>JAOXXN010000265.1:21857469-21883207 GCA_026770055.1 Myrmophylax atrothorax | reverse complement strand
AGGACTGAAAGGGATTGCTGCTTTTCTAGTGTTAATGGAGCCGCATCTTTGGCACCTGAGAGCCCAAGGCTGCCACCATTTCTCTTGGGCCAAAGATCAATCATTCCTTTATACCAGGTGGGTCTTGCCTTCTTGTAATTTTTGCATAGTGTGGCTGTGGATGACACTGCCTTTGGGTAGATCCACTTAAATGTGTTGAAATATTGTTATTCTTGGGCTTACGTTTGGTTTATCCCATATGGCATAATTACTAAACGAGTGGGGTAACGACATATAGTATTTCAAAAAGGTTACTTGTTGCAGGTAAAAAAAATCTGCTCAGGGCACCACATACAGTGTGAATTGCTTTAAAATTTATGATATGTGCTCAGTTACATGGTACTGATCAGCACAGAAAGACTAAAGGTCTTTTTGTTGCATAAAATAATTATGGAATTGCTGAAATTTCCACTGAAATAAGGACATTTTGTTTTTATCAAATGTCAACATTAAAAATATCCTGCAAATTAATTTAGCACTCTGGTCACTGATTGTGTGATTGATTTGAACTTAAGTACTGTGGCGTCTCATTTTGTGGGTGTGCAATCTTCACTTTATACTAAAACAGTGTAACCCCCCCAAGCATTAACCATGTAAACAAAAAATGAGCAATAATAAGTGATTCCAAAAAGGAAAAGGAAAATAAGAAACTGGGAGCAGTTTGCCTCAATATATGTATATGTCTTATATGTTAGTCCTGTCCAACAGGAAGAACTGTTTGTGAAGACCCATATATGAGGGGCACTGGTTGCCCACCAAGCTTCACTAGTGTGTGTCCTGTGGAAGCCTTTTATTACTGTACCAGCACCACAGACAACTATGAAAAAGAGAAACAAACAGGAACTTTCCTGCCTGTAAGCAGGAAACTGGGAGACTATTTCACAACAGTGAAAATTAGCACAATGAAACTTTAGCTACAGTTACTGATCACTTACTGAATTTCAGTTTGCTTAGAGCATGCCTTGCTTAAAATATGGTTCAAAGCTATGTGCCACATTATGCTGGAAGTCTCACAGAATGGGACCAGCTTAAGAAACCCACACAGGTCCCTCCATGATTTGTCTGAGATATAGTCCAACAAGTAAAGACCTTTTGTGCTGCTGTCTTTCCCATGGCCAGTTTATTCTAGGAGAAGCACATGGCCTAAATATTCTTGGGTTAAGATTTCTGGGGCTCTTTGCAACCTTTGTGAATTAGAACAACGTCAATGTTTGCTAAATTTGGCATGAGGTAAGTTCTGGCCCTATACGAAAGTAGCCTGGGATCATGACAGTTTCTCTGAGATTTAAACTAACCTTTTCTTATTCTTCAAATCAATATGAATAGTGAAAAGCAGAGTGGAGAGTAAGGGCTTTGGAATGTAGTTAGTTTGGGGTTTGATTTTTTCTTTTTATTTTTTATTATTAAAACTTAATTGGTTTGAAAATTTCTGTGGCAAATAAAGTTCCCAATCAGATTTAGAAAGAATTTACCAGAAATTGCATGATAGAACCAGAGAGAAAAGCACCATTATAGCATGGTCATATGAAGACGCCCTGAAGTAATTTTTGGATATGAACATCCACTGCTTTAAACAAGTTAACACTACAGACTAAGATGGAATGGCTTTAAATTTGTAACTGTTCCCTTTTAATAATAGTCTGGCTTGTAAAATTGCTTTCTACAGCCCAGCCAGGAAGGTAATCAGAGGGACTTACAAAGTACCATTTTCATGCCTTGCTTTGTAGGCACAAAGGAGACCGCATTCATCTATGCAGTGACATCAGCAGGGCTCGTGCATTCGGTGACGCGCTCGTGCAGCGCAGGGAACATGACCGAGTGTTCCTGTGACGTGAGCCTGAGGCACGGCGGCTCAGCCAGCGAGGGCTGGCACTGGGGCGGCTGCTCAGATGACATCCACTACGGAATGTCATTCAGCAGAAAGTTCCTGGACATGCCTCTGAAGAACATAACGGGCAAGAGTGGGAGCGGACTGGTGGCGATGAACCTGCACAACAACGAGGCTGGGAGACAGGTATGTGTCAGTCAGATTTCTTTCTCTGCTTTGCCTTGGAGTTTTTAACTTCATCTTTGATGCCTTGAGAGACCCCAAAAAATGGACTCCAAGCCAATTTAGTGTGGGATAAGATAAAAAGGTAGATTCTTTAATGTCTAGGCTTAGGGCTTTCAGGAATACATGATGACATGCCCTCCTTGAACATTGATTTCTATGGTTTTTATAATATTGTCCACCCAATCCCCAGTTCACACATCTCTCGGGCCAGCCCCATCCTGCCCCTGGTCACTCCCTGTCAGGATTTGAGTCTGAGGGACAGTGGGACTCCTTGTTCCTCATCTTCATCTTCCTCAGCACATGTAGGGCTCTTGGAGCTTTTCCAGTGTTCTTAGACCCCAAGGTTGTTGGCTCATGTTTATGTCACATTTTGCAGGCCTTCTGATATTCTTCAGCCTTCTGCCTTGAAGAGAAGTCTAAATAGCTGAAAGAATTTGAGCTATTGATATGTGGTAGAGGTTACAATAGGTAAACATTGAACTTAAGTTGCTAGAAGTATTAACATGCTAAATTTGCCTTTTACTACAGTTACAAGTACTTCTAAAATCTCTAAAAATGAAAAAATCAAAAACCCCTGAGGCATCATCTTTAATGACTCTCTCTGGACCCATAATACTTTATATCTGTTCTGCTCAGTGACACAGCTATAACTAAAGAAAAAAAAAGAAAAAAGGAGAACCTCTGGTTTTAGTTACATTTATTGATAGACTCCATTGTAACTCAGTCATTTCCTGTAGCCAGAAGCAGGATCAGTGGGTTTTACTGAAAACAACTTTCCTATATGACATAGATAAGGAATAGCCATAATAAGCTATCATAAGAGCCATGGTGGTATAATTGAAAACTATTTTAATTTAAACTAATGTTTACTGCTAATATGGGTTATTTTATCTAAGCTATATAGTTGGAAAACCAGAACATCTTTCAGGTCCCTTCCAATCCAAACCATTCTATGATCTCATGATTCTGTGACATCAGCCCTTTTCATACCTGAGGAAGAAGAAGCAAACCTTAAACCTAAGTGTATGTTGAGAACACTTACTATAAGTTTAATTAGATGCCGGTTAGCTAAATAATCTCCAGAGAGGGTGATTGGTATCTTGTAGTAGGAGATGGTAATAAGAAGAACAGAAGATTGATTATTTCCTTAGGGAAAGAGCAAAGGGTTGTTTCTCATGTTCAGAGAGAGAGATAGTTAAGGAAGGAGATCATAATTTCCATAAAATGGTGTCTCTTAATTTCACAATTTTTAATACACAGTACAATTAATTTTTATTTTTATACTCATGTTTGTTATTAGACAATGCCATTGTCTCAGATTAGGATGACATAAGTGTAGGGAAGAAGACTGCAAGGCTCCAGAGGAACTTCAGAGAAAGAGAGCTGTAAGTTTTGTAGTTAGGTGTCAGTGATACGGGTCTTCTCTTTGATACCCTATTATCTTGTCTGCCTTTAGTTTTATATTAGCAGCAGCAGTAGTTTGCTGTCCTTTTGTCGGCAGTGACAGTTTTGCTTGTAGTTCCCAAACAATCCTTGTG
This sequence comes from Myrmophylax atrothorax, assembly GCA_026770055.1. NCBI lineage: Eukaryota > Metazoa > Chordata > Aves > Passeriformes > Thamnophilidae > Myrmophylax > Myrmophylax atrothorax. The sequence goes on along the minus strand of JAOXXN010000265.1, from coordinate 21,879,577 downwards.
CTCATCATTCATTGCTGCAGGTGGGCCAGCAGGACTGTCTGACACCTTCTGCTGTGAACTGTACCAAGGAACTGTTCAGCTTTAAAACACACACACACACACACACACACACACACACACACACACACACGTGCACACGCACAGCCTGGAAGAGAAGCTTTTATTTTTGTATATTTTCTCTTTTTATAATTGAAGAGAGAAATAAGTAATGCACAATACAATTGCTCACCACCTGCTGACTAATGCCTAGCCTGTACCCAGCAGAGATCAACTCTTCCTGGCCAAGTCCCCCTAGTTTATATACTGGGCATGATATTCTGTAATGTCGAATAGCCCTTTGGCCAATCCAGGCAAGCTGTCCTGGCCATGCTCCCTCACAGTTTCTTGTGCAGCTCTTCACTGGCAGAGCACAGGACACTGAAAAGTCCTTGATTTAATGTAGGCACTACTTAGCAACAACTAAACCACCAGTGTGTTATCAACACTATTCTCATGCAAAATCCAAAACAGAGCTTTGTGCCAGCTAATAATAAGAAAAATAACTCTATCCCAGCTGAAACCAGGACATGTTTCAGGTTTTTCACAATACTGAGATCTCCAAAAACATTTCTTAAAGTACCCTGTCACAGGCTTATTTGGTGCACGACACATGTACTCATTCCTTTTCCAAGGTACTGTGGGGTTTTTTTCTTAAGGAAAACCAAATTTGCTATGAGCCCAAAAGAGCAGAAGGCCTTTATTCCACTGATGTTGTATCTATGGTGTATTTGTTGTTCATTATCTTGAAAGAAAATATGCAGAGAATTTAGGCAGCTTTCATGCATAAATATTTTGTAATTTAATGGCAAACTGTAGGATAAAGCAAATATTTTGGACCACTGTCCAGAATGAAAGAATGTTTATTGTTGGGATTTCTAGCAGCAATATTATCTGAAGTAAAGTTTAGCATAACTCTGCATCTTTTCAAATCCTTAACTAGAAGATGTTGGAAAATGTTGACCTTCATGTTTTGGGGCTTATAAGATGGATATTTTGCTACCTTATGACCTTTTGTAATAAATGCTATCATGTTCCTGGTTCAGTGTCTTGCAAGAGCAGGCTTCCAGAGACAGTACTTCTGTGGGCTTTTTGAGTTGATAACTGAACTGGTATGTGCAGAATTCTCTTATTTCTCTCCTATTTCCGTACAAAATGCTATTTTACACTTCTGCATCTCATAGTTATCATATCAAGATATATCAGCTGTGAAAGTGTGAGCATCCTTTGAGTTGTCCACTAACCTGACTCTCAGAAGATCGAGACTGCATTCCTTATTCTTCCACAAGATAAATGTTCGTCATCTTTTAGCACTGCAACCTGTGGCTGAAATTGGGCTGTTTAATCACAGGCATTGATTCCTGTTACAAAGCAAGTACTGGCAGTCCTGGTCTCAGGGCTGAGAACAGTGCTTGCAAACATAAAGCTTAGCTTGGAGATATTAAGCATTAACTGGCATTAAGGGGTATGCAAACTGTGATTCCATTGACACTCTGCTGCAGACCCATCTCTGTTTTCTGCCCATATGCCTCTTGTAGCCACAGATTCCCACCCCCTACCACTCCCTCTGTTAATTGAACTGGATCAGTGAAAGGAAATAATTTTAAAAATTATCTTTCCCTCAGGTTAATTTTTCACACAGACCAGTGTTCACCCCTGTTCATCACTTAACCCTGCGCTCTTGCTGTACTTATACCACAAAGGCTGAGGGCAGTGAATGGCAGTGAGGGCAAGAGGAACTGCTCAGATGGGCTTGTGGCTGATCACAACACCTCTGGATCCAGTTCCATTCCACACCAATCATTTCTCACAAGTTGTCAGTCAGTTTCATGACCGGCCAAAGAAAACCCGTCCCAGCTTGCTCAGAACAACACATCTGTGTGTAACAGTGCTCCTCTGAAGCCATCTATGAAATTTTGTGTCTTAGGGAAAATCCTCTCACCATTTCATGAATCACTGAGCAGATTCATGATATGAATCTAGGGTGTGGAACCGAACACTGGTCATGGAGTCAGTCTGGAAGTCACACCCCTGGTAACTCTGTGCACTGCTGAGACACAGGTGTGTGCTACAGCTGCATCCCACCAGAAGGCCACATTGTCTTTGTAGGCACCATGTTAGGTTTGCTTGCAAGAAAACATCAGGAGAAGATGCCTGGACACTAAATTTTACCAGATGTTCAACTATGGGAGTTTGTTCATTAAAGTTCATGTGGAAGACTGAGATCCAGTAGCGTGTTCTGTGAACAGACAAAGCAAGATGCCACCTCCATGTGCCTACAGTAGAGGCAACCCAAAATACATTGGAGTCCAACCAGAAAACGCCCATACTAGCAGCTGGGAAGCAATAGCCTGGGGTCATGCTCTGTTGTAATGACATCATAAATCATTCTAAACCAGAGTGCATCAAAACTTCGTGTGAAAATACTGAGCCACACAGAATAACTGCTATGGATATTGTCAGTGCTTCCACACTGCATCACATTTTTAGTTCTTGCATTCATCTGTTCATCCATACACTGCTAATGTATGCTGCATTTTTATATTTTGTTGTCAATCTAAGACTCCAATATCAGTTTATCCTCCTGTTCAGAAATTCTGTCTCCCTTTACTTTCTTTAATTTATCCTCAGAGAAAGACTCTGAGTGTCATCTGTTGGGCTACTTGCTCACATGGAAGTAACTCACCCTTAGCATCTAGCAGACTTGTCCAATGCTTTCTCTGACAATTTCTGGATCCTTATGCCCTTAGTAAATATTGTATCCTACTGATGTGAAAACAAGAATTACATCTGTGACCTTATAAATCTTGTAGCACAATATGAGTTCAAACTGCTTTGAGATTCTAATTACTTGATGAAAATAACTAATCATCTGAAATTGGAAAAATGCTATTAAATCCTCTCTGTTTGTGTGTAAAATTTATCTTTTGATACTATGTTTCTCTTTTCCTTGAAGTTTTTATTGGTCATCTGTACTCTAATAAAGACTTTCTGTCCTTGGATCTTAAATTCTCATCAGCCTCAATCACTATTACATCTTAATGATGAATATTCTGACTATCCAGTGATTTCCTTTTTGACAGTGTCTAGGTTCGGCCCAGTTTTTTACCAACCCTGGACTGCCTCCTCCTGCTCCCTCCTCCCAAAGTCTTCCCAGCAAAGAGAGAGGGGAAAAAAAAACTGAAAAGAACATAACTCAAAAGAAACTGAACTGAATTAAAACAGAAATTATATTTTCTAACATTTACAACCACATATGCAATTTGTACACACTATGTGGGGCCCCACCCCAGGGGAAAAGGGAAGACAGAATGGGTAACCAAAACCAAAACAAATGAAACAGACAAATAAAAACTTCAAGAAAGGAGGAGAACAGACAATGATACACTCTCACCACATCCCGAGCTAGGAAAACCAACTGGAACCAGGGACCGTTCAGGCTCCTCCTGCTCCCCCAAGCCTCGCCGGAAGAAGGAAGACTAAACTCCTTCCTATCTCCCCTCCTCCTGCTCTTACGTGGAAAACACATGTGGAATACTTATGTAAGTCCACTTCCTTAGTTACACCTGGTTACTGAGGAAGCCATAGATTAAACCCATCACAGACAGATTCTTGAGATTGAGCACAAGGTCAAGTCTGTCTATTAACAGAAACTAGCCTGTGTAGAAGAGATGATAAGTATCTACCAGACTTATCTGTCAGTTAATTTGCCCCTGAAAGAGTCTGTGTGTGCTCTGGGTTGAGGGTTTGCTTGTTGCAGTGTTCTTATTTCTTCCAGTAGTATAGAAAAATCTCCAATTCCCAAGGCAGGCCACACCATCTGGAAGTATCTCCTGTATGGCTGCACCACTTCACCAGGTTTGGTTTGCAAAGGCTAATGGCTGTTCTAGGTCAGGGCATACACCTGCTCATTCTTGCTAATGGGTTTTTTTTTAATGTCTTGTATATTTGGCTTCCATAGTAACCTCCACCAACAAATAGGTCCTGTTCATTCACCAAAGATGTGACTCCAGGGAATCACTTTGGTTGTGTATTTTTAATGTTTGTAGAGTTATATGAAAATACCAACTCAGGCTTGTGCCTATCTCTTTGGGGCAGACTGTGCCTGGAGGCTTCAATGACCACTGAAATCAGTGGAGTAACCATGCTGGACTCAGCCCAGACTTCTGTGACTGCATTCACCATGATGAAAAATCACAGTTTAACACATAGGTTAGAAACAGTTTGTTTTATTTGCCCCATGCCTTGACTACCTGTGAAACTTTGAGGATAGCATTTGGGCTGCCTGAGCTACAAATATAGATTCTGGGACTTGAATCTATTTCTGGTCCTGCATAGGGACAGTGGGGCTCAGTGGAATTTCAGGTCTGTTGATATCACTGCAGAATCAAGCCTTAGGAAGAGGCACAAATGAAACTATTTTCTCAGGGGTGTTAGACTTGTCTTCAGCTTTTTAATTCAGTTTGAGAAAGACCATAGATTGACAGCAGTTAATATTTGTGTAGGCTGTGGAATAAGTGAAGGTTTAGGATAAAATTCAATAAACATTATTTAATTGGGATGCTGGGTTTTTTGTCTTCTCCATTTTTTGGTACATAGTGGTTCCTCCACAGAGGAGTAATTTGAATCTGATTGGCCTTGCTACCTAAGAAGTTTCAAGATAAACTTACAATGAGTTAATTTAAAATTCACACTTGCTGTTAAATTTCTCAATTGCCTTGATTTTGGAAATTAAATATGGGAGGAAAGGTTAGTAAAATGAAAGATGGCAACATGGGCTTTCCACACCATTAACCAGGTGTTTCAGGATGGCTCCAGAAAGTACATTAATAGAAATGTAAAACAAACCAAAAATTATGATGTCTCGTCCTTGTGCTGCATTTGTGAATGTGTGATTTTTTCAGTGCACTTTTACAAACTCTAATGTGAGATGTTTCACAAGACTAATTGTATGATTTCATACTATGACTATTAGATATTTGAGAAGCAAGTATTATATGGATTTTTTACTGAGTATTTCAGTCATAGTCTCAGATAAAAAAAGTTACTGCTTGTTTGCAGATTCTAGTTCTTTGAGGCTTGGTCTCCTATAAAGTGAACAAAAATTCTTGTGTGTTACAAAAGCATAACACAGGTTTCAGATTCCTGCTGTTGGTCAGACAGTTCTTGTTCAGCCCAGTCCTTGGTTCTGCATGAGCATGGAAAAGTAGCTCATCTAAGAGTATTTTAGTATTGGCAATAGCTGTGGAAACTTTGCTAAAATATTAAAAAATATAAAAGTAATATGAATGTAACTATCTAATTGTGTTAAATAGAGCCATTATGAAACTGGAAACACTAGAAACCCATGCTAGTACTACTATGGCTAAATTTAAATTACAAGATCAGGGCTTGATTCTGTAAGTGAAAGCACCTGATATTTACTCCAGAATAGCTGAGTTGAAGACACCTCTCCTTAGCCATTGTGGCTCCTTTGACAGGCTTACTGTGAAGCTCAGAAAGGTGGGTATCCTCCTGCTCAGAAATCTGCCCTGAGGTGCCTTTGTGCTGCACACTGTGCTGATTTGTGTGCCGAGCCACGCTGTTTGTCCAGGTGCTGTGGTGTGACCTCAGCCATTCCCGTGGCCTTAGCGAGAGACTGGGTTGTGAATGTTTAGTGATCCTGGTGGTAGCTGCAAGGCAGCCTTGAAAGGCAACATAACTGGCACTTCCCTGCAGCAGTGTGTCTTCCAGCAAGGGAAGGGTGCTTTGCCCTGCCCTGTCCCTGCTTTCCCCTTCTGCTATTCCCCAGGAGACCCATTTGCATTCCAGTAGTGCGAGGAGTTACATGAAACATGTAATTTCAGGTATTTAGGATCCTCCAGAATGAAAAACCATCCAGAAATTACAGGTTTCATGGTTGTGGTTCGATATTGCTACATTGGCCATTGCAAAGAACAAGTGCAGAGCACTTCTGAAGATCAGGGTTCTCATACGGGGGTCTGGGTTTGGAAACCTGGTGTTCCTAACATGTATCCTCCTGTGCTCTGACCTCCCTATCACTGAAATGGCAATGGCAGCTGTAATATTAAATACTTTGAGACCTCTGTGTCACTCTTGTCAGGCAGCTTTCCTAATGAATGAAAGATCACATCCAAATGTTGTTCTCTGCTTTCAGGCTGTGGCAAAGCTGATGTCAGTGGACTGTCGCTGTCACGGTGTTTCTGGGTCCTGTGCTGTGAAAACTTGTTGGAAAACGATGTCCTCCTTTGAAAAGATTGGCCGGTTTTTAAAGGATAGGTATGAAAACAGCATACAAATATCAGACAGACTGAAAAAAAAGCTGCGCAGAAAAGAGAAAAGCCAGAGAAAAATACCCATTGGGAAAGAGGACCTGCTGTATGTGAACAAATCACCCAATTACTGTGTTGAAGATCTAAAGCTGGGGATCCCTGGGACTCAGGGAAGAGAATGTAACCGCACCTCACAGGGCCCCGACGGCTGTAACCTCCTCTGCTGTGGGCGTGGGTACAACACCCACGTGGTCAGGCATGTGGAGAGGTGCGAGTGCAAGTTTGTCTGGTGCTGCTACGTGCGCTGCAGGAGGTGTGAGACCATGACCGATGTACACACCTGCAAGTAAGATTAAGTACAGAAAACACGGCCAAGCCATCTTGCCCTGTTTGGTGCACACAGCTGCCACACAGGCACCAGTGCCTGTACCGTGTGGGATTTCAGAGGGATCAGCCTCAGGGGAACGGGTGCTGCCACACAACAGGTAGTCCAAGCATGCAGTGACTGAAAGAACAACTGAGTGAACATGAGACTGCATGCAGGAACAGCCTAAACACCAAAAAAGGACTCCTGATTATGCATTTGAGCATGTTACTCCATGAGAACAGGGATAGACACTAAACTTTTCAAGTCTTTCATAGCCTCATCGTCCTGAAGATCCACGTGGTGGGTAGGTACAGTGGAGAAATCTCAACATCTCATTAGCCAGAGACTGAAGAGTGAAGGTGGTATGTAAGATGCATTAGATATAATCCTTATTTCTATTTTTAAAACTGGGACTAGATGGATGCACTAGGTGGTTCATTTCTGCAGAGTTCAGAAAAAAACAGAAGGATAGGGGAAGTGTTCTGCTATTGACCACTGAGTGTTGGCTCTGCAGCTGTTCTCCATAATATGCAGAAAAGCATCTGGTACTGAGAAATCTGCAGAGACCTCAGCACTGTCTGCCTGGAAGAGCAGAGTCTGATGGCATGGGACAAGCTGAGTCCAGAGTAGAGAAGCAGGAGCCCAGTCTTGCAGTGTACCAAACAGCAACTTCAGGATTTTTTTAGAGCTTGTCCTTCAAATGCGCAAGGGACGGGTCTGAGGAGGGACAGAAATACAGTTTGGTATTTGAAAGAAGAAAAACTCTTGCAGGCATTTCCTCAGTATCTGAGCTCACAATTTGCAAGTCAGCCAGTCATCACCCCACTGCTGAACTCTATGCAATAACCTGCCATGTTCAACCATCTCACTGATGGTTCACCATCATTTTCAAAATTAACCATATGAAACTCAGCCCAAAGAAATCTGCCATAAAGCAGATTTTTTAAAATGTGTTTTCTTTATAGAAGCAGCATCTAGAATTTTTTATTAGGTTGCATCCTCAGTAAATTCAATGCACAATGTAATTTATGGATTGGCTTACACCATTAAAATATTTAAACTGTTAATGATAACATTTTCTCCCCCTCCATATGTTGGCTTAATTTTATTTTACATCTGTGAAAAGTTGTTTATTTTTATGCAGTAATTTAATGCCTGGCTTAAAAAGCAGCATGTGAAAGGATTACTGTTGTTTAATTGTGCAAAGACCTATTTTTGATAAGAAAGTTTATATTTTGTAAATATTTAAATTATGCAAGTTGTGTAAAAGGTTTCCAAAACTAATTGATAAGACTACATGCTTTGATATTTGTTGGTTAGATATTTGTCAATACTGTAGTAGTCTTCAATTGATTTTTATTTGCATGTGCTGGGAGAAATTAGTCAGAGAATTACATAAATGTTCCTTTTTTTACCATCAGAGTACTTATCATTTTTGCAGTTAATACACACTGATGAGAAACACCTACTATGATTTTCTAAATGATCAGTTAATTAGTATTCTGAATAATTTCTTTTTTTATTATCATTTTTTTAAATGCATTTTGCCCTACCACTGACATCAATGGGACTTGCAAGGGTTTGCAGTCCCTTAACTTCTTCCACACTAAGTTTTTACAAGGAAATCATCTTGGACAGTTTGGTTGAGGCTTTCAAAATTACTTTGAAGAATTCATTTCCTAGTTGTCAATTGTTTTCCCGTGAAAGATGGTGACCAGATTCCCTGTCACTCCTTACTGGATGTGCAGGTCAAGAAGAAGGAAGCAAATCTTCTGTGTTGTGGTATTTCACTGCCTTATGTGGATTATTTTAGTAACATCAGTTCAGCAGCAATAAAGTTCTTTATCTGCTGTGATTTTTGGACCTTTACTCCACATTTGGCCAGTCTGTCTCCATTGGCCTAGCCAGATTATTACCCTGAGGCCATGAAATTTGCTGTCTGTGAGAAGAGTGCTCAGCCTGCCAGTCACTGTCAACACCCTCTCTGTGAAAACTTGGACGGGGAGTACACATCCTATTGGAAGACCCTGAAGAGACAGTTGTGAGCCCTATATTGTTCCCATCTTCCAGCAATGACAGTAAACCCACAGGCTCCTCAGGCTGTGCCACAGCACCTATTGGCAGCATGGATGGGAGATGATATGGTGTGGTAGAAAGCGCCTCTCTTTTATTCTGCTCCACATCAAGTTGCTGTCAGAGGCAAGTGCTTTGATGTCCTACCTGAGCCTTCTCCTAGCAGTACTGAGTTCACTGTTGAGATCACCACTCTTTTGTTATATGGGACTCCAGCTCATGGGAATTCAGTGTGAAGACCAGAATCCTTCCTGAAGCAGCCCTGAGCAGTCTTTTAAAACAGCTGTAGCTTTTATTGGATGTAAAGGTTCTTGTATACCTGATCTGTGCAGTACAGAAAATCACCAATGTACTTCTCAGTCTTAACTTATGGGAGGGTAGTAATTGGGGAGGAGGTGATCCTGGACCTCTGGGCCTGAGGCTAGCTTCAGGGATTTGCCCAGGAGTGGCAAACCTCAGAAGGATGTCTCTGTGGGTTTGAAGGAGAAGGGCACTGATGTTGGCATGCACAGAGACATGGGACAGGCCAGTATGCAGCCATTGCAGTCAGGGTGTCTCTTGCCTGCCTGGCTATTCAGTATTTGATGCTGCCTTATTTTTAATAGTCATCCAGTTCCAAACAAACAAACAAAGAAAACAAACCAAAACCCCCTATCAAACCTTTTTGTTCCTAACTGTTGTTAATAAAAGATTTTTTCCTGATTTCATTGGGGAAAGACTTTATTTTTTCAAAGAATGACACTAGACAATGAAGAAAAGTGGCAACATGTGGAGTTTATGAAAGCCTCCATGGCTGAGCAAACAACCTAACAAGGGTTTGGAGCTTCACTGGCAGAAAAAGAATCCATCTTGCCTCTAAGAAGCTGAGGGAGACTTTGATGGGAGGTGGTGTTACCCTTTCCGCACTGAGAGTAGAGCACTTGTGAGACCAAGCGTGCACCATCTGAGGGGCTGCTACTAACTAGCCTGCAGTGCTAATGTCGGGGGCTTGGAGTGGGAAGCAGAAGCAAAGCTGAGCATGCCAGGGAGCCTGGAGCATGAGCTCATCTCTGTACCTATCACAGTTTAAATTGCTATTTAAGTTAAGCTCTATTGTAACTTACCTCAGTTACATCCATAGAACTAGTTCTGGATGGGCAGTATCTGTAAAGCCAGTTTTGGGCAGGATCGGGCTATAAACATTGTTTTGTAGTAACATCAGGGCTAAAGAAATCAGCTGACATCTACTGCACTCTTTATTCCACAAAACTGCCTTTACTCCTTCCACACTCTGAAAAAGCTCTCCTTGCGGGAAAGCAAGAGAGACAACCATCTGTAAGACAGCATGCCTCCTCTTTCAAAGAGGAGCCTATGTATGACATACGTGGTTCAGCTGCTTTTGTGGGCATATGGCACTGGGATGAATTTAATTCACTCAGTTTAACATGGTGGGGTTTTTTTCCCTGTGCTGGGACTGGAGGATGAAGGTTGTTGACTTTGAAAGTACAGCCTTATAACACTCTTGTACAGTTTTGCAATAATACATACTTGCTGTTTTAAAGTAGCTCCATGTGTGCTTATCTGAGCAAGTGAGATTAGAAAAAAGAGTTGGAAGGAAATTTGGGGAAAAGGTCTTCTCTCAGTCCTATTCCCACATGGTGCCCTTTTATGCATGGAGCTGCAGTCTGAGAAAAGTAGCAAACCTATGAAAAATGCCACAAGTTTACTTTTGGAAGAAAGAATAATTGTAACTTCTTCTGAAAGTGGAAATTACATTTGCTATTTGGACACAGAAATGCATGTGCACTCGCTGCACATTTTAACAGCAAAGTTGTAGTAATGACTAAAGTGCTGACATACTCTGAGGAGTTACTGCAGGAATGCAGCTGGTCATTCTGTCAACATGCCAGCCTGTGCATGCATTGCCAACTATAGAACACTGTCTTGTCTTTGCCTGTTGAAGTTCCCTTGTCAAAGGACATGTGGTAAATGGAGATTGTCTCCATTACTATCAAAACACCTCTGTGCTGGGCAGCACATTTCACAAGCATGTGAAATGTATGTGTAAAATAAATAGTAACAATTCACATTGGCCATTCAGAGGAAATGATGTTAAAAGGACATCCACTTTGGCTGAGGTTTCTGATGGAGCTGAGATGCTTGATTTTATTGAAGGATGAGGTTTCACAAGATGGCAAACAACTTTAGAATGGTAAAGTCATGAACCCATACCAACTGCGTTCAGCCTGATGGCTAAAATTTATTAAAAATGTGTGAAAGAATAATCCCACTGTGGCAGACTTCATGCCAAATTAGGCACTGTTTCTCTGAGCCCTCTATCTTAGGTATCTATAATTCAGGGTGGGATATCATGAAGTATCATAGTGGAAAAAATGTTACTATTTGTTCCAAAGAACCTGCCAAAAATGTTAGTTGTGAATCCTCTTCTGACTGTATCCCATCTGTCCTGCCAAGTGATCTGGAGTGCCCAGTTCCAGCAGGAGTAGTAGCAGTGAATGTGGCATCATGACTTAATTTTTCATTTTATGCAAGAATATGCAATAACAACTTTCAGGATTTTACAGACTCTCACATTTTTACTGTTAGTGAAGTGGCATAGGCAGACAATAGCTAACTGAAACAATAAATGAGAAATGGCTTCACACCCATATGTCCCATGAGCATCACTGAAAAGGCTAGCAGTAGTATTCTGGCGATAAACAGGAAACTGGGGGAAATTACTTGCTCAAAATCACGTGCAAAACCAGTGGCAGACCTAGATTTGAAAAAAAAAAAAATTCCCAAAACCTAATGTTTTGGCTGCCTGGTCACTGCATTTGTTTCTCAGCCCTTGCAGTTAGAAAACTGTGGCTTGCTAGTTAGGACTGTACAGTGACCAGCCGAGTGCTGACCACTGGGCAAGTCCTGCTGCAGAGTCAAGTAGAGTTTTTCAAGTACAGGCAAGGACTAAAATAATTAGCTGGTTATTGCATTTTCCAAACTTGGCCTTTGGTTTGTATTTCTGGAAGTCAAAATGCTTTTTACCCCTCGTAAATGACAATTCATCCTGAAGGGAATGTTGCCTTCTCATGATCTCCAAATTAATGCTGCAGATAATTAGTGCTAAAATACCCGTGTCTGTCCCAGGGTCTGCTGTTAAACTGGATCAACAACTGTGTAATTTCATTGGTAGTTCTGTTAAATAACTAATGGTTTACTCAACAGAGAATGAAATGTGAAGTAATTGTCTCTGGACACTATGTCATCTCTGCAGAGGCGGAAGTGTGGTGGCAGATAGGAACATAAGACTGCAATTCATTTCACAACTAGCAGGGAACACTGACAGGTGATCCCTCTGGCCAAGGCTGGAATTTGAATGCCAGGGGTAACTGTAAATGGATGGCCTTCAGTGGAGGGGAGTTATAACTTTGTTTGCACACCAAAGAGGTGTAACAAACAAGGCACTGAGGAGAGTAAAGGCAGACACACGTGGCATTTGGAGACATTAAGTGAACAGGAGATAGAACGATTCATTGCAGGGTAGTGCCACATGCCTTGAGAAACCTTCTGCTGAACCTCTGCCTGGTAGCACGAATACAGCTTGTCATAGATTGAAGGATCAGAGCCCATCTCAGGGTTTGGCCATTTCCTTTTCCTCTCAGCCTTGCTGTGTTTATTACCATACAGCGTATTTTAAAAGACTGCCACATTTTTCTTCTTAATACTTCATGAACCATCAGCTTACTATCCTTTTTTTTTTTAATTATAAAATTATTTGTATATCTGGATGCTTTAATTAAAAGCTGAATTTTTTGATTTGGTAAGACTTCCATAATCATTTTCTGCAAAGCCCTGAAAATTTATATTTGGTTGTGGGGCAGAGTAAAAGACATTTCATAAGCATTTCTGTTTTCTAGAGAAGAAGTTTGACACAATACTGGGGGTTAAAAAAACATACTGCAGTATTTCTGCAGATGATGATTTTCTGTGCTGAAAGGTACATTGTGCCTCATGTCAGTAGCACAAACTGGAAAAATGTTCCACTCTTCAGCATGGACCAATCTGCCCATAATCTAAGAAATCGACACTTCTTTGTCTCAGTATGTGCTAAATCACATTTTGACATTAAATATACTGGTTTTAGAGGAACATTAAGAGAATCAATGTGCAGAAGAACACAACAGCAAGATACTACTCAACTCCAATTTAAGATGTACCATTTTTTTAATAACCTGGCTAGTTATTGCTGATCATGCCAGTGGGAGCAAAAACAAACATTATCTGAGACTTTGAGAACTAAATTAAGTTTTATACATCAGCTTATGAAAAAGTTGGATCATGAAAACTCGGAAAGGTCCAGAGGGTACCTCAAGGCAGAGACCCCTCTGCAGCTTCTTTCTTAAAGACTCCTCTTAATCCATATAAAGCACCACTAGTACAACAATGCTGATTTTGGAGCTGTCGGCTGTAGTTTCATGGCAGGCTGGCTTTGCCTGCCAGGTTTGCTGAGCTCAGGCTCCCCACTCTGTTCTGACCCCAGCTCGTGTATTGGTTTAACAATATAGTTCACAGAAGCACTCCACAAACAACAGATTTGGCTGAGTTTGGAGCAGCATCTGCAGTAAGGGCATGGCAGTAAGAATTCATGAGGGTAACCAGGAGTAGTAACTCCTTGATTGCGCTGCTAGTATTAGAATATTGTCTAACTATGTGCATTGAAAACTCCTCATGGGTTTTAACATAAAACCAACAAAACCAAAACGCACACAGCATGATGAATGGAGAGAATGACAGAAGTTCTGCAACAAGCAGCTAGCAAAATGAATCCACTTCAGGGATTTCTATGCAACAAATTTATGTAGAACCAAACTTTTGTAATATATTCTAAAAACACTTCCTGCAGAATTTTTATAAACCCTCACAATGTGCTAACATAGCAGCCCTCTCAGGAAAACTAACAAACCATGTACAGCAAGAAAGGTTAATGCCTCAGGGCAGGCACATTTTCCATTGATCAATGATTTTATGGCAGTACAATTGCAAGTAACCTCATCAAAAATCTCTTGTTTGCCCAGGACTAAGAGCATTAAGAACAGTATCATACACTCTGCTGAGACCATATTTGGGTTAATACAATTTTGACCACTTAAATAACCTTCAAATATTAGTTGAGCTCAGTGGTTTTTTGGTTGTCTTTTTTTAACCCATTTGCTGATTGTCCTATGAATGCAATGCTAAGAAACATTCTAAATCTCTTGCACTGTAGTGCAAGATCAGCAAGAGGAATGGAATTAATTAGCTGCCTTGGGCTGTCTCCAGGGATCAGAAATTTCCCAGAGGATGGAGTGATTTCTGTGCATTTTACATAGTAGACAATGTAGCTGGACTATTAAGAGCGCTCTCTGCTGATCCCTACCTCTCTCCATATATATCCTAATGCCCTGAAATAAAGTTTTCGTATCAACATACTTAAGAGAATAATAAGCAATGTTCATTTTATTTACTAATACACTATGAAACAACACAAAGTGCATTCGAGGCATCTATGAGGACTAAGCTATAAAAGCCATAAAACAAGATATTATCCACCACGTTTTCCAATGGGATGATTCAGCTGCCAAGATCTGAGAACATGAGATTGTAGTAATAATGCTGAAATACTCAAAGCTGAAAAAGATAATTAGTCAGAGAAGATTGCTTCATCATTTGGTAGGAAAAAACATTTGCAGACTACATTCCACAGAAGACAGCACTCTCTTCCACTGCCATCCATCAAGCTCAAAGAGGAGACATGATTCCTCCTCAGCTGGGAGTGCCTTTTTTCTTGTTTGCATGAACATGTAGTTATATCCTGCTATGGAGAATATTCTGAGAAAGGAATAGACTTTTCTGAGTGAACTGGTCATTACAGATTTACAGATTATAGCAATTTAAATGCAAGATTAAAGGAATTGGGTTGTATGTTATAGAAAGGAAAAGATAAGGCCAGCAAGAATGTAAAAGATACCTAAGTAGTCATCAATTTTTAACTTGCAAAAAAGTAATTGTTAATTTTCAGCAAAGATTTGGATGGCACATGAGCCAACATACCTAGACAGACAGGTAAGCATAGAAGAGATACCTGAGAAACCTGTTTTAACCTGAATCTATGAAGAATGCTTTAGAGCTTGCTTGTAATGTTGAAAGGGCTAACCACAGAGATAGGAAGGAGAAACTAAAAGTGGCTTTAAGCTGTGTTATCAGAAATGTAATTAAACATCTCAAGCAGAGCACATTCTCTTTCACCAATTTTTACTTTCACCCCTAGGAAGGCAGGAGCGGGACGTGGCTGAACGCAGGTGTTCATGCCCTTTTGGCACAATGCTCAGAGCATAAGAAGCATCCCTCATACAGCATCAGGAGCCACAGACACCTTGTGGTATCACTGAACAGGTCAAGAGCTGTTCTTGCACCTTCCTGTTTCAGCCTCCAAGTTCCCATCCAGCCTTACAGGTTTCTTCAATTTTCTTTGTCAGGCCTCTTTAGGGGCCCCCTGCATTAGGGCTATGTTATGGTCTTACAGCCATAACACCAAAGAGGATTTCATTAATAAAAAATCCCTTGCTTGGTACTGACCTCAGCCATGTCCCAAGTCAGTTAGGGAGGTACTGCAGCCCTTCCCACCCTTACATAGCCAAGTCAGTCAACACTTACGGTGGCAGTGTTATTTCCCTTTCTGAAATTATCCACCTGGACTCTTATTTTATTAATACACATATTCTTGAAAAACTCAGACTGCAGAAAATCCAAATAGTGTAGGAGACATTACATACATGTCAAGCATTTAGTAGTAACGTCAATATTCGAGGAAACTAAGTACCACAGTAAGACATCTGGAAAGCAAAACATGCTGAGCAAAATGAAGCTTTCTCCAAACTAGCACTCAGCAAACTGAGGCTGTAAAAGGGTCTGCTGTTTCCAGGGAGGAAAAAAAAAAAAAAGTTGGATTATGAGAACTTGGAAAGGTCCAGAGGGTACATCAAGGCAGAGACCCCTCTTCAGCTTCTTTCTTAAAGACTCCTGTTAATCCATATAAAACACCACTAGTACAATTGAGAGCTGTGGTTTGAAGTCACTTTCAGGTGGATTGAATCCCAACTGGGTGTTCCTTGGTGAAAAGTAAGTTACAACCTTCTTGTGTCCTCCTATCTCTTTTCTCACAGCTCTTCTTTTTGAGGTAGAAATCCCCCACAACCTTTCTCTTCCCTTTTCTCATGGCTCTGTTTTCAGCAAGACTGCAAGATGCTGCAAATGTTTCCATCATCTTGTGCAGGAAGTATGCATCCTGGATCTCTGTCACACACAGGTACAAAATGCCCTTCTTATTTGCAACAGACAACTTCCTACCATCAGCTGTGGGAGAACAGAGAGGCCAGAATAATAATCTTTGTGCTTGGCAACTTAAATGAAATTCAGGTAAGATTATCAGAAAGTCTCGCTCTTAAGATTCAAAAAATTCCCCTCAACAGCAGGGCGCTGTAACTTGCCCACCAAAGGCAGAGGTAGCATAACCAGATCCTGCCACAAGGACTGTGACAATGGACAAGAGCAAGGAGACCCCACTTGTGTGGCCATTCCAGTACAACTTCCATATAGTTGACAGAAGTCTTATTAAATGTGATACCACACAGATGTGAGGACATGGGTGAGAGAATAAGAGGAAGAATCAAATTATTTAGAAAGCTACAAAAGTAACCCTACCATTTAGTGCTTTAAAATCCATTGTTTGAAACACTTGTTGCAGGTACAACTTCAACAGATTAAGAGAATCGTAATATATGTACTCAAAATTTGCATTGCTAAAAAGGGCACAAAATTTAAAAGATACAAGGGCTAAAAGAGAGCTGCCTTTAGTCTTATTTCCTCTCCATTTAATTTTGTAGAGGAAATTTGAACTTTTTAATTTGATGAAAGATGAAATATTCACTGGCATTAAAAGCCAAAAGAATGAAGACAAGAGTAGTCGAGGGAAACAATGCAGCCAAATTTTTTTTTTCCTTTTAAGCCCCTGCCAAGTAACTTCAAAATTATTTTGATACTATTCTGGATAGCAGCAGAGCCAACAGTGGCATTTACACCAACAAAACTGTATCTCTGTAAAAATTCCAGGACTTATGCAAGTTGTTTTCCACAACAGCCTAATGTTATGAAATACAATTTCAAATTGATTACAACAGGGGGATTTATTTTGATGAAAAAACTTGTATGATTTTGACACGTCCTCCTACACAGGAAAACCTGAAAGATTTAACAAAAGCAGTTTTACGGTGTCAGGCATACTTATGGCTGTTCTACACTAAAATTGAGGGAAACCCACATTACTGAACAGGCTAGTTAAACATAGAGAAAAATTCAGAATCCAGTCTTACTCTGGTATCAGAGGTTATTTATTTGTCTTACAAGGTAATTATCAATATTGCTTTAAATTTTTAGTGCACAAAATTTGTCTCGGAAAACACCAACACTAATATAATTTCTAATGCCTCTGTGTTAAACTCACTGTGGGTTCCTGAAAAATCCTTTGTGGTTTTTGCCCCATGGTACAAGCTTGAAGTTTGTGAAGAATATACTAGAATTCATGACACAAAGCTCCAATAGATTACAGCCAATTCTGTGTCAGCCCTTATTTTGTGAATACAGATACAGTCAGTTATACCATACTTGGTTTCAGGAAAAGTTCAAGCTGGCCCTACTAAAAAGAAACAGAAATTTACAAAGAAAGCAAGGTTTTCTCACAGCTTTGATATAAGCTAAAGAATAAGGCCACTTAAACTTGGTCCATTTTTTTTTCCATTAAAAAAGGATAAAGAAAACATTGTCAGTTAAGTTTATAAGTCACACACTGCAGAACCCAAGACAAAATGCTCTCTCTAACATTTCACTGGAAGAGCAGATTGCCTCAGCTCACATTAGAAGTAGCATGGTGGTAAAGGATCACAACTGTGTAGCCTGAAACAACTCTCACTAGAAGGCAGACTACTTTCTAACAGGCTCTTTGTGATGTGAGATCTATTCCTGATGTCAGAACTAAAAGAGGAAGCTATTCCATTATGCACGTTTACTACGTGACCAGCCACTATAGCTGAACAGCCATAGAGAGAATCAATGCTTAAGCAGCAGTACAAGAATTGCAATAAAAACTGAACAAATTAGCCACAGTACTGCTGCTTAACATGCCAAGTCTCTTCTCTAAAGTAAACACTTTCAAGTTAAGTACAAATTCCTCCAAGCTTGTTTTAAGTATCACACACACTATTTATATACTTCTGTTCATCCCCTGAAGATTAAAAAAAAAATTTCTGTTGTGCTTTTCACAGCATACCTGTGTTACACTATCAGGTATTCTTCCTTTGCTGATTATTCCGTTTTAATGGGAACTACAAAATAAATTTTTGGAGCACATGGTATTAGAATAACCAAATAGCTTTAATAAAAAGTGATGCTGCCATTAAAAAGGCAGAGAATAAAAAAAAATTAAAGCTTCTTATTAACTTACCACTAACATCTACAATATTCCACTAAGTTTACATAGTCACAGCAACATTGCACTGTTAAGAAGACAGTATATTTGTCAGGATCTATTTATTGTCCACACATGTAATTTATTAGCCAGTTATCTACAAGATATTATTTACCACAGGCAAACTAAATACTGTGCTTTTAAGAAACCTGCATAGAAATGATTTGATGTTTCTTTTATTTTGGACGTATTTACAAAAAGAATTTCTATGTGTGTTAGCAATAAATAACCCCAATATTCAAAATGTCAGTGCTCATGCACACACCGACAAGATGGCTGCATGCTTTAAAAATATTATTTACAGTACAGTCTCCTTCATAGCCCTCTCTCTAATAACAGCAGAAAGTGCATTTTTTTCCATATCCTTTCTCCTTTCCTTTTGTTTTCATTAGTCTTGCTTCTGAGGGATACAGCCTTCCATCTCGACAACTTCTGGCCAGCCTTCATACTTGTTTGTGTCCTTGTTATTCTTTATATGCTATAAATGGAAAACATGAAATCTGCTGTTAATGTGAAGTCATTTATCCTTTTGCTTTAACTCACAACTTTAAGGCATGTACTTATTTTCAGGCTAAGGACAAAGAGAAAACATTACTAGCCTTTTGTCCTTCGTATCAAATGTAACAATCTCTCGGTATTCCCCACGTAATGTAACTTGCTCCAACCAGTGTATGCTAAAAACAGTTAAGCCCTACTAGGAAAACATTTTTAGATTTTATTATGGATGTTTATTTAGGAAGAGAGACAAGCTAGGAAAAGACTAACTGGATTAAAGAATGAATCACTAAGTAAAAATAAATAGGGATACTAAATTTACACGGCAATGAAAACAAATAGCGAGATTTTAAAGAACATTAAATAATGTTCAGTGTTTGCCTTTTTTGAAACTTGGGCATGTATTTTTCCACCAAGCAACCACCTGCAGCCAGGTAAGACATCATTGCCTCAGAGTTTTCCACTGCTTCTGCACTGGTTTCCACTCCCTTGCAAAGTTGGCAGAAGAAAACACATCATCTTCGTCTCCCAGTACAAAGCTACTTTACCAGTAATTATAGGCAATATTGACACATACCAAATTTTAACAGGTAAAGAATGGGAACACACTCTATTTTACAAATTTTGCTATAGCAGCAAATTAGGAGCAAAGCTAACAGCCAGGAACACCAACACCTTAACTACCACTTATCTGTTGGAAGTTCACCGTTGTTACTGAATCCAAAATAAAAGCATTAGGCATTGTTTTGAACTGTTCAGTTTCATTTGATTCATTAAAAAGATTAATGACCTATTTATTGGCATAAGACCTACCCCCCATGTAAGAGTTTTTTGTTATTTATAAGTCACCAAAGAATCTTTTTCGTATGTTTAAAATGAGGAGGCTACTGAAGGAAAAATTGAAAAAGTCAGTGTGCCACTACTCATCTTGAACAAATGCATGGTATCTATAAAACAAGGTGTTAAATTCCAGTAAGGTACAGAATCACAGACCTGTTCAAATGGACTTTTAGTCTTAATTCCTTTTCCACCACAGAAGACCCAGTTGTCTCTGAAGCCAAGGTTAGTAATTGATGTGCTTCCTAATTCAGCAATCAGTTTTCGTGCTTCCTCGTTAAGCCTTGAACAAAACAGTGTTCAGTATGTGAATAAAACATATGCCCTTAGAGCTTCCATGACTCAGTGCACCAGTCAGCTTTAATCTGATTAAATATAGTTTAAGTCAGTAAATATTGGGCAAGATCTATCTTTCAAAATCAGGTAAGGCTAGTTCTGAAATCACCTGATGCAATGAATGCTGCTCTTTCATACCATAATCTCAAGCAACCAGGACACAAACCCATTTGTACACCGACAAAAGCCAAGGACCCTCTCCTGTGAGAATTTATGCATATATCTCAAGTCACGTTAGCAATTCTCCAAGCAACTAAAAAAGTCAATTTTTAAAGTAAACACTGTATGCTGGCTCAAGCTGAAGTCTAGATAAAGTTAAAGCTATTTTAGATTAGAAGAATGACCTGAATATAAAAAATGAAGTTCCTGCCTGCTTGGGTCAGTTAATTCAAAATTCAGACTGCTGCCCCACAGCACAGTTCAGTGCCTGTAGGCGCAAGTAGCATAATTTAAGTAAGTATGGAAGGGAAAATAATTCTGTAGGATAAGTTATCACTCCAAAATCTCCAAATAGCAGCTCTTATTTCTTTACCTACAGGGTCCTCAGAAACAAATACCTGTGATATTTATGCTGAAGGTTCTAACTTACTAATTTACTTTTGCTTCTTACAAAAGTATACACCTAACAGTGCTTCAAGTAAATATGTACATACATCTGCTTATTTTTAATTTGATCTTTGCTGTCCCCAAATCACATCAGCATTATAATACTAATAAACTGGAAGTACAATTTGAAATCTGTCACTTTGGAAAAACAAAACCTTACCAAAAGTGATTGTGTGAAAAGGAATGTATTTTTTTCAGTATAAAACAGTATTTAAAAGTTTAATCAACACTTGCTATTTAAAATCAATTACATACTTGGTTGCACCATCATCATATGTTGCCATTAACACTATTGTTCCATCCTGAAAGGATTTCAGAAATTCAATAAATGGTGCCACATCTGAAATAAAAATGTAAAAGTGTTTAAAAACAAGCAACAATTCCATATTTAAACATCCACACTGTCTTTCTGCGAAGACATAACTTCTAAGAATATTTGTAAATGTGCTTAGCATTTATAAAAAGATGCTGAGAGAAAGCTAAAATGCATCACAGAAATCTTATTAATAGAACGAGTTTAATCCACATTGTGTAAAGACAATCACTAGTGAAAACTACTCTGGAGAACAAGTCTGTTTGATGAACCACACCATTCCCTCCCACCTCAGCTATTTGCATTTCTCTGAAGTTGCACCCCCCTCACGATTGCAAAGGTAGAAGTGAAATGCTGCATTAACTATCCTGTTAAATCACCACAGCAAATGGAGTCTGGAGAAGGGAAAAACGTGCATTTGTTGTTTCTCTCTGACCAGTATAACTGCACCTACCTCCTCCCCACATGTCAAAGAACTTAGTATCTAATGGTTCTCCTGTTTTACCTGGAGGGAAAAAGAAATATTTGGTGTCATCGAATATAACCAAAGTTATTTTACAGACAACATGCCCAAACTCTTGTTAGTGACTCTTTCAGAGAAGGTGCTGCAGAAGACACTATATAAATGAGCTGTGGTAACTCATGAAAATTGCTCCTTAAGCAGTGGAGTAGTTTGTGAAAAAGTGAAGGAAAACGTAAGAGATAAAAAAGTGAGACGATCCACCAAAGTGTTGAAGGCCAGGTTGGATGGGGCTCTGAGCAACCTGGTCCAGTGCAAAGTGTCCCTGCCCATGGCAGGGGGTTGGAACTGGGTGATCTTTAAGGTCCCTTTCAGCCCAGACCATTCCATGATTTTTTGCAAACTTCTAATTTTGTTTCACATGGAATCTAAAACAAAATGCCCACAGCCCCTAAAACAACACAGAGTATTCAGTTCAGTATCTGCCTTTTTAAAGTCAGTTTTGTAAAACTGACAGTATAGCTATAAACTGCATTTAGTGCCACATGCAAAGCAAGGAAGTTTTGCTGTAGACTGGAAATTGTTAGTAATTTAAACATCCAAATAGAAAAAAGTGTACAATATATTATCTCTCATTATCTTTTTTCTTATGCTGTTGTTATGGGTTCACCTAGGTGGGCCTGGACTTGGGTTCTAAGTTTGGACTAGGCCTGGAATTGTCGGGTGACTTGGGCTGGGCTGGGCTAGCTGACAGCTGACTTCTTCTAACCAATGA
>JAOXXN010000265.1:21835238-21857369 GCA_026770055.1 Myrmophylax atrothorax | reverse complement strand
TCTCTCCTTCCTTTTCTCTTGGCTGGTTGGGAGGGGGGAAGAACCCTTTTACTCTGTCTTGGACAGTTGGCGTTTTGGCAGCTCAAACCAAGACAGCTGTGTACAAAGGCAGTACTTGATAGAAGGTAGACTTTTTTTAATATATCCATTCATTTAAAGTTTGGAAGACAGAGCGGAAGACTGGCAATACAAAACACAAAGATAGGTATTTTGGTTTTGAACAGATTCAGGCAATTTAGGAAAGCAGCACAGGAGTAGGGAATATTGTTAAAATCATGCTTTAGATGATGTAAACCTAAGTACAATCCAAAAATAACATAAATTTGTATCACAGTGAAATGACAAAGTCCTATCTCAGTGCTACAAAGAATTGCTTCCTACACATTGAAGACAAATGTGCCAGTACTGATATTCAGTTCAGCTTTCAAGGTAACACACAGTTAAATTAAGAACCTTGAACAAAATTACATAACATGATGTATTTAGGGACAAGATTCAAGCTAGGAAGTAATGAGCTGGTCTTTCTCTGTAGTAACAAAATTGTTAAAGAAGTTTCACTGAAAACAGAGCAACAGAGTAATTTTAGACTCCAGTTTTATTAGTGGTGGGAACACACAAGGGCAAAAGAAGCAGGATGCATCTCATGTCTTCTTCCATTTTGTTGTGCATTAGGAATTTGTCTGATGTATCACCAAGACAGTCACCACAGCACTCCACATTACTATGTTTTACAACTCATTTTTAGAAACAAAAATGCATTGAGCTTTTCTCCTTTGTAACAAAAATATGTCAGTGCCAAGATCTGACATTATATCAGTATAAATAAGCTGAGTATTTCCTTTTCTCCTCTTGCTTGCCTTTCACCATCCCTTATTTTTTTCACCTTAAATTTCAGAAACAATTTGAAAATTAAGACAATTTGATAACTTAAAATGTCACTTACCATTGACCAAGGCCACATTTATTCCTCTGCCAACATTATTTTTAACTCCACTCATTAAACTGAAACAAAATAAATATTTTTATTTTCAATAGGAAAATTTTCTGATGTGAAACATTTCTGGTTTTTAAATAGGATCAAATACTAAGAGATACATAGTTAAAGGACCACATGTTCATGAGTACTTAAATGAAGCAAAATCTCCTGGAATTAATCTGTGTGCTCTTATGGCACCACTGAATGGAGAATAACACAAATATCCCCAGCTGTATTGCCTTCATTTTATGGCCTAATCATCTTGGTTTCAAAGTATGTCTGTATATTAAAAGTGTTGCAAAAAATAAAGTGTTATTAATGTAATTAAAAAAACACCTTGCAGTTAAAGAGCCTGAACCAAATAATAATTTGAGGAGCTTGGCACAGTCACATGGTCAACATTTTAAGCTTTTTTATTCTGTAAGCACATGACGAACAAAAATGTGTTAATGAGTTTAAAAGGTAACTGAACAGAAGCATTTAAAATTCATATTGCAGCATCATATCAAGAAACAAGAAAGGCAAAACAGTTAGCTACTTGTATGCATGAGAAGCAACCTAACTGCAGGAAAAGTAGTTAATGCACTGATGGGACTTTAAGCAAAAGTTGGATATAACCTTAAAGTACAGCCACACACCCCCCAAAAATGTCTTAATCTATGACAATAATTTATTGACCAAACTCCGAGGGGCAAAAGAGCTGAAAAAGAAGACACCTGTTGTGAAATGGAAGCCCTTCAGAGCTGTAAAGAAGAGGTAACAGGAACATTAGGACTGTTAGGCAGGATGCTGTGCTGCCTTGTACCATGGTGGCTGTATCACTCTAGTGAGAGGAAGCTTCCAAACCTCCTCATTCTGTTCAGTGGCACTGTGTGAAGAACTCTATTCTGCCTTCGAGTCCCAAATATCCCAGCACTAACATTTTGAAGGCAGGATTAAAAGAGAGAACATATACAAGGCGAATAGAAGTAAGGTTTGGAACAATTACATAAATTAAGTTAATGACGAGGCCTTCAGCTGAGATTCAAGAAAGCATCTCAGCAAGAGCATATAGGCGCACACATCTCATTAACCACAAACACTCTAACAGCTCCTTTAATTCCATCCTGGTCAGGATTTCTTGAATCTCTCTAGCTGGCTTTAGGAAGAGGCTGTGCATGTGTGCAGCCCAGTTATGTCCAAAACTTTTTCCACATTTCTTTTGCAGTAGTATGACTTTCAGGTCATGTCTGAAGATCTGTACTAAGCAATGCATCCTTACACACACCACTAACATCAGCTTTCTCATTTCTTAGTGATAGGCTAGAAACACATGGTCTGTCACAGAAGTATGTCAAAAATCTTCCTCCCTGGTGCTGCTATCTTTGGCAGCCAGGATGAAGACAGAAGCAAAATTTACAGGAATGTCAAATTCAACAGACAATTATCAGGAGCAGACTCAGTATGCAGAGAGGGCGTAAAAGACTACTGGGTTAATGGCAACTCTTAGCATAGTGACTTCAAAAGGTTTTAAAGAACTAGGAATCAGGGATGAAAGAGGCCATATTCTTCTGTTACCCCCTTAAATTATGCTGTCTGCCAAAAATTCTGATTTAAATGAAAACTCTAATACAGTAACTTCTGAAAGAGAATACTTGAAATTTTTTGCTGCAACACAGAATTCATTTCTGGTTAGTAGGGAACTCCATAAGTATTTTAGTCTCTGGAGGATCATTTCTGCTCTGATCACATGATTTTCATGTCATGTCTGAGCATCCGCGTTCTAAACAAGAAAAACATATGGCAAATAAAGACTGAAACATAAATGAAAAAAGGCAGTGAAGTTCTGAACACATTCCTTTCCTCACACAAAATTTAGTGGCTATTTAATCTACAAAAAAGAATAATAACTTCCTTTCATTTTAACTACAAAATGCTCTGTACATAAATAATGGTTCAAAAATATTTAATACTGAGGTGACTACACACTGAAATTCCACATATATGTAAAGTTATAATGAATTAAGACAACAAAAAATCTGCAACTATGAATACAAGAATTACTAGTTATTACAGGAATTTAGTGCAACATTCTGCTGTTAGATTTCTGTGGCACAATCATGCAACTGGCTTTCTAGTAGAGAAAGTAAGACTGCATGGAGATGTTGCTGGTAAAGAAGTAAATAATGCACCTTAAAAAAATCCCATGAAGTAGCAACTACAATATTTAATACTTTGATGATGAGACCAGTATATTTTTCCTACTTCAAATTATGTCCTCCCAATATAGAACAAGGCTATAACTGAACTTCTATACTGCAGAATTCCTGTTTCACATTAAAATATATATATAATTAAAGATTAAGAAATTACATGCATCCTGAATTTTATCCGCAGCTTTAGTGCTTCCATAAACCAGGTGACATCCTTACATTTAATATACAGGAAAAAACTACTCCGTAAATATTTATAAATTATAACTACTTGTTCCTGCTTTCTTGTCTTGAAAGTATGAAGAAGAATACAAAGTAATGAGAAAAAAACACTTGGCAGGAGTGAGTTCATAAAATATCTCTAAAAAAAAAAGTGTTCCTGAAGTACAAGTAAGTTTTCTTTCAGTCCTGATATACTTCTTTATACACTCGAGGCAGCTTGTGCACCATTACAAACACAACAGGCTGCAGTGCAACAGCTTCTCACAGGAGGGCAACCCTTCATCAGTTTTAGAATTCTTACAAGATTTACAGTCAAAAAGTTATGAGAGCTTTGGAAAGAGAAATAAAACCTTTGATAAGCAAAGCAGGAGACCATATAAAATCAGTAAAATTTTCTGGTGGACATTCAAACAGACATGACAAATCCTCCTCTGAAGGAAACCAGAAAGATTTTTGCCAAGGGAAACTGGACTTTAGAAGCAAATAGCTGTGCACTGAAGCGTGCACTAGTACTAACAGAATAGAGGACTTTTGCCAGCAACCACTTTCTTTTCATCACTTTCTTCAGCAGAGTACCCAGTAGAAAATTTTTTACTTTTTTGGGACAGGAATAACAATCTCTTCTTAGTTAACCAGTAAGCAAGACATTAAAATAAAAAAGTAAAAAACCCCTACAAACCTGGAATTAAAATGTTACTTACACTCCCACAATTTTAATCACCGAATCAGCTTAAGTCTTCACAGATATTAAGCTTCCTATATTAAGCAACCAGAATAAAGCAGGAAGTTTTGTAACACTAAGCAAAATACCATGCCAAGAAACTAGATAAGCCTGTCCAAGGTCACAAAGCAAGTCATTGGTAAGAATGGAAAGCAAAACCCAGCAGCCTGTGTTAGTATGTGCCAAGGTGAGCTCGTGCTCCCTTAGCATGTGCTGCCCAGCTACACCGTGATGCTTTGCTGCAAACTGACTCCTACACAAGCAAGCAAGCTTGAGCTAAGTCTGCCTCACAGTGGAACTTGGTGCTAAAATCAGCCTTCTCTTTATGATCATTTGAAATAATGTCTTACAGTCACTTCAGACAGTGAAGTGATGGAAAATGTTAACCAATATGTTTTATTCTCTTATAGATTAATTATCCTACCTATTAGGTTAAGTGCAGTTCTTTTGTTCAGTGAAGTTGCCATTTGCTCTATAATTCATTAGCACCAGCTGCTGTACGTGCTTCTCTGTTCTAACACAGCGTGGGTGATAAACAGCTAAACTGCAGTAGTTTAAATGCAAATGGAAGGCAAAGGCTTTAAGTGTGACTGATATTAAAAAAAAAAAATCTTCTGACAACACTAACATCATGTCTTTTCTGCCATGTCACCTGCAAAATCTAATGGATAGATTATGTAATAGGAAGCTGCACACTCTGGGTGACAATGAGAAGGAAGGAACAACCTAAGAGCAAAAATTAGAATCTAAAAATAAACATTTATATTCCCATTATGGGGATTACTAAAAGATATTCAGTTAAATACTCTAGATGCAGTATTAGTGATAATATTGTCAAAAATATTGTTACTACAGAGGATTTAAACTCAAAACTAAACTGTGTCTCAAGCAGTTCTTTTCCTCATTTCACAATTAAGTTTATTAACTTTAGTTACCATCACCACAGTTAAATAACTACCAATCATTAAAATACTACTTTTGCCTTTTGACGTCAACCTTTAAAGGGAAGTGGGAAACACGTTCTGATATTGGTACTATGGAAATACAGTTTAAAAATTACTTGCAAAAGACAATACAATCATTCAGTGAACTACTATTAGAGGCAAAAGAACAAGCTACTTAGAGGCAAGTGTGAACCTGATTTGGTGAAGTCTAACTAACCCTTCAGTCTGTAAACCTGAAATAAAGTGTAAACTATCCTGCACGTATTAAAATAACATATTTCTGCATTTAGCAGAGCACTAAGTACGCTTCATCACAGATAAGGTTACAATGAAATGTAATTTTTTCATGTGGTCAAACTGTTGGCAAAACAAAACCTACTTCAAGCTACTAATTTTGTGTGCAAAGTGATCTAAGACAGTTTTTGAAAGATATTTAGAGACATCAGGTAAAAATACTTACACATTATCCTCTACACAAATTTTCGGTCCAACTACATTTGCTGCTCCACTTGACATTTTGAATGCAAAATGCTTTTCAGGACAAGCTTTAGAGATCCCACATTTGTATCTTGGAGGTTTTGTAGCTTTCAAAAGGAAATAAAGCAAGATTTTAACACTACAGGTAGGCTAACAGACAAGTATCAAATTACTTTTCTGTAGAAATTCAAGGAAAAGAGCAAAGGCAAACAGTATAGTATGTGTAGCTGCACAGCAGCTTAAAATAATTTAGGTTTCTGAAGAATCTCATTATTCTGACTTTTTGTTGTTACCCTGCTGCTTGCTCTGGCACTGTCATCAAAAGCTACAAGCCAAAATTACAAAATAGACTTCACCAGAAATTAAGAAAAACAGGAAAAGAGGAAAATTAGTTTCTGATTGCATTTAAAGAGTAATTAAAACTTTCTTAACTATGAAAATTCAAGTGTCCTTCTGTTACTAGCAAAAGCAAGTCACAGCAGTAATACATCCATATGAATACTCACAGCGTGCAGCTGCATCCAGTGCTGACCTAGCTAAAATAAAACAAGAAAGTTTTACAAGATGTTACTATAAGTGTCATCTGCTATAAAATATCCTATAAATGTAAAATCTTTCTGTACTCCTATAAAAACTTGTTGGTTGAAATCAAGTATCAAATACACCTGAATGCTATGCTCCAATAAAAAATTTTTTACACAGCAGAAGAATGAAAGTGATCAGAAACCCCATCCAGAACACTGCCTTAATTTATTACTCTCTGATTAACACAAAGATCCATGGAGATACAAAACCTCCAAGGATTTATGGTGGTGTGGGCACTAAAGCGAAATGAATTCCTTTCCTGAAACGTCACAGCATGGAGTTCCTTTCACCTACCACTAGAAGCCTGCAAGTGAGGTGTACTTTAACCCGACCATTCATGACTCCCTTTCTTGGGATAGGAAGAGACACAACTGACCTCATCATGAACATATTTTAATGACACCTCTGTCTCTTTGATGATTATCAAAGATGTCTCTGCTGACTGGTTCAGATGTCAGCTCACACTGTAGTAATCCAGCGTCAAAGAACATAAACTCTACCCATGTACCTAAAACTGTTTGGGTTTTATTCTGATAATGTAAACACAACAGTATACCTGGGCAAGCAAAAAAGCCCACCCAAAACAAATACTGAATTTCTTTAGCAGTAGTAAGGCAGAATACAGACTTCCAGAAACATCATTCAGGTCACCTAGTTTACAACTCCATGCTAGGAATGCAAGTACCAGTACACAAAAAAAGCAGGTAAAATGATGTATACTTGGCAAGCTAAAGAATCAAACTAATGCAGAGAGTAGGTTAAATATTTCATACAGAAAATTAGTTAATACATACATTTGATATTATACATATAAAAATAACAAGTACACATATGTTAAAAATAAAAACAAAATTCTTAGGTCTAAGAGCCTAAATCAAGGTTAAAGCAAAATGAATATGATATTCTTGATTATGAATCAAGTAAATATTAATAGATGTCCAGACAAAACAAAGTAATCACTTACCAAATATGTGTCCTAAGTTTGCATCCATTTTTATTTCAAACACTTGAGATATGACATAAAACGTCAGTAAAAATATTGCTATGACAACTACCAACTTTGCAGCACCTGTTAAGAAACAGAGTAAAGTTTCAAAAAACTATCTGCAAATGGTAACATTAGTTTACCAAAATGAACAATATGAGAATTGTGTACCAGATTACATTACGGGGAACTCAGGATGATCATTTGTTGACTTACTAAACAGAAGTAATCTGCAAAAAATGGACATTCTGATGCAGGATGTAACTGCACGAATCCATCAGGTTACCATACCAAATACGTATTGTGCTCTTGGCTGTCTCCAGCTTCATGCCTGCCTGACGTCACAGTCCGCCAACTCAGCTCAGCAGTCAGAAGAAACCAGACTTTTCCATGAAAATCCAACTTGACAAGATGAACTAAGCTGATCTCCCTGGCTGTTGTCCAAATGTGGAATTCCCACTGCCCCCATTCCACTTCCCTGTTCTTAGCCACGAGAACCGGGTTCCTCCCTGTTCACAAATGTACTGTACTTCCCCGCTCACCCACCACCCCTTGCTTCAAATTGAGCTACCTCTATTTTAAAGTATGGCCAAGCATGAGAGATCAGGGATCTGTTAATATACTGCAGCTCGGCTGCTGTGTTCACTCAGCTCTGAGTATTACATGAAAAAAAAGAAAACACCACAAAACCACCAGCCAACAAGAAAAAAGCATCACCACCTACTTTTCAACAAATTTAAATTAAAGACCTTCAAAAGCAGCTATTTTAAAAAGTAAGAAAAAGCAGAACCTCTCCCCTCCTCCTATTAATATATTGAACCCCAAGTAGCTTGAACTTTTAGTGGCAAACTTTCTCCAGTGTTGAGCGCCCAATCTGCCTCCTGGGAGGAGAGTTGGAAGCACACAGCCACAGCAGTTTACATCTGAAATGAAACTTGAGTCTATGTGGTACTGCCATGAACTTTGCCTTTTTTTAGCATAATTTTCAGTACATTTTTACATTCATTTATCTTACTGTAAAATACTGGCTGAGAGTAGCAGATAGGTGAGGAGGCATCTGATCAACATCCTGCCTTCCTATTTCACTGCAGTATGTCAAACTGGTCAGAAGAAGCATGCTTCTGTTCATCAGATTGCCAGCCAAATAAATCCTTCAGAAAAACCTCAAATTTATGTACTCCTGCAGATCTCAGTCTGCTGCTGTGATGGGCTGTTTGGAAAACCTTAAAATAGACAGATTACTCAGCCTTCAGAAGGATGAGAGAGGCTAGCCAATCCTTCCAAAAGGCTAAAAAAAGATACGGGGATAGAAAAGGAAAAGAAAGGTGAAGAGATACAACAGGATTTTGCCTATTGTTTGGTCTTTCTTTTTTCATGTGTGAGAACACACATACTATGATGTAAGAAAACACAGATGCAATCTTAATTTAAAAACATTATGCTGGAACTCCAAAGATCATTGCACTAGAAGAGAACCATGTGTAAGGACTGGAGAAAACAGATGATCTGAACATATGGTAAAAAGTGGGGAAAAGGTTTTCAAAGCAACACTGCCTAAAAACAGAAGATGGTACAAGATACTGGAATGTGTCATCCAGCAAGTAGCACTTGGAGAGCATGTTGTTTCAGTATATAGTATGTGAGATGAACAAGAATTCAGTCCCAGGACTAACCATCCCCTCCACTCTACATACTGAGCCTTTCAACTGAAGAGCAAACACTCTCTCTCTTCTCCTAGAAGATTCTTTTAGCATTTGGATCAAAACTGGTCCATTTGCTACAGGTGAAACATCCTAGATGAACTGCTGTATCTTCCTCTTCTGTGGTTTTTAGTAAAAAAAGTTAGATGGAAGGAAAATAAAAAAAATTGTTTGCTAAGTAATTTTCCAGGGGAACGAGTAATCTAAAAATTGCAGCATTTTCCAGTTATCAGATTTACTTTAGCAGGTTGCTCCCAGTTATACGTGTTGTGGTTGATAAAACAAATTCAGGAGTAATGACAAAAATCTGGACAAATTTCGCACATTACGAAGGTCTTGGAAAAGACTGTGAGTATTCTCCTAGAAGAGGCAACAGCTGCTCCTTCTGCAAAGTAACACTACAACTATTGATAAAAGTGCAATGCAGCAGAAACTCAAAACTGTTCAGTTGCTACACGGGCTATTCTACTGCAACAAAACGCCTAAAATAATGTTTTCTTATAATGTTGTATTGGCAAAGGTCTTATTTTTACAACCACTACACCTTCTGTCAAATAAAATTAGTTTCTCAAATCCTGTACTACAGTAACTTACCTCAATGAAATGGCTTTTATAGCCTTCAAACACACAGTAACCATTCAGGAAGTTTCAGACACTTATAACAACACATAGCACTTTTGGCTGGGGTGTGAGGCAGAGAAGAAATGGCTTAAAATGACCCTTGGCCATTTCCTTATTCCTTCATCATCTTACAGAAATAGCAGCCTAAATACATCAAGTCATGGCAACTTAACCAGTCACTGCAAACCAGTTCCCATTAGCATTTTAACCAGCTGCTTGCTCTTTCACCACCCTAAATTCCAAAATTAAGTTTCATTAAACAACAATAAAATAGAACAGCAATGCCTGCTATGCCACTGAAGTGAAGTGAACCCTGACAAAGTTTTATGAGGATACCAAACTGAGTGACGAAGTGGGCACTTCAAGAGGGAGAGACACACTGCAGGAAGACCTGGATAGGCTGGAGGTGAGCTAACAAGAACCTTAGTGAAGTTCAACAAGGACAGGTGCAAGGTCTTCCACCTCAGAAAATATAATTCAGGACTGAAGAACAGGCTGGAATCTACCCAGCTGGAGAGCAGTTCTGTGGAGAGGGAGCTGGGAATCCTGATGGACAACCAGCTCAGTATGAGTGAATCATGTGCTGCTGCTGCAGCAAAGAAAGCAACAGGATGCTGGGCTGGATTAACAGGGGCATCACCAGCAAAGAGAGATAAAGAAGTCATTATCCCACTCTGCTCAGCACTTGTCAGGCCACACCTGTAATATCATCTTCAGTTTTGGTCCCTGCCATAAAAAAAAGACATGGACAGTCTGGAGAGGGTCCAATACAAAGATGACCAAAGGACTGGGAAGCTTGCCAAATGAGGAAAGGCTGAGACTGCTGGGTTTGTTCAGCCTTCAGAAAAAGAGAACTTAGGGGAGACCTTAGTATCATGTTCCAGTATTTAAAGGGTGGCTACCAAGAAGATGGAGACTCCCTTTTTACTAGGAGTCACATGGAAAACATGAGGGATAATGGGTTCAAGTCACTCTGGTGGAGATTCCAAGTGGACAAATTTTTCATACTGAGAATAATCAACCATTGGAATAATCTCCCGAAGGAAGTGGTGGATTGCCCAGTATTGGACATTTTTAAGATATGGCTGGACAGGGTGCTGGGCCACTGTGGAAAGATGGGTGGGGGTTAAATTAGAAGAAGTTATATTCACTTTCAAATAGAAGTTTTAATGGTACAGAAATTATAGGGTAAAATG
The DNA here is from genome assembly GCA_026770055.1 of Myrmophylax atrothorax. Lineage (NCBI taxonomy): Eukaryota > Metazoa > Chordata > Aves > Passeriformes > Thamnophilidae > Myrmophylax > Myrmophylax atrothorax. Next base: position 21,846,750 of record JAOXXN010000265.1, on the reverse strand, counting down.
CAGCTGCTACTCCCTGGACAGAACTCTGTGAGATGCTCAGAAACCTATCCCACAATGACTCCCCACACACACAATCTGCAACCTTAAGCACTTAAGTACTCGCTGAGGGGGATGAAATGGAGGGTGGAGAAAGAGTGGAAACAAGGTGGCCAGACTGTTGAAATCCTTGCAGGGAGGGGAACTCATTGGTATTCTGTGGCTGATAAACTGCACAGCACCTGTCAGTCAAGGGGAATAGGAGCACTCCTGCTGCTGAAACAGCTGTGATGAAAATTGTTCTCCTCAGACGAACCTGGTTCATTATAACTGAATTGTACTATTAAAACACACCTCCATCCCAAAGTTACCCACCTCCAAGGTAAGACCACTCATCATGAGCATGTGCTCTATATTTTGTTGACTATATCTTTAAAAGTGAAATGAAAGAATTTTACACCAATCAGTAACAAGTATGTATGACTAGAGTCACTCAAGCTCCACCTATACGTAAAGAAGTTCAGTGAAGGGTCCCAATAATGGGACACTGACAGACTGGGCAGGCACAATGGTCTTGGCTTTCCTGTGGCGCTGACGGACTAATCAAACACTAAGTGTTTGAGAAAATACCCCATTTTCACATGAAAACCATCTTGTCTAGGTCATGGTTTTGCCAAGAAAGGTTGGACCAGATGATTCTTAAGGTCCCTTCCCACCTGGTATTCTATGATTCCATGACTTTAAAACCCTATTGTCACAACTTGTTAATTTTGTCCATAGCAATCATTTCACAAATGATCAAAGTCTGATTTTACCAGGCGTGCTTACCTGCTATTCTCATGTTTAGTCTTCAGCCAGCTAATGACACAACTGCATTAAAAATAGCCACCTATAAGGAAAAAAAATACACCATTGTAATTACAGCCAAATAACCACTTTTGTGATACAGTAAAAAAACCCCATAGATTTTTTAGTCAATAAAATTAATGGTAACTGTTCTGAATACCTATTTGTTAATGGTGACAGTAAAGGGGAGATTTAAGATGGATTTCTGATGTCTTGCTTTAACTTGTTACTCCATGAAACACATGTTCTGAAAAAAACATTAATTTCATCAAATCCACTACAAATTCAGTTTAACTTTCAACCCTTCAATTTGTGACATAAATATTTACCAGTGCTCCATCTAAGCAGTCTTTACTTTGCTAAAGCTATGTGATAGAAGTCAACAACTCCATCTGCACTCCTTTAAAGTCCTACCAACTTCTGGATGCAAGTTGTTATAACGGAGCAAACCATGCTTTGGAAAGATTTAAGCATTTTGGCCTTTAAGATATTGCATAAACTGCATTCAGTGGGACTGAAAGAGGGTTATTTCAATACTTTAATGTACGCATTACAGAAAGGTAACAACACATTTGTCACTCATAGCTACATCCAGATTAACACGATGGTCAATGATGACAGAAGCACCAGACTTAGTACTCGAACTATTTCAGAATAATCTGAAAGCCACTGTCTATGAGCAAACACCATGTTAGCATCCAAAAGCTTCCTCTTGAGAAGAGCTTGCCACCATACAAAGTGGGCCATAAACTCCACAGGCTCTGCTCAAAGACAATCACCTCCTCCTTAAGTGACACCATGCCCCCGGGCTGTAGTAGATCTTTTGCCATCTACCTGCAGAGGTCAAACTCAGCCTTGGTGGGCCCACACTGCACCGAGCCTGGACATCTGGCTCAAGTTTGCACTGATTCAGGGATCTTGTTGAATCATCCACACTAAGGCACATTTGAAAACAAGCAATCAGCTATCATTCTAATTCAAGTAGCTGCCCCAAATGCCCATCACAAAAGCTGCAGCATCCCTAACGCTCTGCAGTCCTCTGGCAGGATTTTGAAAAACATCAAAAACATTATCTTTACAAATTATCTGAAAAAATACTGTTATTAGAAAAGCAAATCATTTAGAGACAAGCACCACCACATAGTTCTCACGGTCAATGGTAGGGAGAAAAAAAGTTGGTATTATGCAGACAACTTTTTGCCTTCACTTAGTTCAGTATTTTCAAGTTCAGTGATTTGTGTCCAGAACCTCTCTGTCAAAGACTCATTGTGCTCTATTACTTCAAGTTTCCAAGAAAATGGCCAGCAGAGAAATAAAGTGGAAAAAACAAATGCAAATACAAAAATATTTATTTCTGTAAGAATCTGAAAATATGTATCAACAAAGACTGAAAAGCAGACAAATGTTTTTGAGTGCTAATGTTGTACTATAAGGAAAATCTCATAGCATATGATGGACATAATGTATCCATTTTATTTACAGCCACATATCCACATTATCTTCTTTCAGTGAAAGGCTAGTATTTATCTGTCTTGTAAAAAGACAAAGAATCTGTCAGCGCAGATAAACTCATTTTATTTCAAAGTCTGTGAAGAGAATTATTCTAAGCTCCTTCCTCCCCCCTCACACTGAAATACATCAACGCTAAAATAAACAGTCTGTAGTTTGAACAACTACAAGCTTGTTTTAAGGCCACACGCAAAAAAAAGTTTCCTTTTTTGTTTTACTCTAAACAAATACACATCATGAATTCAAGGCATGAAAGGAAGAATAAGAACAAAACCAGAAAGCAGAATCTAAGTGAAACAACCATGATCCAATCTTGACTGCCTTTATCCCAACGTGCCCTTCTACCCATCTCAAGGATTGTTATTTGTTGCTATCAGGAAATAAACAATAGAGAATATAGTTCCTTTGGTTTTTTATAATGTGGAATGGTTTGATTTAGGAAAAGGATGAGTATGCTATGCGTCATCTTGAAAGGAATTTCAAAAGTGATTTAGATTCTTTTTCTAAATTACAGTATACCAAAATATCATGGGTTTTGATCTACAGAATAAATACAGTAATGCTACAGTACAAATAAGCATTGCACAGCACTTCCCAGCTGCAGGAGAATAATTTGTGGATGCCACATCCTTCCCCAGCATTGTATTATCTTAGAACTTTTTTCATCATTTCAAGACAGAACAGGAATACAAAAGGACAGTCCTTATGAATGCTTAAAGACCATTACTCCTTATCTTTGGTATTAGGCCTAACAACTGAAATTAGAGAACTGATTAAAAATGGATTTTGTATTTTTAACAGTGCATATTTTAGGAACATTTAAAAACAACACAGGACCACAACTGAGCTTGATGAAGACTCAGGTATATAAAACCAGTACCAACAACATTCCTTGGATCGCTTTAGAAATGGGCCAAATAATCCAACCACTTATTTTTCTCTTCTTCGGCATAAGATTCCATCAAACGGGGGCAGCAGAATTAGAACCTTAAGTATCTTCTTCACTTATGAATGTCGAGTAATACAGATAATCCCTTTATGACTACATAATTCCTCCCTGTCAGGCAGGACAAGGCTGACATTTATTATGCATTAGTCAGAGCCTGAGGCAGGAGGTGCAGCCTATAGCAGGGCTGACAAGCAGTGCCCCGATGTACAGCAAGACCCAATACAGATGCGAAAGCCAAGGAGAGCACCACAAAACAGGCAACAGAAACTATCAACATCTCCAAGTTACAAAGTAAAATGGCTGGTTTTGAGAAGCATTATGCTGTGTGACTCAAGCATGGATTTTCCTTTTCTTCAGATTGTTTCATTAGCACAAAACTTGGGGAGGTTTATCAGTCAAGGTCTAAAACTTGGGCAGTGGAAAGAAACCAAAAAATCCTTCAAATGCAGCAGCAAGTTCCTTGAAATGAGAAGCTATCCACAAAAGAACCTGAATGAGAAAAGACAAGAATTCACAGGTTCTTGAATCTGTCCAGTTCCCTGTATGGAGTTGCATGTCTATCCGTGCAGATGAATGTTATTTATTCAGATGCAAACTGCTAGGGAGTGGGTATGTGGAAAGACAGTTGCGAGCTCAGGTTATTGATTGCTTTTTTTTCTACTCCACCCATCCTTATGCAGCATTGTATTTTTGTCCCAAGACTGGGGCAATATCCAGATGTTGTGATTTCTGGTGCCAAAGTCATTTCAAATAACCCCCATGACAGCCAAAAATGCCATGAGAAAACAGCAGCGTACAATAAAAATAAAATAATAATAATTTAAAAAAGGAGAGAGAAAAAAACAAAGCTCTTTCCCCCCCACTCTGCCCCACTTGGTAAGTAATTTGTGTGGGATGACATACTCAACACAAACACAACACATCTGGCGTATGTGTTCACACAGCTACTGCATATATTTTTATTAATACCAGAACTAGCTTCAATTCATGGAGCAGCAGATACTTGCTTTTAAAAGTAACCCGTGTTTTTTGAGGGAACCCTGCTAAGTGCTTCACAAAGGAAGCTTATAATATAACTTCACTTAGGAAAATCATGGGCCTAGAATCATGTTTTATTACATGATATAAAGATTGAGTTCTTTCTACATTCAGGAGTTACATAGGGTGATCATCAAGCAAGTTTTTCTCTTGGAGTCATGGTGGAAGAGGAGACTGCACTGAGGTAATTGATAAAACACACAGGTGGTACTTATTAAATCCGCCACTGATGCACTGCTGAACGAAGCCCAGACTCGGAGCCAAGCTCAATGCAATTCGGTTTGGTCAATTCCTCATCAGGCTTTCTTGAGACTCTTGTCCAGAGATGGTGCCATGGGACACATGTCACTTGGGCACGGCCTCTGCCCTACTCATTGAGCAGAAAGCTGAGACCACTTGCAATGCACTTATGTTTAAAAGGGTTTTTTCAAATAAGATTGTAATGAATGTTTTTAATAAGGAAAAATGAAGATTAGTCTGTTTCATTCTCAGGATAATAGCATTTCCAGTAGCAATTTCATAACATCTGTAGATTATTCTTAAGAAATAGGCACACAAAACCAAGCAAAGATGAGAAGCAAAATTTTAGAAGGTTAAGATCATTTTGAATTCTGACTTTAGCTGATTAGAAAGGGGTCCCAAAATCAACAATGATATTTAATAAAACAGAAAGTAATACACTTCAGAACAGACATCAAGTGAAGCAGAACAGGCAGCAGAAAATAAGCACAGGATCCAAGAGATTATAGCAGCTCTCTAATATTGGGGTCAACAATGTCATACTGCCACAAAAGTGTAATTGCTCATTGTGAGCTGTACTGACAGAACTGCTGTGCATGAAAAAAAAGGCAATTACTCTGCTCTGCCCAAATAAACAAAAAATAGTTTGCTCTCTGTGCTGCCTTGACTTTTATCTGCGACCCATGTGCAGTTTTTTTCTATCTTCATGCCTAATCCCCAAATGGAAGAATCTAGATAAGAATTACATGACCTAAATAAACCAACTAAGGGATAAAAGAATCAAGTCTGCTTTGCAAGAGACTGTGAAAGCAAAGAGAGAAGTAAGGACCATACACCTTTGTCTCTTACCTTCAAGGTGTCATTTTAAAATATCTTAAAAATATTTTTAATTTTCTAAAAATATTATTTATAACAATTTTAAACGTATTTCAAAATACATATATAATTTTAAATATGTATTTTATAATATATATATTTTGTAAAAAAATTTGCTGAGATGAACTGTTCTTAGTATTCCTTGGTTGCTGCTTACATGTTTGTATTTACAATATTGAAGAAAAACAACCTTCCACCTACAAGGATAAACAAAAAATATAAAAGGCAGCTGTAAATCATCATGAAAGTCTGAAAAAATACCAGAGAGTTTTTCTTAAGGTATGTCTACAAGGTGTGAATGTCCCAGTCACTATTAACCCCATTATTTCTACCCTATTATATGCAAATCTATACCCAGATTATGTGATACTAAATTTGTATCAGCCTGAAATACTTTGCATTAAATTCAGAGGGAAACTTTTTTCCCCAAACTGGGACTCAAAAGTTTGCATACCTTCAAATGAGGTCAAATAATGTTATACCTGGTTTTGTCTGTACTTAATATTGGCACTATTTGTTAATATGAATAGCATGCACTGTACTACAATGTGGCAAGCATTCAAAATTAATTATTTAGCACAAAAATTATTTAGCACAAAAAAAAAAGGGAAAAAAAAGGCTTGAGCTTTTATTTTTATTTCTGAGACATTAGTAGATTAGGACACCAGTTGGGTTTTTTTGTTTTTTCCCCAGCACAAACTGCCTTCCTCAATGATTAGCAGATGCATTGTATTCCTGTCAGAGAACAGCAAAAAACCCACAACCAACCAAACCAAAAATCAGCTTTTTGTACCTGGCAATCAATGAGACAACATTTTGTATAATACAGCCTCTGTTGATATTTCAGTCTGTTGTGTTCAAACGGTTCAGAGGAGCTGTGGTTTTTCGCTCAGAATTACACAATGAATTAGACATGTCAGCAACAGTGTTAGCTATTCTTACGTGAATTCCAGTTAAACCAGTGGTTGTGCCAGTCTGAATTATATGCCATGGACCAAACAGCTGAGACATACAAAATCATTCCAAGACTAAATGTGAGTGGGGATCTAGGCTTCTAATATAATAATTTTATTCAAACACAGGATGCATTTTCTTACCCAGATCACTTACTCTTCTTCTACATTATGAATAGTTTTCCCCTCATGTTTACTGAATTTACTTAATTTGAAACTAGTGAAGGACACACATAGAAAAGAATTACATCTTTAAAAAAAGAATATAGTGCAGTTCAATTTTTTGCATAATCATTTACCATTTGTGTCCTCTGGTAACACAGGCTGTGACCTCAGCAGTTGTTCCCTACAGACAGCACTTCTACATCCATATGAAATCTTTGTGGTTGTGGCAGAACTCCACAAAGGCAAAAACATTTGTCCTCACAGAACAACTTCTCTCCTTTCAGACACAGGCTACCATGAAGTATGATTATTAAATTCTTACAAAAATGATACCACCTGAATTGTATTCTTCCGTATACACATTAAGATTCAGCTTGGTATTCTGGACAACTGAATTAGACTCAAAGTGTTTGCTTGCTAAAACAAGATTTTATTTTACTTCTATCAAAATATCTATTCCAAATGAATGCAGATAAATTTAGGAAATGAAACCCAAGCTTACTCCAAAATTGCAACCAGATAATTCAGCTATCGTTGCATGTCCTATTCCGCAAATACCGCTACACGGTTTTACTTCCAGGAAAAGAAATACACAGGAGAAGCAGCGTTGTGCCAGAGTGTTTTGCTACCTGATGTGTTTCCCAAATGGCACGTCAGATCACTGACAATGCCAGGTTCTGCTGGTGGCATCAAGCCAGTACTTTCACTTTAGGCAACACACAAACTAGTCAGTCTCAAACACTCAAAAATTCTTCTGAATCATGGGAAAGTGGAGATAAAAGTACAAAGGCATTTGCCCACATGAGAGAATGAAACTCAATCTACATTCCTTCTGTAATTAAAGAAACAAAACCAATTCAAGAAACAACAAAAAAAAATCAAACCACAAAACAAGCAAACAATATCAACCACCCAACCCTATAAACACTGAATCTATACTTTGAAGATTCTTCTCAAGTATTTCACAAAACGTACTGGTTCATATAGTTAAAGTGAGATTTATGGTCCATAAAAACCATATGATTTATATGTGATAAAGTAAACCATACCACTGCTGCTGACATACCTATTGAAGACAATCTTGGCTCTATATTTAATAGGGTTGGATAAACCCACATTTTGAAGTTCAGATTAATAAAATCCTCAAGGACCATTTGTTGAAACCCATTCACTAACTTACTTCCCAACTTCATCCCAGAGAAGTACATAAATCTTACAGTAAAGATTTAAGAGAGGGAGGTTTAACATTTTCTTCTGCCAAATGATGAACAAAATATGTAATTGAAGCACTGCTGTAAATACTACCTGTTTAAAAGTTCAAAACTACCGATTTGTTTTCTGTCAGTTTTTTAAAGAAAAAAAATTATGACCTTCATTTCACAAGACAGCAAAGTCTGTTCAGTTTTTCCATAACGGGAAGGAGTAAATAAATAATCTTTGCAACACATTTATCTGTAGGATCACCAGGTCTCACCTGAAACAAGGCGTTGCCAGAATCCAGATGCTTCAAACGTACAACAGCTTTCATATCTTGGTATCAACAAAAAATACCAAGCCTGTTATTCTAATAACACATCACTACACGCATCTTATCCTGCCCCATACAGCAATTCTCAACAGAAGTACCATATCAAAAGGTATGTGCCTGAAGAAAAATAAACATACACATAATTAGCAGAACGAGTAAGGGTGGAACGGACCACAGTGGGTCACCTGGTCCAACCTCCCTGCACAAGCAGGGTCTTCCTAGAGCACATGGCACAGGACTGCATCAGATGGTTCTAGAGGATCTCCAGTGAGGAAGACTGCACTACCTCCTTGGGTAATCAGTTCTTTAGCCTGGAGAAGAGGAGGCTCAGGGGAGGCCTTTTCACTCTCTCCAACTACCTGAAAGGAGGCTTCACAAGGTGGGGGTCAGTCTCTTCTCCCAGGCAACTGGCAATAGTATAAGTGGACACAGTTTTAAGCTGTACCAGGGGAGGTTTAGGTTGGATATCAGGAAGTTCTTCACAGAAAGAGTCACTGGGCATTGTAATGGGCTCCCCAGCGAGGGGGTGGAGTCACCATCCCTGGAGGTGTTTAAGAAAATACTGGATGTGGCACTCAATGCCATGGTCTAGTTGACAAGTTGGTGTTGGGTCATAGTTTGGACCTGATGATGTCAGAGGTCTTTTCTAACCCAGCTGATTCTGTGATTCCAGTGTTTCATCACTCACACAATAAAGAATTCCTGGGCACCAGTTTCTGCCTGCTGCTTCTTGTCCTATTGCTCAGCACCACTGAGAAGAACCTGGCCTCTCCAGCCTCTCGATACCCTTGCTTCAGATACTTAGAGACGTTCATGAGGTTCCCTCTCAGGTGTCTCCTCTTGAGGCTGAACAGATCCAATTCTCTCAGCCCATCCTCATAAGACAGATATTCCATTGTCTTAACTATTATTGTTGCCCACCGCTGGACCCGCTCCAAGAGTTCCATCTCTCTCATGTACTGAGGATTTGACAGAACTGCACATGACCACTGCATAAATTTACTTGAGGCTATGGTTACAGCACAGGACTTTACACTGAGGGGCATTTTAAATAAATTTAGCAAGCAAGAAAGCAGAAGAGGAAAGGAGCTTTACAAATACTTTCTCTATAGCTCCAGGTTTATGGCAGAAAAACTGATCAGCTCCTCCACACTATTCTCTCCAGGCACAGTAAGACTCAAGATAGTACCTTTCAGATGTCAGAATGAGATTATCATCTTAATGAATGAGATTCATTTACTACACAGACCACCACACCAAACTCATCATAGAGCTGCACACAGACATGGTGAGGCACAGAGCTTCTAATATATACTATGTAAGACAGAGAGGATTAAGGCTACTGATAGTAACAAGGGACATCTCCACACATTCTTGGAAAAAAATCTCAAACTTATGCTACCAAGCATTTAAGCTTCTTTAACAAAAACCCAGCATGATCTGAGGCTGCACATTGGAGAGGAGTTTTACCCTTTGGTCAGTAGCAAGCTGATCTCACCAGGAAGATGGGGTATGACTCTGGGAAAGTACCCTCTGGTGACAGCCACTGCTCACAGCACTGTTGGTATCCCTCCCTCCTCTTTGTTCTAAGGGATACAGAAAGCCATGTTCCACCACAGAGCCTCTTCTCATCCACTCATCTCCCATGCGTTTGGCAGGGCTTTGGGCCCTTTGCAGGATTAGAATACTCGCCAAGGGGAGCACCCAGCAGAGAAAGCACGGCACATCGGCTCTGGGGAGAAGGGCAGCAGCAGCACAGCTCAGGCCCACACACAGAAGCACCAAGCTACACCTACAGAGCACTGGATAGTGGGATCACACTGCGCATATGAGACAGCATGCTGCTGGTGACTAATAATCTCCACGCTGCATGAGGCACTCAGAACCACAGGGGTCCTGTGGTACAGGCAAGTCATTGCTACTGGTGCATATTAGCAATGGACAGGTCATCATTTCTGAGTGATGAGGTGCAAGATGCTTGGAAAAAGAGAGGAAGACCATCAGTGACACAATCCTTAAAATCTCAAGTGACTCACTTCTTCCTACTGAAGACATGCAAGACAGTCCCAAAATCATCAGTTTCTAGACTGGTTTCTGAGCATGAAGGTATTGAAACAAAGATCCATAATCTACATAGGTGCAGTCTTACAGCAACCAGTAGCAAAAACATAAGCCACATCCAAGAATTGATTTCACAGCAAAAAAAATAAATTCTAGGGGCAATGTGTTCTTTTTATATAGTATGTATATACACACTTGTACACTTTTACATTTAGTTAACAATTGCTATACACCTCACTAACTAAAATTCAACACAGCCATCTTCTATCCTTTGAGACTTTATAATCTAATAATCATCGTAGGTGGGGAAAATAAAAGTTATGTTGGATAGCAAGTTACTGCATATCATTAGGTATATAGAACTTTGCCACATTAAGTACATGTAAACTAATTTGAAGAATGGCATCCCTCAGTACATGTAGTTCCAAAACCATTCAGGTATCACTGATGTTCAGCTCACCAGCAAGCACACCAACAGCCATGGCAGTTCCCTCAACCAGCTCACCCGGTCAACTCAAAGAGTATCAAGGCTGATCCAAAAGCAGAATTAATGCCTGGGAGAAGGTCAGCAGCTCTCTAGCAGCAGCAATACTAGTTTACACCAGCTTAAATGTTTGTGAAATGATGACTCAACTAACTGGTTGTAGTAAAACAGTTCAAGAAAAAACAAAGAATTCTTTGCTAATAGGAAGGAGATGGTTACTTTCTCCTCATAGAAAAGAAAACTGGAGAAAGGGTGGGAGAAGGGAAGTCAGCCAGTCACAACAAATCAAGTCATATAGAGCAGAGACCCTGTCATGTATTTCGATGTTTACTAAGATTTTAACCGGAGTGTCATGAGAACCAGCACATGTTTATACACATAAACACACTGTGCAACTTTCTGCCCTCAAGATTGACTCAACAGCAGAGCACAAGAAGTGCAAGGCAGAGTTTACTCCAGCAGCTCCCTCTGTCCGGATAGTTTTCCAGAGTTTCTCCTCTCTTTCAGAAGGTCTGTTCCATATCCTCTTGGCACTGAAGTTGTATGAGGCCAACAAAAGGTATAAAATGCTAAATTGCAGCTCAGTCTGCAAATGAAGATACGAAGTATTTTGGTATCATAAAAATATGGTACCATATACAGGAAGCAAAAACAGTTGAGCAATTCCAAGAGAGTAACTACTGTTAATGCCCTATGAAAACTTTAGTGTGACCGAATTTCACGAAGCAGAGGTAAGATACCATTTAGTAAGTCACCAATTACTTGAACTACTGAAGAAGGATAAATTTTTTAAATTTGTAAACTATTTTCTTTGAGTCTCCTGATACAAGGTTTTTTGGCTGCACATATAAATTGTCTCATCAATGTTGTTATTGAGAAATTTAGTT
>JAOXXN010000265.1:21798156-21814188 GCA_026770055.1 Myrmophylax atrothorax | reverse complement strand
AGACTCTTTTTGAAACATGGTGGTCAAATTAAGGCGAACAGGTAAAAAGGTGGATAACCTCACAGTTACCAACACTGTTCTCCTTTTAACACAACCTCAGCACAATTTCTTTTGCAATGATACTATAACACTAGGAAACATATCAGACATTTTGCTTTTGAGAGCGAAAAGCTGGTACTGATCTAAATCTCTGTAGGAATTTTAACCTGACAAGTGGATGAAACATGGCAAATTAAGAATTATTTTCTCTAGTTCTTGCATTAAAATGCTGTGTTTTTTTCCACAGAAATAATAAGAAAGATGATAAATCAAGTAATTTGCTCAAACACATACAGATCTTTTTATTAGTATTTATCACAGACTGCGCTTCTCTATCCATATTTTGCTGCATCATATGTAGGAGCATTTAAATTTTGATCGTAGCAAGGCCTAGCAACACCTAGTTTGAGAAAGGAATGCTCTAAGCTGCTAAGGAGTAACCTTGGCAGAGACTGCTCCTCAGAGACAGCCTACACAAGTCCATTTGTAGTTGTTCCTGAGGATGGCAGTTCATTATTTTCTTTTCAGTGTATTTGATCACTTGAATTAGTGATCACTTGAGATTTCTAAATAAGGGCAGAATTGCCAGATGAATGGCTGATTAAATGGACTGTAGTCATCTTAAATGAAATCTCATAAGCATAAAAAAGGGAGGAGCAAAACAGTGATCACAAATAATGACAGTATTTCATACTAGACATGGTTGTATTTAAGCAATAAAATAGGATTGTTGCTGCCTATCTACCTAGAATATACTAAGAACTTTATATTCTGTCGTATTCTTTCTTAGAAATAGTACATGCAGAATATCAAACCTACAAAATATATCTCATCAACAGGTCTGGAATTTGAAGACCTCTGTTTAATGCAGATGAAAGTCAACCATTCCTGAAACAAGTCTCAGGAAACTGGCTTTGTGCCTAGTGGCTGTAGTGGAACTGAGAATAACTTTTTTTATATATGCTGGTAAGTCATTTAGCATGTTCACCTCATTTCTTTATCCATTTGAAAGAAAATATGAAGGAATGCTTTGGTACTTCACAAAGCATAAAGCAAGCACATACACTGCTCAAGTATTTGAGTGATGAGAGCTGTATAAGGACAGGTAAGTGGCCAGGAGATGGAGTCAGTAGGGAGCCGAGGGCTCTCAGGCAGTATACCCAGACACTGCTACCTGCTACTGCACATGTCTCATACCTGGCCCAAATGACAACCAAATTAGCAGCAAAGGTTTCATTCTCTGCTGGCAGTGCCTTTCAACTCTTCTGCTGAAAATGCCAGCACAAATGTTGCTTAGTGGCAGGAGCTGTGATGATTTATTTTGTGATGAAGATGTGCTTCTCATGGGAGCTAGATGAAATCCACCTAAGTTATTTTGCAGGACTAATTTAAGCAGACTGTACTACAACCTCTTTCAGTCACTATGACCCTTGCTTGATTCAGATAAGCAACAGATTCAGAAAACAAAGAGGAGTTTAACTGCACATTTGAAGTGGCATTTCCATATCTAATCTGTGTCTGTATGTATATTTCTGTATTTTCTTAGCACTGTTTCTGAACCATAGTTATTTCTGACAGCTTGTTGCCTAATTTAGTTCCCCAAGAAAAGACACAAAATTGGATGGCAGATGAGATGCTTTTATTAGACACACCTCTGTCCATCGATGTACTGGGAAGGACCAAGCAATCGATTCTGCCTTGCTCATGACCTTTCAGTGTGTTCATTGATAATGGCCACAATCATAAAGCCAGTCCTGCGTGAGTCACCAGCTAATTTGTCTAACTCTCCATTACTCTTTGGATGAGTCTGGATTGCATTTGGATGAGTGTGTTCTCTTTGTTTTCCTTCATATACAGACAACACAGAAAGTTTTAGATGGTGGCCTGCCCTCCCTGTTTCACACAAAACTGATGTGAAGTTCTGTGTACATGCATTGATTTGCTGTAACTACAGTGTTGCCTCTTCATTCTTATTGTTTTCTTAGTTACTAAAGTGGTTAAGGCTTTCAGCTTGCCAAGAGAAACATGGTGAACAACAAGCAAATCTCCAAGTGTGTAAAAGGTTTCTGTGTCACACAGTCCATAGGAGAAAAATAACACAAAGTTCAAAATAAAGATCCCACAGGAAATACCTCTGTACTTTCATTTCTCCCTTAAAATAAAAGGAGGTATTATGGTATCCAAGAAGATTATTGAAAGACAGTTACAAAGAAAGACTTTTTAGAGGCAATTTTTATGCACATTAAATTATAAACATATCATGGATTGTCATGACTATATTATGCAAACTATCTTTTCATATATGATAGGGGCATGAGACAATATGTGTTCATGTTCTGCTATGCTGGTGGTCCCAACATTTTGAAATTTCTTGACTATATTTATTGTTTTGCTGGCAGATTAACAGAATGCTTATGAAACAAGTGTTATTGAACCTTCTTGTACCAGTGGTGCATTTGACCCTGTACAGATGATCAGAAATTATCAAGCCACTTTATAAATGTTCAGTACAATGCGTGATGCTGGAGTATAGTTTAGATAACTAATCTTACATAGCAGTTTCTGTGTTTAGTTTAGAGCAAAATATCAGTATTCTATGTCTATCAGTAATTTCTGTGTATATGACTTGCTATGCAAAATAGCTGTAACATAGAGTTGCATCATCTAAAACAATAATGCTCAATGCTATGAGACTGGATGAAATAGCGTAGAATAGCATAGTTACAGTCAATCTTTTTTTACAGATTATTAACACAATATAATAATCTTTGTAATATTGGTTTGGGATCGAGAACAAGTTGTCCTATATCCCTGGAAAAGTGCTACTATGCAAAATAATAAGCAGAGGCGGGGTCTGATATCTGCGGGCTGACTGCACTTACAAGGCACTCATCTGTGTGAACAATATGATGTTCCATCATCCCTGTGATACCTCTGGAAATAACATATTCCAAAAAAAGCTTTGAACCTTTAACTCAATTGTCCAACAAACCTTCTCTAATCAATAAATAGAGATAGGCAGCTGCAGTTGGCTTGGCTGAGTCAATCTTTAAAGATATCTCTCCCACTCGCTATAAAATAATACACCCTAAGCAACAAATTAGGCACTTCAGTTAGGAGTCTAAAATAACTGAGATGAAATGTGTGAGTGGCTGTCCATATTTTGCAACATTCAAGAAAATGTTTGCACTGTTACACTTGAAAAGGGTATTTTCTTTTTTTTCCTGTATCCTTCTGTGGTTGCAGAAGGAGCACTAGCAGTGAAGCTCAATCCTGCCCGGCTAGAATGGAGCTGACCACTTTCTCAAGGGATGACAAACACTGGGACTGTAAAAATTTCACAAGCAGAGTATAAGGGGATGTTGTCTGACACCATTTCACCTTTTCAGATACCTACAGAAAAAAAAAATCCTGATCTTGCTCTTTATTACTGCTCCTTAATTTATTTCAAAAACAAGCAGCACTGCAGGCAGAGAATTTTTAAAGGCTAATTCCTTGTGTCTCGCAGCCAATCACTTATCATGCAGCATCATGGCATATAACATTCACTACCTTAAGTGTGATAATAGCTACTCAAAAAAAGATTTGTTTGTTTGTCTGAAAGGAAACCTTTACTCCTGAAGTTGTCTTGATAGGAATGTTAACTAAAGCCACAGTCTTTCAAGGCTGGACTGAATCGTTTGGGGTTTTTTTATATCAGTATAAAGAAGCACTGAATAATTCAATTTCTAATTGACTCACTCATCTCAGACATATCTGCTTGGCTAATTACTCTGGGAAATTATTTTTTTTCACTTGGCTGGCTTTTAAAAATGATTACTTCTGTGATACTGCAACTTAAAAGTAGTAAATTATTTGGGAATTGAAGTGTCTTTGTGATCTAATGACTATGAAAAAAGGAAAATCTTCATGCCAAGTAAAGTTTATTTTTATTGCCATGATTTTTGCATTTACTGTAAGATGAATGCAAGATTGGCAAGTCACATTTTGAAACTTTTTAGATAGCCTATGCTAATTTATGTGATGTGCCTGATTAATCTCTCAACTCAGTCTAAATCAGGATGTCTGTCATCAGTTTTATTTACTGGAATGCAAAAATCTAACTGCATAAACAGCAGGGCTTCATCTGGGTGCTATTAAGAGAAGGCACATCGGTGGTGCTGAGATTGTTCAAGAGAAGGAGGAGTGTGGTGGAACAGTGAAGTTGACAGAGGCCAAAGATTGACCCTAGCTCTAGGGCATGACCCCAGCTAGAAACAAATGAATGGCCTTTTAGGGGTGTGCTTAGACTGAAGAAAAACTCAAAATGAATGAATAATCTATTTTTATTTCTTTCCCCTTCCTCAGTGCAAAAATATGGAGCTTGGTGTATGTTTAAAAATAAAGAGAACATTAACAAAGAAACACTGCCAAATACTTCTACTTAAGTAGCCAACAATTCCATTTTTGGCTAGCTGCTCAGGATGAGGGGAATAGCAGTATTACATAAAAATGCTTTCTTTTTCAAGAATGTTTTGACTCCCATTATGTTAAAAAAATTGTAGTTTCATGAGTTACCAGTCCTAAAAGAAATTCAAAACAAAGGTTTCTTTTATAAAATTTCACTACCTCTCTCCTATAGACTGAAGCCTTTCAGATGATTCTAGTGCAGTATGACCATGGAGAAAAAAGATGCTAGCATATCAGAAGATCAATAATTGTGCAGATACAGGGAGGGATTCTTCCTTGCAGGATGTTGTGGGAACAGAAGCTTAGCAAGACCCTGCATCCTCTACCACTATGGATCCTAACAGGCAGAACTCCTTCAGCCTCTTGTGACATCCCTCATGACTTCATGTACGGCTGCTAGTATTAGCTGTACAGATTATATGACATTTTTAGTGGTCATACTGCTTTTTCAGTGTGTTATTTTTTAAAATTTTAGATGCTTAAGGCCCATTATGGTTGAATTTGTTGAGAAACATGGCTAAATGAGGGAAGAATCTGATACAGAAGTTAATTAGAGTCGGGAAAGCACCATTTGCTATGCTTGGCAAAGCTTGACTGCATTTTAAATCTCAAGATATTCTCAGCTCTGGAAGTGAAGCACAATTTTTTTTTTGTAATGCAGCAAAACAAAATATACTGGTATGTGTAAGTTGATTAAGAGTCTTTGGAAGCTAAGAAGGAATTAGGAAGGTAGAAGATTAACATTCTGAATGGCAGAAAAGCATTGGAAGGATGGCAAAAGAAATGAGAAGGAAAGACACTGTAATACTTAACATATATATCTTGTAACAGAAAACAATTTCCAAACTTGTGACTCTTCCAAGCATAGCATCTTAATATCACTATCTGCTTTTCCAGAAGTTCAAGTGATTAAACAAGCACTAGGAATTAAAGTTAAAAATTAGGTTCAGAACTGGGGCACTAAAATAGAAAAATTATTTTAAATTCACATATTTAGAACCTATATGATGACAGAAATTAGGATCTCTGTGCAATTTTAATTTGCTCCTTCAGTGCACAGACATTGTGATTGTCTTCAATAATATGAAACTGTGCTTCCATTTTTCAGTACTTTCCCACCTTGGCCCATGCTGGATTAAAAAGAAATCTCATTTCCTTTATAGGCGTTTCAGGATTGCTGTTAATAGAATTAGCTATGTAATTCAAAACCATTTTTATAGTTATCTCCGCAGTGAGACTGTTACATTATATAAGCAGAGTCAGAGAAATGGAAACCAAAATTATCCATACAAAATATATGCCGATTTCTATTGAAAAAAAAATCAAGACTTAATTTTCAAAGCAAGAGACTCACTTATTGGCCAAGACATCAAATTACATGTAAAAAAGTGTCTAGAATCACAGAAGCAGTCTGTGGCTGAGGAAGGTTCAGTCCACCAGAAAAGCACTCAGCTATCTAATCTTAAGGTCATCACTTGACATTCTGCTTTTCCCTGTATTGACATCTACTTACATTTTTAAAGGAACCAGCCTACAATATCTACCCTGACAGGCTCCAGATTTATTACAGAGCATCAACCATTCCCTTTGTGAATCTGGAATATTCTGCAATTAATTTAATTTTGATATCATAAAACTTACACACAAGCAAGAACAAACTGAGATTGTGTGAGGAGCCCTAACTGAGACATCTTACAGCCTTGTGGATGCTTGGCTTCACTATATAATTTTTTTTCAGTGGTTGTATTAGAAGAGAGAAAGCTAATTTGAAACAGGTTTCCAGAGAGAGCATAACCATCAGAATAATGGAGTTGTACTGATTCTTTTATGTTAGTAATAGAGCAGCCAGCAATCCATATAATCTTACAGTAACCGTTGTGTACTCAGCTACTCAAATGAGTGAAAAAAAAGAAGGAATAATTAGAAATTTCAAAACATAGTGCATTTTTTAAAAAATGGTACAGGACAGAATTACTGCAAATTCATTGTTTTGCATGGTGTGTTAATCACCTGTCATATTTGAGATGGCCCAGTCTAATCCAGCTCAGACTGAAATGTATGAGAATCTTTTCACCATCTTGAGCAAGTGCAGTGGATCTGTAGATGGCTCTAAGGTTTGTTGGCATTTCACCTGAACAATGCCGTTTCAGCACCTGCAGTTTTGTATTACTGTTGTTAGCTCTTTTCTC
This sequence comes from Myrmophylax atrothorax, assembly GCA_026770055.1. Lineage (NCBI taxonomy): Eukaryota > Metazoa > Chordata > Aves > Passeriformes > Thamnophilidae > Myrmophylax > Myrmophylax atrothorax. The sequence goes on along the minus strand of JAOXXN010000265.1, from coordinate 21,807,511 downwards.
CTAAACACAATGATTCCATGGAGCTAAATCATTCTTTCTTTTGTGTTTGAAGTGATGCCTTGCATTTATTGTATCGTCATGTATTTTTAAGCCTCTGCTCTGTAGTAGCTGAACCAAAGAACAAACTCTGCAGAATTATGAAGAGAATGTCCCTACCTAACTGCAGCTTTTCAAGGAGCTTGTTATTGTTCTCATTACAGCTGCACAAACATAAAACTAGAAGGAGAGGGAAACATCAAAGACTTATAACTAGCAAGCCTCTGCTCATGACTACTATGAAAGTACAACAATTCCTCTGGCTGGAAACAAGCCAAGAGTGATTTGGACCAAGTCCAAAATTTCTGCAAACTCTGTAATAATAAAGTTATCACTATTGCTTGAATGAAGAACTCTAAAAAGTCCAAAACCCCACCTCTTTCTCAAACATTTCTACTCCGTGCTATCAGGGCCATGTGGGCTGTGTCTGATACACTCTGAATACTCGCAGAGGGACCCCTTGCATCAATGGACAGGGACAGGGTTATGCTGCATCCCAGGGTTCCCATGTCCCACCACAACATCCTGACCCCAATAAGTTTGCCAGCTCATTCTTAGTACTCCCCAGGGAAACCTGTCTATCAGTGCTGCAGTGTGGATTTCCCAGCAGATGAGTCTGACTGCAGCTGTGAATGTAAGGAGGGGAAAGAGAGAGGCAGTGCACAGAGCTTTTGGTTCCCATGTCCATGACTGGGGATGATACTTCACATCACCTTCTTTTCTAAATCAAAACTTACGGGGTTTTGTTTATTATTTGCTACAGACTGACCAGCTCTAACATTTCTTGTAATAATTTCCTGTGTTTTTCTGTGCTTTTTACACCCTCACCATATTTTTCCTAGGATTTCCAGATTTCTAACAATGTGACTACATCTTACATCTCTAATTGAGTTTCCCAGACACTAGGCAGCCATGAAAAATCACAGAATCATAGAATGTTTTGGGTTGAAGGGACCTTTAAAGATCACCTAGTTTTAACCCCTCTATTTTGGGGAGGCACACCTTCCACTAGACCAGGTTGGTTGGGGACCTAGAACACTGTCAGGAATGGGGCAACCACCACCCTCCCTCAGCAACCCATTCCAGTGCATCACCCCCCTCACAGGGAAGAATTTCTTCCTCATATCTAATATAGATCTACCCTCTGCCACTTTAAAGCCATTGCCTTTGTGCTATTACTACATGCCCTTGTAAAAGTCCCTCTCTGGATTTCCTGTAGGCCCTGCTTAGGTACTGGAAGGCTGCTCTAAGGTCTTCCTGGAGCTTTCTCTTCTCCAAGCTGAACAACCAAAACTGTCTCAGCCTGTCTTCATAGGAGAAGTGCTCCAGCCTTCTGATCTTCATGGCTATTATCTGGACTCACTCCAAAAGTGTCATATCCTTCCTGTTGGGGGGACGTCAGAGCTGGATGCATTACTCCAGGTGGGTTCTCACAAGAGTGAACAGGAGTGGAAGAATCACCTCCCTCAACCTGCTGGCCCTACAGCCCAGGGTATGTTTGGCCTTCCAGGCTGCAAGTTCTCATTGCCTACTAATATTGAGCTTCTCATCAACCAAATGAGTACTCTCTACTTCTACTTTGCATGTGAAATGTTACTTGCAGAATATGCTTTCTGTAATACTTGGAATATCACAACTGCAACTGACTCATTGACCTTGGCTGGCTGCCAGACACCCACCCAGCTGCTCTCTCACTCTGCCTCTTCAACATGACACAAGGAGACTATAAGGTGGAAAAGCTCATGGATAGAGATAAAGACAGGGGAATCACTTGCCAGTCACTGTCACAGCCAAAATGGTCTTGACTCGGAGAAGATTAATGTAATTTGCTACCCTTTAAAAAAAAGGAGAACGAAAGTAGGATAGTGAGAAAGAAAGACAAAACCAAAACACCTTCTCCTCCACTCCAGACCTTCTTGCCAGGGTCAACTTCAATCCCCTTTTCCCAGCTCTTCTAAATGTTCTACTTCCTCCTACCCAAGGTGGGACAGATGGATGGAGAATGCATTACTTCTCTCTGTTGCTTCTTCCTCCTCACGCTTTCCTGCTGCACCAGTGAGAGTACGTCCCATAGGGCACGGTCCTTCAAAAACAGACAGTTCCATTGTGGGTGCCCCAGCTGCTTCCAGGAAACTTGCACCTACATGGGCTCTCCATGAACTGCATCGTACTTCAAGGGTACATCCACCAACTATGGCATAGGGAACTCCATGGGCTTCCAAATGAATAACTGCTCCATCATATTCCATGGATGGCAGGGAAATCTGCACTTCCTTCCTCTCCTTCTTTTCTGATCTTGATGTCTCCAGAGTTGTTTCTCTCACATTTTTTCACTCCTCTCTCTGCTGCTTTGCAGGTTTCTAATCCCTTCTTATATAGGTTTTAGCAGAGGTGCCACCAGCTTGGCTGACAGCCTCAGCTGTGTGTCATGCAGTGGCTTGGTTTTGGAGACATCTAGAACTGTCTCCACCTAATGCAGGGGCAGATCCTGGTTTCTTCTCCCAGAGGCCACCCTTGCAGCCCCCTGATGCTGGCACCAGAGCATAGACACCCAAAACAGCTGCTGTGCAAATGTGTGGTAAACCCAACTTGTCCAAAGTGCACCAGGTTGCAGCATATATCCAGCTCGGCTCTGCAACCGATCTGGGGCTGCGTCTGTCCCACCTGTAGTGAGTCAGTGTGCAGGTCAGGTATAGTCTGGCAATCCTCACGGCTCATTGCTTTCCAGAAGACTGCACCTGCCTTACAGCACAATAAGCTGATTCAGTTTGTTAATCTAATGAAAAACTCTTCCCTTTCCATTTAGAGTTAGCTTTCTGACAAGTTTCTATCCTGACAGATGATGAGCATCTCACTTAGTTCAGCTGTAAGTTTTAACTGTGTGTGAATGTTGTGCACTTTCCATAGTGTACATGCAGAATTTATTCCCAGAAAACCAAGATGAAAATATGGAATGCTTTTTGAATGTGGAGTAGGGACAGGTACACATGATTTGAAACAGTTGCAAATCACCATAGTAGAGTTTGTTGCAGACTTGGAGCTCTGGGGAAGAAAATGAACAGGCTTACAGGATGCCCTACTTTACACTTTATACTCCAGACAAAAATTATCCCAAATTGCACAAAACCAGGCAAAGAATAATAGGCAAGAAAATATAATATTTCCAACTGAGAGACCAGAGAAGGATAAGGGTGCTCAAATGTGTGAAAGGAAAGGATTTGCTTTAAAGACAAGGCTATTCAGCCAGAAGCATACCCCTGAGGTACAACATGATAGATGCCTATAAAATCATGAGTGTTATAGTGAAGATGAACAGGGTATAAAATGGACATTTTCTTTGACCCCAGCCAAGGTGATACCACCAATGTTTTCCACAACTTGCACATTTGCACAGGAGAAGAGGAGAGAGCACTCTGGAAGGTGTTGCATGTTTCTTACTCCTAAGTGTCCAGCAGCCCTATCCAGACAAGCAGGAAGTCAGGGTTGAAAATGATGCCTAAGAACTGGATATAAGGAGCAACTGGGGGCAAAAGAACCACATCAGAGAAACTCAGTAGATTCTTTGCTTCAGTCTTGGTAAGACTCCCATAACCTGTGTCCTTTATAGCAGAGAGTTCAGATGTGATAGTTTGATTTGAAGTAGGTATAGCAAAAATATTTAGACTAATGAAAAGAATTAACTATTAATAAGTAAACAGGATCAAATGGCATTCACCCAAGAGTTCACAAGGAAACGAGACATAAAATTGCAGAACTACTGGCTATCTACAGCAAGTGCTGGAAGAGTAAAAAGGAGAACTTGAGAGCTACTGAGCAGTGAGTCTGACTCATGGTAAAATCATAGAAAAGGTCTGTAGTAAAGGAAGTGACTACTGAATACATGAATATACACTGTATTGAAAAAGTGTCAGCATGGCTGGAGTGAAAGGGTGTCCTGCTTCTCTGGCCTACTGGAGTTCTGTAGCACAGACAAAAGGGATAGTGTGTTTTAATTTTCAAAAAACATTTAACCAGATTACATGCCAAAGGCTACAAAAACCCAACCTCACACAGCCATAGGATTTCAGGAAATCATCTTTTATTTACTGGAGGATGGACAAAAGATAGGAAAAAAAGTCTAATGCTGTCCTGGGTGGAAAAATATTGGCAATTTAGTTCAATAGGGACTGGTACGGGGACCAGATTTATTCATTTTCTTCACCAGTAATCTGAAAAGGGAAATGCAGCAAAATCCTCATGTTTGAAGATGATATCATGTTCTTATAGAAGGCAATGAGGAATTCCAAAAGTTCACAAAACTGAGTGGACAAAAAGATACCTAATTAATTTCACTCTATCTAAATGAAAAGAAGTGCATCTAGAGAAAAAGAATCTGAAGTGCACCTACATGCAGAATTCAGGACTGCCTATTCCAGCTCAGGACAGTGATTTTGTAAACATCATGGGAAGTTTACAGAAATCATTGGCCTGGTGTTTGGTACAAGCCCCCCCAAAAGCCAACAAAATGCCAATCACTGACAGGAAAGATGTTAAAAATAAGACAGGGAATATAAATTTGCCACAATGTAAACCTCTCATCTTGCAAACTTTACATTTCTGGGTCCTCAAAAAATGCAGAGAAGTTAGACAAAGTGCAGAGAAAGGCAAGCAAAATGATGCTAGGGATGTTACAGCAGTCTTACAGTGAAAGATTAAAAAGGTTGAAGCTCTTTAAAAGGAAAATGAGAAGTCTGAAAGGAAAAAGGACTCAGATTTACAAAATTATGAGGGTGGTGAAAAAGGTCAATGCCCAAGTGAAATTCACTACATCTTGCAATGCTAGGACTAGAGTGCACTTCATGGAGGTAATTTAAAATAGACAGAAGGGAGATACTATCACAGCCTTGAAAGGGAGTAGACAGTGATTCCTTCTGACATATTTTAACCAAGACCTGTGGACACTGGGGAACTATAAGGAAATGGATTTCAGATAGTGGCTTTATCTCCTTTCTCCCAGTAGCATCTTGTACTGCCACTGTAAAAGACAGTATGGGCACTGATGGTTTGTCTCACTGACCCTAACAATAGTATGTTTCATCTACTCTTACCTACAGTCTAAATGGGCTGGACTAAACAAGACATAAGGAGAAATTTGTCTCCTCACAGCAAACACATAAAAAAGCCACTGCTTTCATTTCTTCATACCTGTTGGGGAGGGGAAAAAAAAGAAAAAGAAAAAAAGGAGGAAAAAAAAGAAGGAATGTCACTGATTTCTTCCTCCCCCTCAAAAAAACATCCTAATTTTGGTCCTTTTTTTAGGATGAGTTTAAGTATTAACTGCAATACAAGTTGTACAATACACCTGTATTGAATACTAATACAAAAATACAGGAAGTACAACAAACACAAGGACATTACAACATTAATAAATACTAAATACTGCGTTTCTCTCTGAAAGACCCTCATCCAATGAAATGGAAGATTTTCTTTTTATTCTGTGTGCCACGCACTAATAATCAAATGAAGTGACTAAATTTTCAGTTTTCACACTCTCTTCATCTCAGAAACTTACAAAAGCTTTTACTGTCCTCCCACGCTGCTCACCACTCCTTCAGCTGACATGCAAATAAAATCTGCTCTGCTCCCTCATCAGCTCCCTTCCTCCCACCAGAACTGATAAAGAACAAAACTAGAGTTGCTTTCTGTTGCTGATCAAGCCAGAAACTTATCTTCTCTCTTCCCTCTCCCATTCACATACACTGAGAAAAGAAAAGACTACTGCGTTATTTCTTTCTGGTATCCATAAAGCAAAGTAAGTCTCCTGTCTCCCTTATCCTGGTTTACTTGCTGTCCTCCTATTAACCCCAACAAGATGGCATAGATATCTTTAGTTGTTTCATTATCTTTAGGTGTCTTTATCCTTCTGTAATCCCCACCTATTCAGGGCTCATTCATCCTCTTACCTTAGTTATGGCCTCCCATGTGTATTCCTCATCTGCACCTAAAGGCCTGGTCCTTCTGTTCACTTTGAGTTGCCCTTATAGCTGTGATACTGCCTGATGTTGCTTATTACCCACATCCATGGTGATGTGGCAATGGACTCCACAAGCACAGCCCAGGAACACCCCACCCCTGCCACTTAGGCAGGCACAGTGCAAGGGAGACACAAGACCCTTTGTCCCCAGTGAATATTCGATGTTATTCATGTTGCACTGAAGTGAGTAAGGGAAAGTGACTGGAAAATCAGAGTCCCACCGTTTTTGGGCTCAGGAGTTTTAGAGGACTCCTCTGGGTGATGTTGGTTCAGTTGTCCTGAAGCAGAATGGCTCTTTGAACTCAAACTGTGCCCAGCCACAGGAAGTGCTCTAACTAAAGGTCCCTGTCAAGTGGAAGCTAATCCACCCTTGATTTCCTTGGCCCCAGCAGAATGCAGCTTCTCATATTAGGCATTCTGTGTACTCTAAAACTAGTAATGAATCTGTCTGGATGCAAAACCCCAGTATTTTAATTATAATTAAATATTTAACAGTATTTTAAAAAATGCAGTATTTTAAGTTGGCAAAATTGCACTTTTTAAAAAGTTTACATTCTGCCACTGAATGAAATGAGCTCTTAGTCACAGAGGCTTCACCTAACAGATCACTTAAACATCTGAGAGAGTTATAGCAGAATATTTCTAATCTGGAGGGACCCCATTATTTTAGAAAGAAAACATAGTTGTGCAATATTTTTGTAAATTAAGGTTAAACTTTTTATAACAACAAAGATGGTCATTCCTATTTCTTATCATTTATTATCCTTTGTATTTATTAAAATGTTCAAATGGATATGTGGTATGTGAGAAGATGTAATCTTTTTGTTTTAAATACTGTGCAATATTACAAGCTTTAAGAAAGAATAGTAAGTCAGCTGGGAAGGAGATGATGTACTCTTTATTATTGAGTGTTGCACTGTGTATTTAAAAGAGAAACAATACTCAGCAACTCATGGTAATATGGTCACAAACAAATAATTTCTGTGTTGCTGAGCAAATTCCAGCACATCAGAGATAAAGCCAGCAAATCTGAAATCATTGTGTAACACTTAGGTCTGTATGATACTGAACATGATTCAAACAGCATGCAAATCTTGTCCAATAGAATCCAGAAAAGCAGCCTACTGTGTGTCTGTGAAATACCCATTGCAGCAATTGAAATGACTACAGCAAATTTCAGCTAGTTTCTGGTAACAGATTGTGATGCACAACACTGATATGAGCAGAAAATCATAATAGAATTAAATAATGGATTTTACTCCCTAGCTTCTAGTTTTTGATAGAGGTCTTTAAAACTCATTCAATTTCTTCTTTTTGAATTGAGAAAACATATCTTTCAGTTTCTTCCAATTTCAGTACTATATCACAGAATCACAGAATATACTGAGGATGATAAAAATAAGCAAAATGTTACTTCCGAAAACTGCACCATTCAAATAGGAGTGAAAATTAGGTCTTCTCTTGTAATTATGCAAGTGTAAATCTAAAGAATGCAATAGTTTATGTATGCCATTAGGAAATTGAACTCCTGTGTGAGAAGAAATGCTAATGATGCATAGTAGCATTCTTAGGAAATTGAAACCCTGCATCAGTAGGCTCTTAGTTAGGGAGACTGTCCAATGGACTGAACTGGTAACATTTTAAAGACAAGAGACTTACATTAATGCTTCCAAAGTTAAAAACATAGCTGAAGTTTTGATTGTCTGGGCAGATAAGCATTTGACAAGCATTTTTTATGTATGTTGGACAAAAAAATGTCTTCTGTGCACTTCTCAGAAAGACAAGAAAGGGCATGAAAGAGGGAAATAACAATTAAAAACCAAACAACCGAGTCCTGCATGTTATCATTACAGTCATGCAGTAGTTTCTCAGATAATCCTTGTCTGGTTTTCGTTATCCAGTGCAACAGGGTGTTGAACAGCAACTGCAAATACAAGAGTACAGAGAACTACTGTTCAAAATAAAAATAAACCTTCCTTCCAGTTTTAGCCAAGTCATAAAAGAGTTAAGCTAGATAAAGAATTTAGAGTCATGGTATGCAGTTATTATATATATGTTTATTATTATATTGTATTAATACACTTACATATATTATTTTTAAAATAAGAATTGGAAAGATGATTAAAAACTCAGCTGATACCCCTAAAAGTCTGACAGCACTCATAGATCTCTGTTAAGTCTGTCTAGCCAAGAGTGAAACACAAAGATTAGACAGATTAAAAGGATTTCTCACTCTGAGATAGAATTCATAATGAATGCATCAAACTCTGTTAAGCAACTGAAGAAGCCTTAGGTTATAACAGAGGCCCCCATAAATGTATGGGTTCTTACAGGAACTTGGCACCTTCAAGTGGTGCTTACCACCTCCTGGTGTTCGACCAGCTGTTCAGCACCTTGAAGAATGAGGTTTCACTTAATTGCACATAAACCTCCAATAATGTACATTAGCTTTGCAGGGTTGATAAAGAAGCAGATTAATTATCATCTGCCTGTTTAGATATTGCTAAAGATATTATTGTAGTGCTGAAGAGCTCCTATCTTTTGAAAGGGAAAATTTGTAGGTTTAAGTAAAATAGATCTAATGTATGGTTTATAATCCATAAAATCTAGAGGAAATACAGAATTTGCCTATGAATTATATTTTAAATAAAAATGGAAGCAGAAGAATAAATCAATTATTCATTTAATATGAGTGATCTCTGTAGAGGAAAAGATGTTTCTCAAGGTGTGAAAGGAATTAGATTACGGAGCAACACTGCCAAAGCTAAGGACAAAGTATAATCAGTTGACAAAATCCAGTCCATTCTTTTATCTGTTCCTTGAAGCCACAGTATTAATATCCATTTTCATTTGTCACAGGCCTATTTTCCCAGACTACCTCATTTTAGATTAATTTTTTTGGAGCAGTTTTACAAATATGGAAGATCCTTACACTGCTTAAAATGGAGAAGATGCGTTCTCCAAGCCTCTGAGAATCCACTTCTGGAAATAATCTGCAGTCACTTTTATGGTAATAAAGAGTTGTATTCAGAACTGCTGGTAAGTGATGAAGATCTAGAAGACAGTAAAGAATAAAGTCTGTTTGTTCATCCTATTCATTTTAAGAGAGACTAAGCCTTATCTTGGAAACCTGTAAAGGACCTGTGGCTGCTGACCACAATCACCAACATTCTGATAAATTTTATACTGGCAGCAAATTAAGAACCAAACTATAACCTCTTTGTAAGATATACTCTGTGATATGCACATCTGATTGACAGAGAGAATGTGGAGTTTAAGTAGAGTCAATTTCATTTAACTCGTTAA
>JAOXXN010000265.1:21758516-21780479 GCA_026770055.1 Myrmophylax atrothorax | reverse complement strand
ACATTTTTACTTCCCTAAGATACCATGATGGTGAGCCGGTGCTGGCCTTGGGGCCTCCCCGTCCCTCCTGGGACAGCGCGGTGTGTCTTCTTGGGACCACAGCTGGGAAGCAACTGCCCAAGCCACACCCACATACTGGATTCTACCCCCCCTTGAGGTGATGTCGATATGGTATGGAATACAATATCACTGGTTAGAAGACAGCTGTCAGCTAGCCCAGCCTAGCTCAGGTCACCTGACAATTCCAGGCCTAGTCTGGCCCCACAAAACCTAAATTTAGGCCCACCTAGGTGAACCCACAACAAATACCATGCCATTTTTCTTTTGGAGCAGAAAAGCTAGCAGACAGAACACTTAATGGGACCCTTGCCTACTAATGATCCCAGTAGTTAAATAATAGGAAACCCCCTGATTATAGCCATGCATTGAGTCAGACAGGGAATATTTAATTCATTCTTTTTAACAGCTCTGAAGGTGGCTGCCATTTCTATACATAAAATTTTATGCAGCACATGACTCTTGCAAGTGGTCTCAAGAAAAAAAATTCAGATGTCTTTGAAAAGCAGTGGTCTTGATAAATCCTTGCAGAGATGCTGAGGGCATTTTGCACTGTAAATCACAGGAAAAGCTAAACCAGGTGTTCTGACAAATCTTGCCACTAATCAGAGCAGAAAAGAGGCTAATACTGTGTTTCAGCTCAATCTATGTCTCCTGCACTTGATTTAATAACTTTTTTCCTGGCAAGGTGCTTGCTGTATAGTGGTTCACTTCATATTTTATTAACGAATAACTCAAGAAAAAAAATTGAATAGTGGATGGTAATACAATGTAGGGAATTTTGATGACCTGCTAATACAGTGAGTTCAGCTTAAGTGGTTTGTGAATTACAGCAAACTCCTCAAATTACAGCAGAGCATATGTTTTCAATAATGCACTCTTTGCTGTAATCTATAGCAAGAAAAGAAAGTCTGAAACATAAACACTAGAGTAAGACATGGATTCCTCTGCATTATAACAAACCAGTTAGTTTGGGATGTTAATAACAGAGAAAGCTAGCTCTGATTCATTAAAACGAAAACAAACATGTATGCACCATCATCTGTTTTCCTTGGAGCTGTATAAAGTGATGATAAAGAAACGTGGGTTGCAGAGTTAACCTGTGCCACAGCACCAGGGGCTTTCTTCGTGTTGGTGTTGGAGCAGGTGGGCAAAGGCAATTGTTTCATAGCAGCAGCAGCACAGCTGTGTTTTGGTATCTGATGTAGAAGTAGGATTATATTTGATAGAGTGAAAGAAGGATTACAGTGCATCTGACAGTAGAAGGGGCTTGTGGGAAAATTATTTGCCATGGATTATTGGGCATAATCTTTTAATGTCCCCAGTAAATGTTGATTTTGGAGGAAAGATAGATCAAGTGCATGCTAGTCTTTGAGGGGAGAGGGATTGTGTATTTAAGTATCCACAGCAACTTAACATGATTTTAATTTGCTTATTATTGAAAGTGTTCCATTTCACAAGATTGTATGTAGAGTGTGATACATGTATAAATATCACAGCTGTAAATAACAGGCATGGAAACAATCAATAATGCTGCATTTCTTCAGCTAATTCATTATTGATGTAGACTTCCTACCAGGATGGCATATTTTGAAGTCATTCTGTAATGTCTGTCAAGGGAAAAAAATATCATGCTGAGCTTTTCCCCTTGTTTTTAAGTTGCAATGATCAGATAAGTAAAATACTTGAAGAATATGTGAATAATCTGGTAGTATTACATATTCCCTTGTCTTTAAAGAAAAATTGAGCAGAAGTGCATTTAAATAACCGGTATTGTTACTCTCCTTCATTTCTGAGAACTCATTTATCCTCTAAAGCTTGCATAAACAAGTGTTTATTGTCAGGATACAAAGTATTAGATATCAAATCCAGTAAAAGAAGGTGTGAATCCCTTTGAAAATCCTTCAGTTTGTCAAGTTTTCTTCCATAAGCACCCATTGACAAGGAGCTCCGGCAGCCCTGATGTGCAGTCTGAGTGCCTGCAGGATTGCTGCATGTCCCTTGGGTCTCATACCTGAAGACCGCAACTTGACTTACCTTTGGTTATTACTTGATGCTGATTAAGATAGAAACTAGTATATATATTGGGATTTTCAAAGCATATCTGAGGCCAGACTAGAAGCCCTGAGTTCAGCCTGTTCAAATTTATCTTTCTAACAGTAAAGGCAATTGATCTAATTCTTGTGAATGACATCTGTGGGACCAGGATTTTGCTCTGGAATTCTCTATTCCTACATAATTATACACAAGAGGATTGTAGAAAAAGAGTTTGAGGCTTACCTAGGAACTTTGGGATGCATAAATAAATAAATAGAGAACAAAGCTCTCAGTAAAACCATAGCACCTACCACAGGAATTTAATGCCTCCCAGGCACAGTCTACAGAAAATGTGGGAATCACATTACTCTATAATCTGAACAGTCCTTCTCATGAGGGTGGGAAGAAATAGCACTGAGCAGATAGTGACAGAGAGTTACAATACCCCATACGAGGTCCCACTAGAGTCTGTCCCCATGTGAGCTGCAGTACTATTACTGTTTAATTCCATGGTGAACAAAAGAAGGCCTTTGTAGAATTGTGCAGAAGCATCAAAATCTTTGATGAATCCAGAGACCAGACTGGGTGAAGAGTCGTGTAATTCCTGCAAGACAGATGCAGTATGTCATTATACCCCATCCAGGGTCTTGATTTACTGATAAAAGTTGAGGACAAGTCTTTGTGCATCCAACCTCACTTCCAAGCAAATACTGCTCTACTCAGGCTTTTGTTTATTGCCACTGAAACCAACAGCAAACTTTGTGCCGGTTTTTAGAAGAAAAGGGTTAGAATTACCTAATGTTGCAGACTATGGATGTATTTAATGTTAGTTTTGAGTAGTGAACATCATTAGGAAAAGCAGTTGAAATACATATGTAGCTGATTGAAAATGTGCAAATTTTCATCTGAAGTATTTTATTTGTCATTTTCCAACAAATTTCTGCACATCATTCACCTAAACCCCTAAAAAGTCTTCAAGTATATAGGTCTTACTCTACAATAATCTTCTGTGGTTGTCAAAAAATTTATAAGAAAAAAATCATGCTGATTGCATGTGATTGAGGCAACATTTTGCTATTTAGTGAATTTTTATTACAGTAGATAGACCATGGCTGAAAATCGCTGCCAGGGTGAAGTGAAATCCACTTAATCGCAACATAAATGACATTGATTGTCACAGTGTTTTATATGGCAGCACAAGTATGACTAAAATTCATATGTAAAACAGAACATTGATTCATTTTTCCTCTGGCAAAAAATGACTTTATGCTATTGCATAAGAGGTCACGGTGGTCTGAATCTTGAGCACATATGACCTTCCAAACATAGAAAAATCCTGTTTAATAAAAGAAAAAACTGCAGAAGCTATCTGTTTTCATTGGCCACATTGCATTTCTAGCATGTAAAGAACCTCCTGCATGCTCAATAAGAATTAACTATTCTTCTGTACCTTGAAAAATTATTGCTCTTTTTGTAGAACTAATAGAAATAACTTCTAAGTAGAAACTTATGTTAAATTAAAATTTATAATGTTGCATTAAATTCTAGTAGTTCCTCATTCTAATATGGCATTAAAAATCCACTAGTACAGCAAAATATTCAAAGAATTGTAATATCTGAACTATATTATAAATTTATAACTGAATCATTTATAATATGCTTTCTTTAGAAATTAAGTAAAGATATGAAGACTGTCTGGAATTAGCTCAAATATGAGTTAACAACATTAATAAGACATGCAAGGGAGGTTTCTTGCTATATGTCACCCAAAGCCCATCTGACCACAGAGGATTTTCCATCACAATGCAGAGATCATGTAAATTTGAACAAAAAAAGAAACAAGTGTATTTCTTATATACTGTCAAAGACTGAAAATGTTAATTTTCAACAAGTAAAAAATATTTTACTGTTTGTATTGTAGAATGCAGCACGCAAGAGGTAAACTGCAGAACTAAATGTAGGAAAATACAGAAGGCACGTGTTTCTGTGTAAACACACACATGGAATCCCTCTTGGCTTTTGGAGGAGCTGAGCCATTCTGCTATTAGGAATAGATTTTTCTGTTCTGGTTTAGCCATCTAGAGTTTAGATGTTAGGCTGAGAAAGGTGGTGAAACATTCCTTTCACAACTAATGGAGTAAAAGTTTTGTAAAGTAACTTATACCCTTCCTGCAGTGGGCAGGTGAATTTTATTCTATAAGACAAAAACTTCATGCATTTTGGAAAAATGCAATGGATTGCGGATCATATGTGTTCTGGGTAGACACAAGGTGCTTACTGACAATATAGAGAATTTGTGGGCTGAAATTTCTCTAATCATAATTTTTCCTAGTGTGTCAATGAATTACCACCAAACTAAAAAAAAAAGTCATGCTACTATTTTATGAATTAAATATAAAAAAAGCCAAAATGCAATTTTCCTGAAAATGGTGATTGGTGCCATGAAAATACTAAATTAATTTTCCACAAGAGATAAGAACTAGATCCAGGAATCATAGTATTACTGAAAGAAAATGTCCATTTTCCTTATTATACCTTTAAACATTAAATTGGTCCTTGAATTAATTAGGGAATGGAAGACCTGCCAAATTATTACAGAAGTAAAAGAAGGAGTTCTATATGTAAGAAAAGGTTATAGAATTTTGCATTTGGTACAAATATTCATCCAAAAGGAAAAAAAGGAAAAAAGTAGAAATATCTTGAGTGCATGTATCTATATGTGAACTGGAAGACTAGCTATAGAAATTAATTCTCCAGGCACTCAATAGCTGCAGTATTTGCTTAGCATTCTAGATAAGGTGCTAAAGTGTCTGCAAGGTATATCATCTCACAGCTTCAGATTAATCTGCAATAAAGTTTTTAGTGAAATTTGTTTTCTTCAAGAAGGCAGCACTTCTGATAGCTCTGCTGAGATATGAAATTTACTTTAATATTTATTCTAGGAGCAACTGATTGCTAACCACACCATCCTAGTTTGTGAACCTGTCATGGTCACATCAAGACCGTACCAACAGCTGCCACTAGTGAGGCCCTGCTATTTCCTCGAGGCATCTTCACTTCACCTGTATTGCTGTCGCAGGGACTTTCCTTAGATTTGGTACAAAAAATTTAGTCAGTCCAGCACCTGATTTACCTGTAGCTTGGTATTAAGGGATACATACTGTGAGAATTTAAATAGACTGTGGTAGTTTTTTCCTTCTCTAATTATCTTTTTGTAAGGATTGCAGGTCATGATGTTGTAGGATAAGAAATTGTGCTGTTCTGGATAGGGCCTCAGGAATAATTTCTAATTTTTCTCTTCCTGAATATAAAAGACTAGATGAGTGCCACCCTAGGAGTATGCAGGGCAGTATTATGGATGCCCTGATATCAGTCAGAATCCTGAAGTTATGGGAAAGAGCAGATTTTCCTGCCATAGCAGGGCAAGAGAAAACCTAACTGCCATGATGTCCTCTAGCAGTAGCAACGTCAGGTAAATTTGGTCACAAAGGTGACCGTGGCATGGTTTTGCAGCAGCAGCTGAATGCACACCACCTTTGTTAGCAACAGAAAAGCAATGTGTGGTTTGATCTCCGTGGGGAGACCTGGTTAAGTGTATCCTTTCTGATGCACTGTAGCATGTCCCCAGGTCAGAGAGCAAGGGGACAACTCTGGCTCTCGACCACCCCAGTGTTACTGTGAGAGTGGGAGCCAGCAAAGCAACTGGTAGGAGAAAGCAGTGCTGAATGTCTCCGTGGGTAGAAGGGCTGCCTCTGTCCTCCCTTTCAATGCAACAGTCTCTCTGGTGAGAGAAGTTCATCTGTGAAACTATTTCCATGACTTTTAAAGGTTTATGACTCGTTAGAGAGCTCCCAAGCAGACAGTTAAATCAAAACACCCATGGAAAAAGACACCAGAAGATATGCCTAAAACAGTGGGGGCTGAAATGAGAGCTACATTAAAACATAAAAGGATGTAAAGAGAAATAAACTCAGGAATTTAAAGATAGAAAATCATGAGAAAGAGAAATGAACCTGCTGGATTAAGGCAAAAGCAAGATTAACTTTATTGAGGTCAATAAATAAACCTCCCCTTCAGAAAAAAAAAAAATTACTTAATTTAGCTCTGTGGTGAGACAGAGCCATCTGCAATGCCCACCCATTGCCAGAGTGGTTCTATAAATAACTACCACCAATGCACTAAAGCAGAAGAGGATTAAAGCTCTCATTTAACTCTCTTGCACAGAAAAAATACAAGGGTTTTGCTGCATGTGAGCAATGTAGGTGGTTGCTTAATGCTAGATGAATGCTGGCCATCACAAAAACCTTCCCAGGACACAGTGAGACACACTCATTTTTCCCTTTCGGATCTAATATTTCCAGATCAGTAATTTAAAAAGAAAAGGTTCTACCCAAAAAAATAAAAAAATTAGTAGGAGTTAAGTGCAATTGAAAACCAAATTATTGGATAGGCTGAAATATGAATTGCCAAAACAGTTTCAGACACAGTACCATAACTATGTTAAGGACCCTTTTATGTCCCTTCATTTTTCTTCAATAATTACTTTTATTGTATAGGTCCCCTATGAAATGCCAATGAAGAACACACTGCAAGTAAGTTCTGTTTCAAATATACTAAGCAATTTAGTGGGAAGAAAATGTTGAAGAAAATTTTGAAACTATTCTTTTTTGGGGGAGAAAATTAGCCATCGACTTTGGTAGCTGTGAGTAAAAGTAATGGAAATGAGGAAGCACCTTATATATTTATCTTTGGGTGCCTCTGCAGTTATTTTTATCCATACATGTTGTTTTGTTTGCTGCCTGAAATGCAGCAAATCATTTGCTGTATCAGCTGACACTACACTGGAAGGTGTTTCCTGGAGATCTATAACAGCAAATCTTCAAAGGCCCTGATCAGACATTATTGCAAAGGTTTTGCTGATGGAAACACTCAAAGACATCTGTCCAGCAGTTACTTTCTATGATCTAGGCAGTAGCCCAGATGTAGGCAACATTTTCAATTTGGCCTTATGGTATCCTACTTTCAAATAGACCTGCATTTTTCTTTATAGCATGCCATTTATATTATGAATAAAATCCAAGAATCTCAAGGCACATATTTGAGAAAGGTCTATAGGGTCACTGAAGGCTTAAGCTGAGATCACTGTTCTCATGCTGATGCAGATGAAGCACCAACATTTGTCTGAATCTATTGCGTAATTTGTAGCAAGATAAATGACCTCCACAGGGAAAATGGGCATGGAAACAAGTAGGTGTGTTTCAGAGAGCAATTAGTAATAATAGCCATTTCCTTAAGAAATATGTGCTCAATTTAGATATAACAAATTTAGACAAAGAAGTGACTCCTCAGGCACCTGGCAAGATATGAGTTTCCCAGAAGCAAGTCTTCCAACCAGTTTTCTCATCTTTCCTATGAGCTCAGAGGAAAATCTTTCTTAACTAAGCTTGTAATGAGATAAATATAATAGTAGAGGATATGAGAGAGGCAAGGCAGTGACTTCTTTAAGTGTTTACTTCTTTTAAATCTAGTGCTTTGCTTGAGAAATCAGACTAGATAAAGAAGCTTTCTAAGGGAAGGTGGAAATGCAGGTGCCAGTGTCTTGCTGACACAACATTAAGTAGATGGTGCCCACTGTCCAAGAGCAGAAGCTGCAGAGTTTCTTTTGCCTTTGTCTAAACCGGTAAATGAAAGGGGCAGGGGCCGTTGGCTCTCCCTGGTGAGGGTAAGTAGTGAGGCACAGAGTACTTCCAAGGACTAGACTTCTTCCTTGAAAACAGGATGGCCTTACATCTCATGCTTCCCATCAGCACCCTGTGGTGTCCTCTGCAGCCTGTGCTGTCCTCTGGGTAAAGAAGCTAACACAGTCCAAATATTCTTCTGGAAGCCTGCTAGTGGCTGCATGGCATGGGCACTCCTGCATTACCCTCTTTGTTTTACTAGCACAGATGCATTCCTAAAGGCCAAAAAGAGCTAGAGATGTAGTGATCTTTTAAATCTATTCATTGGCTGGCACTTTCTTATTAAGTGGTAAAATTGTTCCAATCCTTTTCATTCAGAAGTGTGTGTAGAAATTTTCTTTCTTGTATCTTTACAGTAGGATTTAAGGAGCTGTAAGAAGGATTTTACAGTAAGAAATAGGCATGAAAATACAAAGGAAAAACAATGTAGTGAAAGCAGAGAAAACTTCAGGCCTTCATCTTTCTTAAATATTTATTTATTCCTCTCCACACCCACCTCTGACTATACGTTAGTCTATGAAGATAATATATTTTTATTCACAAATAAATCTGTTTAAATTGTGTTAAAGTGAGGATTTTTTGTTCCAGAAAATAGAACAGGGAAATTCATCCCATAATATCCAAATTGCAATCCTGGGGAACTAGGAACGATCTTTTGACTCAGAGAAGAGTCTGCTTGAATTCACACAACTGAACAGTTGTTCCCTTTCCTTTCATAGCCAATGTGGTCTCATTCACACTTCCCCTTCAGAAAAGTCCACAGCCCATCTTGGTAGTGTGCACAGCACCTAAAATGGATCACAGTAGCTCCCAGGAACACCAAGTAATTAAACGATGTGGACAATCATAAACATACCTCTTTGCTTTAGTATCTTGTTCAGAAATACATTCCTTGATTCAACTGGCTCTAAATCTTGACCATATCTTGAATACTAGTATTAAAGTATTTGATTTGATTTAATATCAATATTAATAATACTTGCAAGTATTTTATACTGGGGGCAAATGTCTCCTTAATTCAGATAGATATCAGATAATAAATATTTTTTCTTTTTCATTAATAGTTATTTGCATCTTTCTTAGGACTATTAAGTGCTTACTAGTTTCTGATCAATGTTTTTTTGGTGATAAACAATAAAGCTTTTTTATTCTGTTTTAAGTGGTTACCATCCTCCTTTTTCCTCTCCAACTTGTTCCTGTCCATCAGCTAGAACAGGGCAATTTGATTTGGAGCAGCTGGGAGGATAGAGATTTCTGGAACTAAAGTAGTGCAGAACAAGGGAGGGGAAATCCTATCAGTGACTATCAGGTCCCCAAGATGTGCAGACGAATGTCAAATTAACTGGCTCTCTGGCTGCTTGGATGCCTTTCAATCTCTGGTATGTGAGTGGTCAATAGGAAAAAGAGGGGGTTTATCTCTTTATTCTGTATCACATTGCTCCTGAGCTCTGTTGGCAAAATGAATAGTAAATCATGAATGGAATTGTTCTGAAGCTTTAGCTTATGTAGAGAGCAGTTTTGATATCAAGTTGGTAAAGCTCTCACCGGGAGAAAGATCAGAGTTGACATCCTGCCTGGATCACACCATTCTCAGCAGAAAGATTTCCATTTGCACCAGTTCCACTAACTAAAGACCCCCAAAGAATCCTTAAAATTTCTCGGTCTGAAAGTGATTATAATACCTTTTTTTGGGGAGAACTTCAATGTTTACACAGCTATCAAGCAGAAGCATATGTAGGAGTTTAGTGGGACTTTAATGCTCTGGGGCTATGATTTTTTACCACTAAAACACCAATAAAAATGTCATTCTTGAGTAAAAGTGGCAACATAATCTTGCTTCTCTGGAAATTGAGAAATACAGAAGTATAACATTAATTGACAATAATGTTTAGCAGTTCTTCACTGCACAATTTAAGCACAGCAAATGCATCTCAGTTTCTGCTACTACTTGAATGTCAACAACAATATCATGCTAAAGCAGTTCAGAGATTAATAATTTCACTTTCCACACAGCAGATGATCTCTAATACCTTTGTTCTGTCTATCAAGAGTGCAACATTTATGCGTCTCAGGAAGCAGTCCATGTAAAAGGTGAAGTTCACAGTGGCAACATACTCATGTTCTTATGCATGTCCACATCAGGGAAAGGTCCATAGCTAAGGAGCCTTGATGTGCATGACCACAGCTCTGAGAAAGATTGACTTATCAGGAGAGAGAGAATTATGTTGCCCTTCAGCTTCTCATCTCCATGGTTGCATCCAAAGACATGGGATTTGCCATGTTTTCATTGCTCTGAGCCTCCTTCTTGAAAAGGATCTCCAATACTCTGTCTCATACTGTCAGTTATGTTAAGGCTACTAACATCATCATTCAAAGCAGCAGCAGGCCTGCATCCAGAGGCAGTCCATACCAGTGGCAGCTGCCAGAGGCAATCTGCATCCATCAATAAATGATTATACAGGCATGCTCTCAGTCACTTTTTTAGTTCACCCTATTGTCCTGTCTCACAGATGACACCTACTACAGACCAAAACTACTTTGGGGTCTAGAACTGGGTAGACGTCCTTCTGGCCATGCAAATTCCTGCAGACCTGAGATACGGCAGTGCTGGCAAGTCCATGCCAATACTAGTTTCCTGATTGCCATGCTAGGGACATTACTGTGCCCATAAATGACTAAGATGTACTTTGCCATTCAGTGCTCCTCAGAGCCATGTTTTTATTTTAATCATGAGGGATTATCTAGCACATCCCAAGAACACACAAATTGCCATAAACAGCAAATGTGGGGTGAGATTAGACACGTCTGTGCTGTATGCCAGGACATGTGTCCTCAGCCTATCCCCCCAGGAACTTGTGCTCTGGTGAGACATTTCCAGCATTTCCACCCCTGTGGACTTGCTGAAGCTTCTACATCCCATTACTTTACTGTGCAATTGCACTTAAGGGTTTGTACCCAGCAGTGCAGCTCAGTATCTACCACTATCTCTCTGGGCCATTGTAGCATGCCCCAATTTATGATACTGAGGGCGTTATGGGGAAAAAACCTCATTGTATTTTGAGGGGGGAAATATGCTATTACCAGAAAAAAAGTTAAAATAACTGTTTGTTATTAGTAGATGATGGAAAGAGGGAGCCAAAAATAAATTTCAAGCTTTTTTGTGAAACTGTATTATGAAACAAAAAACTTTTATCATCCTTTGAATGTCAGACACTGTTCACACATAGCTATGTACACACCTATGTACACTTATTGATAAACAGCCTGATGGACTCCAGAACAAAGGTAATAGAATTCAGTAAAATGGCTGAATGAGGGAAAAGAAAAGGCCTCCAATTTATAGTAAAAAATGAACATGTGTAATTGTCTTTGCAGAATAATTTGTATGAAGCATGAGAAAATTATCCATTGCTCTGAAAGGCACACTTGAAATACAAATGCCTTATTGTGTTATGAATAAATTCTTGTAGGTGTTGAGTAATAGCTAGCCTTCACACATCAGAGTTTGTGCAGGATAAAGTCTCCTGTAGCAATGTCAAGTTAGATGAACCTTCTTTAATATGTTGTTTAAATAAACACTGGCAAACTGACAGTATTACACTGGAACAACTGAAAAACATACCCTAGTGCAAGTGAAGGAAGTGAGTAGCTGGTAAAACATGCCTGGACTAACCACTGAATTTGGGTCAGTCTACAAGTATAAGAGGTTAGGATTTCATGGACAATAATTTTTTTCTTTTTTAGATTTTTTTTCTAAACCACAATCTAGATTAATTTATCAGAGATACAGAAAGATTTTTTACAATGCAGTTTATTTTAGTTTGCAGTGAAATTCAGTATCAGTTGAAATACCAGTGTCTGGATGTTGGCATGAAGAAAGCTGAAATAAATTATTCCTAACAATTAGCAGAGCAGTGTAAAATTTCATAGGAGGGATTAATCTGGAGTGACTCATTCAATCTATTCTGCTGTTGACAGAGGTCTCAATAACCCAATGATGGTGGAAAAAATTGCCATGAGACTCAGGTCAGGTGCAGAGATGTTTTGAACGACTTGATTATAACAGCCGTGTTAGAGTAATGTGTTGTCTGAAATAGGGTTGAAAGGTACTAACAGCTTCCAAATGCAGAATAGCAGGCTTATTCACAGATGGTGGATGGATGTGAATGGATTAGGTCAATGGAACTAACAATCAAGCCTATCCATGGAGAGTAACTCAAAACACCACTCAAAGCAACAAGGTCACGATCAGAAGCTCAGACCTGACACTGCTGGATCCCCATATGCATTTGAGACAGAAGGCAAAGGTACAATCTATCAGAAAATAAAAAGGTTTCAAGAAGCAGCAAAAAAATGAGAGCTTCTCTGTTCCAGAACTCATGAGAAGGTCAGATACGGCATTTGAAAGCAAAGAAATTACTTGTTTATTATATTAAAAAAACACCTTTATATACATTCACTGTAAACAAACAGAATTGCAGCAAAAGTAATCCAACTCTCAACATTTGTCCTTTTTATCACAATCTTGCAAGTGGATGATCATGAACTAATTAATAACTGTGATTTATGGGGCAAAATACAATCAGAAGCAAAAGACTTAGATTATAGTTCTGTAAGGGCCTTAAATGTGTGTCAGTGTCTGACTACAATAGTTTGATGTCCTTTCTGGGACAATCTAATATATTTCTGTGACATCACAGATTGTTTTTTGTGTTTGTTTATTTGTTTGTTTGGTTGGTTGGTTGGTTGGTTTTTAAGGATTTGAAAGAATAGCAAGATTTTGACAGGAAGATTGTTGTGAAAGGACATTCTGGGACATATGTCAAGATAAAGAATAAAGTTAGAGGAGAATTCATATGATTGGGAGGCTATAGCAGGTTGAAACTGCTAGTAAGTATTTGTAATTTGTCATGCAGCTGGAAGAGAATTCTCCCTGGAGCTGTGAAATTACTCATAGTTAAAGCTCAGACTAAGATGTGACAAGAAAAATTCCATTTCTCTGTAAACATCTGCCCATTTTTAAATGTGTGTGATCAGTTAAAAGGATATTTTGTGCAAGAAATATGATTTCACCCAATTATTTAAAAGCTAGTAATTAGTAAGTAATTTAATATAAGCTGAATGTCTATGTTGTATCCTCAACATTCCTTCATTGTTTTAGATGCCATGCTGATTACAATGATGTCAAAGTAACCATCTCTGTGTAAGGAAGTCCATTTGGCAATGGCACAGTATTTGCTGGTCTGCCAGTACAGTGGGATTCAGGTACAAATATTCCAAGGCATACTTTTCCTACAAAGAGGAACAGTCAGAGGAAGACTTCGATGGAGAATTAATTAAAGTGATAAGACTTGATCAAGTTCAGGTATTTGGCACCAATTCTGAAAGCTCAGAAGTATGCTGGGAATTTTTGGCAAGATGTTAACAGAAATAATTTCCGTTTTTGGTTATCAGACTATCTGTATAACTTCTAACTTGATTTTGTTCTTCTGAGAACAAGAAAAGTTACAAGGACATTTGCTTAGTAATGTATTCACCAACTTCATTTCTGCTCCTCCTGCAGTTTTCAGAATCACAGACAAACAAAGTTCCTGGGAAAAATCTTCAGGATTTAAAAAGTGCAATATTTTATAAGACTTGTTTCCTTAGAGTGTCTCTTGACCCTTTCTTTTACAGAAGTATTTTAGTATTTTTTATGGATTTCTGCATACTTTTGTGAAAAATGAAACTCAGTTACGGATACAAATCTGATTTCCCAAAGCAGCTTGATTTCAATGACATGGAAGAATTATTAATTTCTGTAGTTTTTTATTTTAAGCCTTATCTTTCTGTGAATTATTTCAACAACTACTGTCTTTCTCATTTTCATCATTCAAATTCTAGCCCCATGAATCAGGCTTTTGTTGTCACTTATTTATTAAGACAGTATTGTTTTATCAATACCTAATGCCAGTGTGACTATATGTGTGTTTTCACAAATAATTTTTTCTTAAAATTAGTTTTTCCTCAAAAATAAGGACGAAAAAATAAGCTTCAAATACAGTACAAGCACTTCAATCATAAAAATGGAGAACAAGAAAAGTACAACTGTGATGGCAGAAGTAAAATATCATTGAAATACATTAGCCTCTGATTTCAGTAAGGATCACAATGTTAGAAATAGAAATCATTAAATTAAATTTGAAATGCATTGCCACAGGTCATCTAGTCCACTATCCACTGTTCACCCCTCTGCCCCACCAACTCAAAGCAAATCTAATCAGAGCAGATTGCTTAGGGCCATGTCCATTGATTTCATTGATTCTTGAGCATCTACAAGGATGAAGAGTCCACAGCAACTCTGGCCAACCAGTTTTGGACTAACCTCATGTATTAAAAAAACCCCAAACCATTATATTTCTATGTTGTAATGAATCACAATTTACCATGTTCCAACTTGTTTTCCTGTCTTCCTAGGGACAAAGACAGTTTAGTCATTGGAGATGAAGATATGAACATGGAAACTATCATAATCAAGAAGGAAACAAAACTCAAAGGTGTTAATGAACTTAAGATTGTTATTTAATTAAGGTGAATAAAAACTGATGTAATTGCTTGGAACACTGTGAGTCATGCTGTAGAAGGAATTGTTGAGTGTCAGAGAGATTAGTAACAAAGGCTTTTAAAGATAATCATTGACAGTAAGTTCTCAAAATTTTTATAAGAATCTGCACGGAAAAATAACAATTTGCTGACACAGTAAACTTAGAAGATAGAACAATAGAGAGAAATCAGAACTGTGTAGACACATATATAGATAACCTCAAGCTGAACAAAAAACATAACCCCATCAGATTTAGTAATATAAAACACACATAAATAAGATCACATATCCCTCACATCTCCCAGTTCATACTTTTTAAACCAGACTCTCTCTGTGAGCCTTGGGCTAAGGCTCAGCCCATTCCTTTGGCTAGGAGAGAGAGAGAAAGCTGTCAAACTATAATAATCAAAATAATATCTGGGCCACTGATACCTGTTTGGGGATAAGGTTCAGGCCAAGACTAGGGCTTGGTGTTAGTGCTCAGAGAGAAAGTGTTAGACCTTTGCTCACAATCTGCTTTTGATATGAAGTACCATGTATCGGATCTGTGTGACAAGGTTTAGATAGCGGGGAGGCTACAGGGGTGGCTTCTGTAAGAAGCTGCCGGAAGGTTCCCCCATGTCCAAAAGAGACAATGACAGCCAGCTCATGATGGATCTGCCACTGGCCAAAGTTGAGACCATCAGTGATGGTGGCACCACCTCTGGGATAACAGATTTAGAAAGGGAATACCTGCTGCATAACAACAGCAAAGAAGAGATGAGTGAGACTGGAAAAAACAGCTCTGCAAACATCAAGGTCTTTGAAGTAGGAGGGAGAGTAGGTCCTCCAAGAACCAGAGCAGAGATTCTCCTGCAGGCTGTAGTGAAGACCATGGTGAGGCAGCTGTGCCCCTGCAGCTAATGGAGATCTATGGTGAAGCAGAAATACACCTGCAGCCAATAGTGGACCCAACACCAAAGCAGGTGGATACCTAAAGGAGCTGTAACCCATGGGAAGCCCAAGCTGGAGCAGTTCAAGAAGAACTGCAGCCCATGGGAAGGACTCACATTCATGGAGGACTCTCCTGAGTGAGGAATCCCACATTGGGCAGGGGAAGTTTGTGAGATGTCCTCCTCCTGAGGAGGAAGGATTGGTAGAGACAACATGTGATGAATAGGCTACAAACCCCCTTCCCTGTCCCTCTGCACCACTGTAGGGAAGAGATATTGAATTTGAGAGTGAAGTTGAGCCTGGAAAGTAGGGGAGGGTGGGAGGAAGGTGTTCTGAGATTTGGGGTTATTTCTCATTATCTTATTCTGATTTGCTTGGAACAAAATTCTATTCATTTCCCCAAGTCAAGTCTGTTTGGTCTGTGATGGTAATTGGCAAGTGATGTCTCCCCATCCTTATCTTGACCCACAAGACTTTCATTATCTTTCTCTTTCCTGTCCAGCTGAGGAGGTGAGAGATAGAGCAGCTTTGGTGGGCACCTGGTATCTTGCCAGGGTCAACTCCCCACAATCACTAAGCATTTTATTCTGTTATATTTACAGTTTCTAAGGTGAGGAAACAAACCTTAGCCCCCAGACCAGAGGGTTCATCCATTCATGAAAGCACCAGTCCTAACATAGTTAGGTTCTGCCACAGCAAATATAATCTACAAGGGAACAACACAGCTTTTAACTTTCCCCATACACAGTAGATCTATTTGTCTTATTCTGGTGTCAAACACTGTATTTCTCAAATACCAAAGAAAAAAATAAACCCATGTATGGCTAGTAATGAGCACTCAGCACTGGATTGTACTGATGTGTGAACATAAGGACTGATACTAGCATTTATTAAGAGTGTGAAGACTTGCTTAAATCACTTAGCACTCCTGAACTAGATTCATTTTATATGAGTCTCCTTTTGCTGTACATGCAGGTTCTCCTAACATCCTTGTTTGAAGAGCTGAAATATTGAAAGCAGGATCAGGGCAGTGGCAGAGATCTCATGTAACACTGAATTCACTTGTTCGAAAAAGACTACAACACAAGCAGGATGGATAGAAAAGGCTTCTAATAACATCCATTTTAAATGGATTACTGAGTGCACAAAGGGGAAATGAAACCAATTAGGTGGTTGCATAGTATGGTCCTAACATTTGTAATCTTGTAAGCAACTGTTTCTACTTATTTTCCTTCTGCACTGCAAACAGAGAAAATTAGATTTGGGAAGAGAGAAAAAATTTTGAAGAGCACGTTACCATTAAGGGATAATTTCAGTGTTGACTGTGGAATGTCCTGCTCACTTTTATGCTTCTCATGTCTGGAGGTCTTGAATGCACTGTTCAGCTTCGACTTCCCTTGGCTCCCACCTACACTGTCTTACAGTAGAAGTGCACCCACGCAGGAGATAATAACCTGTACTTAATCAACTGCCTTTTTAGTGATGTGTTAAATAGTGCAGTGCAATTTAAGTTTCATAGACAGGAGGAGGTACAGAATAATAATACTGTTCTACTTATTAAGGGCCAGAGCATTCCTACTATTAAAAATTCAGATCAATACAAATAAATCAGGTCAGATTGGAGAGGAATAGCATTTGTCCCACTGCTGAAGTACCCCTTTAATCAGTTACATATACTTTGTGCTACCTAAATCTGTTAGCAGAGACCCTTACTCCACCAGGTATTCCTGGCAGGAGCAGATATAGCTGAGAAAGAAAGGGTGTTACACTGCCTCATCACTGTTCAGCATTACAGGATGAGAAGATGGCTTTTTTGTACTGCTTACCTGTCTGCTCCTCTCAGTTAACACTTCAACTGTACCCCCACCTGTAACTGTTATTGCATTGTGTAGACAGTTGTTCACTTGGCTCTGAACTTTTGTTAGTATGAAAAATTAGCCTCCGGTGGTTATGTGTATGTTGGGAAAGCCAATACTGCTTGCCACCTCTCAAGGTTATGTGTACCTGCAGGCAGATTTTCACTGGAACTTCATGGGCACATTCACAGGAATAAGTGAACCTCCAATTTTAATTACTTGTTCCAAAGCTTTGGGATGCAGATTTTCAGGCAAAAATGACACATTGTAATTTTTTGAACTCACTTTTGGAAATTACCAAACTGCTGAACATGAAATCACAATTGGACATATGCTTAAATACTTCAGATTTGGCAATTGAAGAAAGGATCATATAAGGAATAGTAGTAGTATGAATTACAGGAATCTTTATGAGTGTTGCCTATAGTGAAATTGAACTGTTCATTAAACTATAGTTCTTAGCCCTTTAGACTTTAAACATGGTGTATTATAAAAATTATAGCAATCAGCATCATAATTAAATGAACAGTCTATGATTAATGTCATGCTTAAGGCAAGAGATGCATTTTGGACTTTAAAATATTAATTGGCCTTTAGAAAAAAAGATGGACTTAATATGAAGGATTATACAGTACCATAAACTATGTTCCTATGTAATAGGGTGTAGGATAATAACAACTTTCCCTGTGTGTCTCCATGATCTCCTTGGACTTCTGTCAGGAAATTTTACCTATAGGCCTAAAAATTAATTGATTTTAAGACTTCTTGTTTTAAGCAAGATAGATGTTCATTCTTTTTTGTTCAAATTTTCAAGAGTTTAAACATTTTATTAATAACATGTTTCCTTTCATTCCTCCTCCTTCTGATGGCCATGACTGTTGTGGAGGCATCACCTCAGTGTTCCATCCTCCCTGCCTGTCACACTCCCGTATGTTCCCTCCAGCTCCTTATGTCTCTTCATCTTTAGCTTCCAGGCAGACAGAGCTAATGTTGTGATGTCCAAATGGCTAGAATGATCATATTACAATTATAGGTGTCTTTGCCTATGGAACCTTTCATTCCTTTTTTTGTTTGTCTGCTTATGCTTTCTTTTACTGTTTGTTACTTCACCTTGAAAATTACGTTGAAAAGGTCTTTGGTCTCAGCCCTGAGTGCAGCCTCAAGAGATAAAAGAATCCTGTTTTCTGTCAGAGATGTCTGTAACTCAAGCAAATAATTTGGTATGTACTACTCTTTGCCTTGGCTCCAGAGTCCAGTATGAGTGTCACTGGTCAGTAAGCTTGCTTGCAGGAAGAAGTGATATGCACAAAGCACTCATCTCCTCCCTTCTTAAATCCATGGTCTAAGTAAGCCTTATATGACATAAAACACCCCAGAGAAACCAACTGACATGAGGGACCCCCCCATCCTCTCTGCCCTGGAAGTAAAAAGACAATAAACTCCACCGATTTGCCATCAAATGCCCACTCCAATTGAAATCAAAAGCTATTTGAGATGCTCTATGGCATCCCACATTGTCATTAGCTAGTGATCCAGAAAGGCATGTTATCTTTCACAGGTTTTCAACAGCTGTGTTTTATTCAGCATATTAAGCATCTCTCATCTGTCATACCGGAGACAAAGATGTTACTGGTAATTTTAGGTAAAAATCTGTCTTAGCTTTTTCCTCATGCAATTATTTATTTCTCTGATGGCAGAGGAATGCTGTACTTCTGTGAAGAGACTAGAATTTCCCTAAGAACTCCCTTAAGACCAGACCTGCTGCCATACCCTCAGTGGCTTCTGAATAAGTCTCCTCGAAAATGCAGCTTTCTTCCTGCAGAGCAAGATGGGGACAGGACAGGGTTAGTGTTTCCAGGATTAGGAATCTTCAGAAACTTGAATAAGCTTCCCTACCTCTGGAAAAGACTATCTAAATCTGTATTGTCCCAGGACCTGAATGAGGCCATTCATATTGAAATGACCCAAGAAAAACTTGGAATCTAGATGAAAACCCTCTGCCAAGGGCAACTGAAGATTGATTCCACATCTTCCTGTTTTACTTGGGGAATTCTGTTAACAGGATGCCTTTACAGTTGGCAATTCCAAATGTCTCAAAAAGGAGTCCCCCTTTTTAGCAACTTTTTTCCCCTTCTATGCTTTTGTTGGCTTGCAATTTAATCAGCTCTTCAAAAAAGATTTCAGACTTACAAAGGCAAGTCACTGAAGGGGGTGTCCCCTAGGTTTACTCCCCAGTCCACTCTCAGCCAAATTCACTTTTTACGCCAGCATTGTACTGTGTCTGCCCCTGGATTCAAAAAAAAAAACCAAACCAAACCAAAACACCAACCTGAAAAGCATAGTCGAAGAGGCAGAACATTAGTAAGAGAGAGAAGTCTGACAAAACCCCTTTGGCAGACACTCTTCTTGTATCCCCAGAATTGTGTGAAATAAGAAAGTGATAGACAGCAGTATTCATGTTAGGTATACTTTCAGGATCAGCAATGTTAGAGAAGTGGTAAACAACACAAGCATGAATGATTTAGCCTGCACAGCATGAACCAGAACCTCTAGGGAACAATAAAGTTAAAATCTGAATTTGTTCTCTGCTTCTAAGATGTGCTACAGGTAGACATGCACAGGATTATGAC
Source organism: Myrmophylax atrothorax (assembly GCA_026770055.1). Classification (NCBI taxonomy): domain Eukaryota; kingdom Metazoa; phylum Chordata; class Aves; order Passeriformes; family Thamnophilidae; genus Myrmophylax; species Myrmophylax atrothorax. The sequence goes on along the minus strand of JAOXXN010000265.1, from coordinate 21,760,645 downwards.
TATTTTTGCCTGCAGTCTTCAGACCCTCTTATATCTTATTTTTCTTAGGATCCTCTATGCTATATAATCAGTGATTATCTAAAACTGTCTACATAGGGGCGAAGAAAACTGCATGACAGGCAGCAGTGGAAGGCACAAGGTCCAAAGATCCTTTTTAGCACCTGATACAAGCCTGTGTCATGATGCAAACATTCACTGTCATTGAGGCTGTTTGAAAGTTTCTCACGTTCTCTATGATTTCTGCCTAACCTTCGTTTTGTTTTCGTATTACAACCTCTTGAGGGAAGATAGCAGTCCAGTTAACAGGTCAACTGCCTCAGTTTCTGCTTGTTTCTTTCTTTTCTCCAGTGGATTGCTGGTCTCTCAAACCGAACATACTGTGCAGTACAGACTGCAGACAGTCTGTAAGCCCCACAACTGATTATGCTGCCTTGATAGTCACAGAAACATTGTTGTCATAGCTCACAAGGCTGGACTAGTGCCAGCTAAATATAGCTTTAATGGGATCACTTTTCCTGGTGACTGAGGAGGCTTAGCTGCCATATGGTCTCTGGGGGCTGCTTTTCCATTAGTGCCATGAAAGTGAATTGCCCTGCCACAAGCTGTAGAAGGGGAGATCAAGAACTAATATTAAGAAAGAATATATGAAAGTACAAGATGTCAGGCAGATTTATAGGTTAGCAGAGGAGTCATTTGTCATGAAACCTAAGTCCTAGTGAAAGATGGCAGCAGATGAAGGGACAGAACATGTGAATTTCACTGTCCTGTAGCATATATCCCTTCTAACATGGAATCTACAGGCAGCTTATTTATCTGTGTTTCTTCAGTGTTTTTGAAACTGGTAAGAACTAAACCTTTAACTCAGAGGGGCCTGTAGAAACTATCCACCAGTTTTCAGAGAGGGAACTTTGGCAATATCCGCAGGAATACTGGAGAAAATAATCCTAGCAAGGACCAGAGCTGTCCTGATGAAAGTAGCTATTGACTTTTCATCAAATCCTTGAACTGATAATTAAACTAAGTGAGATAAAGAACAAAGTAAGTGGTATTAAAATGTGATCAGTGATAAATTCAAATGTCAATAATCTAATTAGTGCTATTTTCCTTGAGAGGCAGCAAGTAATAAAACGATGGAAGATTACAGTCTAAGATTCATACTATGCTTCAGAAGTGCCTGCTGTATAGCAGAAACCCTATGCAAAGCTAGTTATACATTCATTCCTATCCTTCCACCACCACCATATTTCTTCATGGGAGACGTAGTTTACCACTCCAGAGCAGCACAGACCTACATAAGACTCCACAGACACAGCCTGAGAAATGGAGGATCTTAGTTTTAGTTTTTTGTTGTTCAGAGTCAATATCCATATATCAGTGCATTTTCTGAGTGATCCTCCTGAGAGAAGCATAGGCAGTGCCCCAAGAAAGATGTTTTCCCTTTCTGAGACACACACACACACCACCATAGCTTATCCTTGCCAATGAAAGCACTCCTCCATCAGCCTGCTTCCACCTACATAAGCTGTTTTGCTGGCACAAGGATGTGAAATAGAGGGTATGATCTGTTTACACTCCCTATGATGGCAATATTTTTAGCACCGCTGAACTCTATTAGTTTAACTTGAGGATCTCAAGCCAAATGTATACAAGCTTTAGCCAGGACAGCAAGTGCTGGCTAAGCCAGCGTAGTTCCTAAGGAATTTAGTTACTCCACCAAATACCTCTTGTAGACCTGTTAAATGAAGAGTTGGGATTTTTTCCATTTTGTGCAGCTCTTTTGAGAAAACTCTGAGCTGCACAGTGAGGAAAAACCTCTCCTGCTGCTGCTTCTCGGCGTCTCCACGAGAGGGCTCTGCTGGCGTACCTACATGGGTCCAGTGGTGGGGGAGTGGGGCCACCTCCCGCAGGCTCCTCTGAGGCCTTGGAACTGCCTGGTTTCTCCAGGACAGTCCCTCGTAAAGTGTCAGATTGGTTGAAAAAAACCTAAATACACAGAAGTCAAATCTGAGAAGGGAAAAAAACAAAAAAAAACCTAAACAAAAACAAAAGCAATCAAAACCAAACCAAACCAAACCAAACCAAATTGGGGGGGGGGGGGGGGGGCGAAAGGAAGAAAAAAAGACAAATAC
>JAOXXN010000265.1:21739179-21750375 GCA_026770055.1 Myrmophylax atrothorax | reverse complement strand
CTCTATTGAAACAGGTCCAGGCCAAGATGAATCTTCTTTTCTTGACTATGGTCTCTATCTGAATACATATTAAATTATCCTGGAACATTTTCTATGATTAATTCATGTTCCTTTGTCCACAGGTTAGAGAACCCTGACTCAAAGTGCTTCTGGACTCAGCCTGTGATAAGGGCAGCCCTGAATGCTTACGTCCCACTGGGCCCGTGCTCTCTGGTGTTGGAGGGAAGTCTGACGAACGGGACATTAAGAAAGCTGAGGTGAAGTCCTCTCCAATTTAAAGGACTAAAAGGACATAAGTTCAAATATATGTGACTGAAAAGAAAAAAACTGTTTTTCAAGAGTGAAAACTGTTGCTCATTATAAGACTTTGCAACCAAATAAGTGGATAACCTGAACTGAGTAAGAAAAAGAAGTCTAATTCCCCTGAAATTTATGAGTTTAACCTCAATTCTTTTTTTCACTGTTTTGACCTTATTTCCCCACCTACTCCCAAAAAAATTTGGACAATAACTTTGATTTGAATATTTCACTTCTAATGAAAACAAGTGTTCACATGTCTTCCTGCTTAGGTGAGATTTCTGTAAGCATCTTCCTACTGTGGGGAAAGGAGAAAAACCAGTTCATTTTCTATTGCCATCTGGATTTTTTGTTCTCAAAGGTTACTGCCTTTCTGTCATATCATTCCTCTGAACAGAGACTAGAAAAGCAAGCTGAAAAAAAAGGAACAGAGGACACTGAGGAAACACAAAACCCTCCTTCGATATTAAATCTACCAACTGTTTTTCCAATAAATATTGTTGCTCAATTTTTACCTATATGAACACTGAAGGCTCCAGAAAGCAGTATGTGACAGGAGAGAAACAGCATGAAGCTTGTGTAGAGAGGCTGATTCAAGAACTGGGAACAGCTAGCCTGTCTCAGAAGGCATGGGAATAGCTTTCAGGGGAAAGTTGTTCCAGCTCAGAAAGTCTATGACTCAGATAAAACTATAACTCCCATTTTTTAATCTATTCTTCTTGACCTATTCATTTTGTATTTTCTCTGTTTAGTAAATTAGATTTACTTGTATAATAAAGACTGGCTTTTGTGTCTGAAAGTCCTCTTTGTCTTCTTTGGAGGAAACAAAAGAAAGAACATTTCAAGCCAGGGAAGTCAAAAGCACATTCATTTAAACTCTCCATAAAATTTTTGGGTTATAAAGTTAATATAAATTCTGAACCACTGAAGCAAACTACCACTGGTGATGAACTAACAGGATTGTAAACTGCTGGGCAATGTTATAATAGCTTTTTAATTAAAGAACACCAGTTTGGAAAGGACTTCAAGGTTTGTGTAGTCGAACCTTTCTCAGCAAAAACATGATCAGGACAAGATGGCCCAACACCCTGCACAGGTAAATCTTGGAAGTGCCATGTATCAGGCACCTCTCCAGGCATAACAACAAGATTGCAAATCGAGAAGACCTAGAAGTGTAATAGAACATGAAAATCAGAAACTCTACCATATGAAAAAGGAAGTCATATCTTCTTTGGAAACCTTTGATTCTCTCCAAGAAGACGGAATGTCTGCAGGTACCTTCTGAGAATTAGCTTCAACTGCCTACAAGGGCTTCTGAAAGAGATTTCACAAGGACTTAAAAAAACCTAAAAAAATTTAGTTCTTTGTTAGGCTGAACACTGTTAGGGATGATAGACACTTCTCCTAAGAATTCTGCAATAGTTCAATATTTCACATGAAGAGGACCAGTCCTTTTAGGAGAAGGCACTTAATTTATCTTCAAACCACACAAACAGACCAAGCTTTTTTTCTGTAACAGAGGCATTTTAATGTTACATGTGCAACTAGAAGGTAGTGAACTTCTATTGAAAACTGTTTCTGAAAAAATTCAGACAAGGATGCTTGAACCTGTTTGATTAAACTAAGAAAAGATGTTTAAAATTATTAATTTCACAGTAGCTGGCCTTCAAGCATTGCATGCACAGAAAGTGTCCAAAGTTATGAAGAGTGTTGCAAATCTTGTGACAAAGGTAACATAAGATGCAAAGGTAATGGAAATGATAAATTGTTAGTCTGTTTCATTTGTTGTCAGCTAAATGTCAGCTCACAGAATTATCACTAAAATCTGCTTAGCATATCTGGTTGCTGAGTTCACCTCAACAGCTGCCATCAGGAGCAGAGAAGCCAATCAAAATGTGGCTTTTAACAGTGAGGATAGCCCTAGTCCTGTGCCTAACACTAAAACACGGCTATGACACAACAGGAGAAAGAGAGCCGGGCAGAGATGGTCTAAGTTTATAATAAAGAAACTAAGAGAAAGTGGATGTTTCAGAAGAGTACTATTAATAAATGTACTATTAATATTTGTATTAAAAGTATGAGTAAACATAAGACAAAGACTTTTAAACTCGTCTGAAATTTTCAGTATGCCATTACTTCCGTTTTTATGGAAAAAAATATTCAGAAGTCTTCAAAGCAATTTAAACTCTTGTATTTATTTGGAAAACAAAATCATGTCCAATCATTCATTAGAAGCAGGACATTATTTCTTCCAGATTCTTTTTTTTGTTGTTGTTCTAGTGCAGTCTCCTAGATGCCTATACTCAGGCTTTTCTCCACACAAAGTTGCATTATCCATAAAAGTAAAATACAGAGATCACATAGTCAAGGCAGTCATCCTCTAAGTTTTTCCACCTGTGTTTTGCTGTATCTACAGAAATTTATTGAACCTGGAAAGTCGTACATTCACAAGATGAAAGAAAAGCTCCAAGTTCATTTAAAAAAGAAAAACTTGAAAGGATAAGCCCTAATGCTATGAAAGAGTTTTCAAGCCTAAGCTTTAATACTCTGACAAGAGATTATAGAATTAAAATACGTTTTCAAGTCAATGCTCCATTACCTCAGAGACCTCTAGTTTCATGTCTAGAAATGGACTTAGTTCATTATTTCTAATATTCGTTTGTCAGCATCCAACGATTAAGTAAAAATAGGCATTAAAAGGACCACTTTTAAAATAAATCACATACTTAGTGCATATATAAAGACAGAATAGGGTATAAGGAAATCAATACTGAACACTTGAACCCTCCTGTGAGTCAAAAAGACGACTCTTAAAAGGCCCTCTTTCTTTAGATATTTTCAGCATGCAGCACTTTGCTTAGTTTGATTAATCATTCTGAGAGCAATAGGACCTTTTGTGTGCACCAGTGTTTGAAAGATATTACTAAATTGGCAGGAGATAATATATACCTATTCTTAGTTAAATAGACTGAAAATCTCCAGCCCTTCTTTAAATCCTTGACAGTTTTGAATTTTTTCTCTTTAGTTCAGTTCTCCGCTAACTCAATTGTTTACATTGGTTGTCTCTGCCAAATGGAAAACAGCAATTTTCTTTAATCTGCAGCTTTTAAAGTATATTTCCTATGATTATCTGCTGTATGGTGTTCCTCCGTGTAGTATCTGCTTTGTAATTTGCAATGGATTTCTAGTAGCTTTAGAGTGATCTGTAATACCAAAGCATTAAAATATTTTTCATGAATCTTCATGAATATCTGATTTGATAGCAAGGCTATAGATTTTCTCAAGCAAATGTATCTTACCTCAATCAATTCTATAACCCTTTATTATGATATTATTTCAATTCTATGGATAATTAATACTCACAGAAGTTGCATGTCTTCCTTTAGGGACACCTTTTGAAAACCAATACATTGCAGTATGACAAAGTGGAAAATGCATCAAAACATTCTGGTTTTCTAACTTATAAAAATTCATGTAGTTTGGAAAGACACTGTGATAAACTGGTTCTATTGCCAGTCAGGAATAAAAGCAATATGTTACAGAATCTAACAAAACTCCAGAGAGAAAGGGGTGCAGCCTGACAAAATCCAGCTGCTTTTCATCTGTACCCCACATCAAGATCCTCCTCTTTTAACAGGAAAAGAAGGGTAGTTGTAATAGGAGATTCCCTTCTAAGGGGAGCAGAGGACCAACTATGCAGACCAGACCCAACTCACAGGGAAGTCTGCTCCCAGGGCCATGGGTAAAGAACATTACTGGAAAACTCTTCAGGCTAGTAAGGCCCTCTGATTACTATCCATTATTGATTATTCAAACTGGCAGCAATGAAATAACAAAGGGAAGGCGAAGGGTAATCAAAAGTGACTTCAGGGCCCTGGGTTGATTGGTAGAGGGATCAGGAGCACAGGTAGTAATTTCCTTATGTCCTAGTTCAGCAAGTCAGGAGCAGTTTATCACTGTGTGGGTGTGACCAAAGCTGTGTATTCTAAACCCCTCTATGTCATTTCTCATGAACTGTTAACAATGGACCATTTGCAGCAGCTGCCCAGGGCACACCCGACCCCTCAGACTGCAAGCTGGGTGTCAAAGAAGCCTGTGAGATAAGAGCTGTGATAACTCCCTTCCAGGAAGTCGTTAGCACCTTCACACCCAGCCTGAGGGGGTGTGTCTGCTAATGGGCCATCAATGATTCCAAAAATACCCCATGACTCACAGAGAAACTAACTTAATAGCGGATCCTTCTCACATTTTTTTTTGTTTTTTCTCTTTTTAATGCTCTTTACTTATGCTGGGCTAATGGGGAAAATCGGTGCAGCTATGGCTGAATTGTCATTGGGACACCGTTAATTCAGTGAAAAGGAAAAATGTTCTTTACAGATGCAAAAAATTTGCATGGATACTAGGGGAGAGAAGCACTTGAAGAGAGGTTTGTTGCAAACTACATTCTCTACTCTGGAAGTCTCCTGGACTGAGAAGGTCAGAGGCTAAAGGGGCTGAGAGAAAGGTACTGCAAATGCTTGTCCACTATCTGCTCGTGGCCCCCACTGGACACGGGATGCTTTTCTTACTTGAAGAAGATTTTAATGATTAAAAATATTTCTGCCTCATAATTAGGTGGAAGACTAGAAAATATTCGGGTACCTCTAAGAAACATTTGAAGAAAGTTCATTTACATAAAAGTGTCAGTTAAACAAATGTTAATTCTTAAAACCTTATTAAGGAGGTCGTCCTCATCTCTGAGTTTATAATACACGATGACAGGTCAGTAAGTAAGATCCCTCCAGCATATTCCCCCTCAAAAGTTTCATATATTCCTTTTGTTTTTGTCACAGAGATTTTAGAAGCTCACTTACACTGTGAAGCAATTAAGCAGTGTACAGTTATATGAGCATTAACAATTAAAACTACAACATTCATTTTATATAGAATCTTTTGTATAGTGTGTGAGTAGTCCAAACTGTAATGCTTTGCAAACGAATATGAATAGTCAGCAGTGAAACTGAGCTGTTACATCACACCCAGGGAATTGTTATTTACCATATGCATAGTATTTTCATCCTCAGAGAGTTTCATGAGGAACCACACATTCATCTCCAAAAGACTCCTCAAAGCCAAGAAGGAAAACATTACCATATCTGTTTCTAAACATGAAAGACTGAAAGACAGAAAGGGTAGGGAAGCTAAGTGACTCACCCAAAGGCAATCAATAAAAGAAAGTCAGTATCAGAGACATAATTATAAGCTGACCACACCTAATTATATCTAGAATATTTAGAGGAGGAGTCTGAGGCCATGCAAGTCTACATGCTTTTGTCAGCATTTCAAATATGAGGTTGTGCTGATCTTCGGAAAAATCCAGAGGAAGAACTTCTGGATAATATTATCCTTAGTGTAGCCTGCCTGATCCAAACACCTCTGTAACTCCTTTCAGCAAGGTTTCCACCACTCCTTGCAGTATAAAGATCATGCACAGAATTATTCTGAGACTCCTGTGCTCCTTTGCCCTATGACTGAGTGGGATTTGTTGACAAAATAAAAACTTCTGCTGTCAGCTGTATGGATTCACCAGATCAGTTAATGATGGGCAGCCTGCTGTGCTGGACCTGATAATTTCCTATTGTAAAAGCATAATGTGGGTGTTGATGCTGCCTCTACTGCTCATGATTTGACAGTAAGACTCCATTTTCCCATCTCTGCTCCTTTTATCCTGTCACTTCCATCCTGTGGAATCTCTCTCTCAAGTTCAATCTTGGAAACTCATACTTCCCTGTCTGCCCAACAGAAGAAAAACTCCTCTGCTCATTACTTCATAAAATGTGACTTTGACTGTTCTTCATGATGTGGAGATTCATCTCATCCTCTTAACACCATTGTCATCTCTTATCTCTAGTTCCTATTAGCTTCATCACACAAAATGTTATAGGAGTTGTACATTGTTGTACATTCTTCATAGCCCTTCCATAAAGCAAAACAGTTCTATCTCATTCTCTCACAAACTTCACTAAAAAATTTTTGAAACTTTTTCTGTGCCTTCTATCTCCAATCACACCTGTGCAGTTGATACTGTGCCTCTCTCCTTTCTACACCCACTCTTCTACAGTGCAGCTAAAAAAAGATCTTACTTTCTCCTCTCGACCTTATTCCTTTCACTCAAACCCTCTGCATTCCAGCAAACCTTCCATTTCAGCACTCTTTCCCTGCTCACCAAAAGCTAAATACACCAAGGATCTTAGCATAATTGAGCAAGTCAAATGATTTGCAATCAGGTGAAGGCTTGAGGTTTTGAAAAAAATTTATGCTATTCTGTTTTGCCTGAACCTCAGCCCAACCTCCTCCACCCACATATGATCAACTCCTTGATGATTTAAATCCTACATCTATCTATCAAGACAAGTTGCACTGTCGATGCTTCAGAACAGAATGCTTGCCTTACCTCTACTCATTTTTTAGCACAGTGATTGGCCACACAAATAAGAGTTGCACCACTCTCTGTATTTCTGTTCCTTCTAACTTATCATTCAAAGGTGGAAGAGTCCAATGGATCCAGGGAACTGAGTGAAGGAAGGATTTCCTTGCTTTAATGGATGAATATACAGAGCTTAGACATCTGTTTTCCACAGGCAAAATGGCAAGGATTACCAAGATGTGCCAGCTTATTTATTCATCACATAAAAACATAAGATTTCAGGTTCTTTTTCTTCTTGTATTTGTAGTCAGCACATGGACAACAGTGCACAAACATACAGTTAACCTCTTTAACCATTAGTAAGCCAATTTTAATTAATTCATACTGAGGAGTTTGCGGAAAAAATTACAAGGAAGAAGCCAGCTTGATGGATTGAATTCCCTAGTCTTCAGAAACAGTCTTTGGTTTTGTTTGGTTTTCCTATATTGTATAACATTTTCTTTCTTAGCTAATGAAGAATAGTGCAGACTGGAAAGCTGAGCTTATCTCTGCTTTCAATGGAGAAACCTTGTCAGTGGAATTTGTTGATGATTGAAAGAAGTAAGCCCACAGAGACCCACTGGTGGTATTCTTTTCGGAGATGAGTCTTTTCTGTTTGCAGATATTTCCAACAGTTAAAGGAATTCACTACTGAGAGACAGTCTGAATGGTTGAAAAACACTTTGCAACCCTTCAGGAATACAGAGGAGACAGTATCTCTAGTACTGTAAATGAACATATCATTCTCAACTTCAAAGGAATTAAGATGTTTTCAACCAGATGAAGACCCAATCTCATAGGAATTGCCTGTTGTGCCAGTGTTTGGTTGCTGTTGCATGTCTGGCTTTAGCTGATCTGGATCAAAAGAGTTCCTAGTCCCAGTTGTTTCTCACTGTCTTCTCTGAAGGGTAAACCCACTGTTTCCCATGCTCCCCCTCTGATATGTGTACATAATTGTTCCCTAACCCAATTCAATCAAAATGAAACAGGTTAGGGAAAAAACCTACTATTTAAAGTGTGTGAGCTAACCTGGATCATTTTGACTGAACTGGGTCAGAGTGTGATTATACATGAAGTTATACCAGCTGAGTGTAAAGGCAGGGAGGTAATCTATTTGCTTGGCTTAGTAACAGTCAGAACAAGCCACAGGATTGCAGTTTTATGTGATTTATTCGTAGACTGACTTTGGATGGTATAAATTGGCATGTGGCCTAAGAGATGTCTCTCTGTGCACAGCTTCCTTCCTTTTGATGTGGTTTCTGCATAACTGAAGTGCCCCAGTAAATACTCCTGAAACCATAATGGAATGGTCAAGTGGGCATTTCAGGTCTCCCAACATGCTGGTGGCTTGGGAAGTTTTGCTACACACACTAAGTACTGGCAAAACCCTGTGACTGAAATGGTTTAGAACAGTGAGATTCAGGGCAACAGCTAACATGTATGTCTTTTGAAATCAGCCCAGTGGGGTTTTTTCTGGCAGATAGAGGCAGGCCTCTTCTACTTACTCTGAAGAGGAGAAAAGATTTGCTATCACCATCAGCATGCAAATGTTACTGTGCCCTGTCTAACAGATTTAAGTGTTCTTCAAGAGGAAGACAGTTAATGTTGACATTTGCGTTTAACAGAAAGAACAGTCTTTGTCAACAGCTCATTTTATGTAACAAGCTTGTACTCTGTCTTGACCTTTAGTTGAGTAGAAGGGAAAACCATGGCACACTCTGTGGGGCCTTGGATGTGTGCTTTTTGTACACACAGAAAGCTAGGCCTACCCAGTGGCCTGGTGTTGGGGCTAATATTGTTACTCTGAAGCCTGTTCCCTTCTTGGAAGAAAAACAAACAAACCTCACATGTTTCAGTTTGTTTGCTCTGTAGCATAGAAAAATTCTTCACTGCAACTCCTGTTCCTCAGTTTTGTATTATCCAGGTACTGTACTGACAAGAGTACAAAAGTATAGGTAGTGTTGTCCCATATGAAATGACACTCTAGGAGCCATCTGGGTAACAGCAAAATTCACCCTGGTGTTCCCATCTTTTGCATAGGTTCCTTTTAAGTACTGTAAGGCTGTAATAAAGTCTTCACAGAGTCTTCTCTTCTCCAGACTGAACAACCCCAATTCTCTCAGACAGTCTTCAAAAGACAGGGGCTCCAGCTCTCCAATCATCTTCATGGCCTTCTCTGGATTTGCTCCAACAGGTCCCTGTCCTTATTCTGTGGTCCTCAGAGCTGGATACAGTACTCCAGATGGGGCCTCATGAAAAGGAGGAGAAGTGCAGAATTGCCTCCCTCAACCTGCTGGCCACACTTCTTTTGATGCAGCCCAGGATACAGTTGGCTCTCTGTGCTGCAAGTGCACATTGCTGTCTCACATCCAGCCTTTCATCCACCAGTACCCCTAAATCCTTCTCATCAGGGCCACTCTCAATCCCTTCCTTCCTCAACCTGGATTGCCTGAGTTGCCCCAACCCAGGTGCAGGACCTTGCACTTGGCCTTGTTAAACCTCATGGTGTTCACTTGAGCCCACTTCTCATGGTCTCGGGTAAATCAAGAGGCTGAACTTCATGCAACTCTAAACATCTAATACAAATGTCCAGAAAATATTACTAAACATTAAGGGTAGCTGCAAGTCAGTAATTTTTGAAAATACTGTCTGAGAGCTTTGATTCACAGTATTTCTCAAATTCAGCACCTCTTCAGACATAAGGGTTAAGCCCAGCTGGTGGTAGTTTACACAGGTACAGCTCTGGGAGGAGCAGGCACACTCCGTGCTGTATGAACTCTACAGTGGGTTGTTAATCTTCCCCGCAGGAGAAGAGTGGACAGCTGGAGGCAATAACCTCTTTTGCCATTGTTGTTATATCCATCAGAGACTGTGAATCAGAGCTCTTATTATTTTCCACATGAGTGTTCCCCATTTATGCTCTGATGAAATGATGCATTCAACAGAAAACAAAATGAAGTGCTGAAACCATTAAACTCTTTAATAGCAGGAGACTCTGCAACTTTTTGTCATAAATCTGCCATAATTGGTAACTGCTGCTGATGTCTTTCAAAATACAGAATATTGAAATGTTATTACTGAAAATGCTACCACAGAATTATATAGTGGGATGCACAATCTTATCTACACCCAATTTTGCATTCCTGACTGTGTTGTGCATTAATGTAGGAATAACACAAATGTAGCATGACACAGATGGCAATGATCATAGCCCATGCTAAGCCATTATATGACAAACACAATTTATAATTAATAGTGACCCATCTCTTGTAGAAGGAGGTCCTGGTTTTGGATGATTTCCAAGTAATTCTTTGTGTCCCTAGGCACAGACTCACTGCAGAGTGTCACAAAGATTTTTTGCTTCACAAGCAGGAAGGATAAACCAATGTAAAAACAATTTTAAAGCACTTGGTACTTTTAAAGCTTAGGACAGATCCATTTTGTGAAATTCACAAAGGAAAAAGCATGTATTGAAATATTTTCCTGCAGTTTCTTTGATTGTTGACTTCATTCCTGCATTTTCTTTTTATCTGCTCTGATGTGTGAAACATAAACAAATATATGAGTGAGCAAATATAAACAGTGTAACCAAATTAAAAGAATTGTCAGCAATTACAATTGGATTTCTCTTAATTTGCAAATTTAGTACTAGCTCAGAAGAAAATAGATACAAATCCTATTTGTAGTATTTTTTGCAAAAATCCCTTGTAGAGCAAAGATTCGGATGGAAATGAGTAACACAGTCTAACTTTAAACCAATTTTGAGTCCTTCTCCTGCAAATAATTGGGGAGTACTGGAAAAGTTCAGCCCTTTGATAGTACCTGGTGTCTAATTCAACAGCCACATTGTAATTTAAGCATGTGAGAGCTCTAATTTCTTACAGTATATGCCTTAAAGAATAGGTTGGCCAAACCTGCCCTAGATTATTGAGGGAAGGGACAAAAGTCCATAATATAATACTTCAGCTAAATTTAAGTGGTACCTTGTTTTAGACATATCTCTCTGGAGCCAATGCTTTTATGCATGTCCCTGCAGGAAGTTGTATGCCTGTGCTCTACCTTTATAGACCAGACAGATCCATGTTCCAAGGATGTAACTACTCTCAGTCCTGATGCAATGACACCATGTCAGCTGATCTGCTGAGGTGATGACATCAAACTACTGGGGCATCTTTCATCTCTTCCTTAGGTTGTCTGCTACAAACAGGAACAGAATTTAGTAGTCTACAAGCATCCCATGGGTGGCAAACTGCACTGCAGATCTTGATGGGGAAGTGTGCCCAGCTTTTGCCACCCACTGCTGGAATCAGTGCAGGTATGGCCATCATGTGCAGCTGTCGATCTGTTCCTTTAGAAAAAGTCCCAGTCTAACCCCAAACTTTCCAAATATTTAAAAGCAAAAGAAAGAAACCTCACAATCCCCTACAAATGAAAAAGTAAAACAATAAACCCTC
>JAOXXN010000265.1:21690442-21723973 GCA_026770055.1 Myrmophylax atrothorax | reverse complement strand
TGGACTGGAGTTGGACCAAGGGTTGGACTTGATGATCTTGGAGGTCTTTTCCAACCCAATCGATTCTATGATTCTATTCTATGATTCTATGATTCTATAAGCAGCAGCGGGCTGTACTGCTACTACTCTTTGCTGAATTTTCTCCAGTAAAATATCCGGGAGGTCTTGAAGGTGTTAACATGTGAACATCTCTTTTAATAAATGAATAGCTGGGGTACTTAGCGTGACTTGAGGCTGCCCCTCAGGTCATAATTGAAAGTCATAAACGGAAGAACTCCTGTGGATATAATGTATGAAAAAGAACAGACACTGCCAGATGCTGAGAGATGGTCACAAGGAAAATAATGAATCATATTTGGGAAAACATATAAGGTATAGGAACTAGGAAGACTAGTCCTGACATTAAAAACAATTTAGTCTTATGTAGGAAAAGGGCAGGGATAGAAAATCTTTTAAATAACAGTCATGTGCTTTTTCTGTGTTTTCCCTAAGGGTGGTGGAGTATTTTCATAAATCTATGACTAATTTTTTAGTTCTGGATCTCCAGCCAACTCTGCAATTAGCTAAACCTTTTAGTATTTTTAGTAAGATTACTGTATGGATGCTTTCAGCCAAGTTAGTCACACACAAACACTTTTACTGAACATTTATTACTCATTTAGTAAATTTAGTAAATATGGTTTAGGAGGTAAACACAGAGTTATTAGCTTTTTCAATAAATAAAATGATCATATAATTGATGTGATAGGTTGAATCTTACCCAGAACTAAGGCAGAAAATAAAAATTGCTTTTAGAAAAAGAAAGCCTATCTTTAGGTATCTAAAGATAACCAAGTCTATCTTCAGACCAGACTTCTGCAAAAACATTATGGAAGATGGGAGTTGGGTGGTGGTTGGGTTTTTTTCCTTTTCTTTTTTTGTGCATGTGTCTGTGCGTGTAATAAACCAGTGTAGAGAGAAACCAGTCTGTTCCTAAAGGGAAGTGACACAGTTGTGTTGGTATTGCCTGGCTAAGTGCGAATCTACTGAGTATGCCAGTCCTTTTCAGAAATATGAACTTGTAATATGACTTTGATATTAGTTTTATTAGATTTTAGATCAATCTTTAATCTTTACATAAAGTTATTTTGGTAAGTGCTAGAATTCTTATAGTTATTGATATATGCTACTTCTGAACTTTTTTTCTCTTCTTTATGTTAACTTCTTCAACCCCAAGTATTCTTTTGAGGTCTTTTAAATCTCTGAAACTCTATCAATCATTTTTTCTCATATTTATATTGAAGTAACTGAGCTACATTGTATCTTTAAAATTTTTATCAAATATTGCGATGAATGAAAGTCTTATCAGATGCACACAAGTATTTTCCACAACACTAGGAATTATTATGATGTCTAATAAGTCACTTTGTGAGTAAATAGCACAATTCTCCCTTAAGGCATTAAAAACATACTACTGGACAAAACAGTAAAATCTCACAGTAGACTATATCTTGGCAAAGCTATCTCATGGATTTAGTTGCTATGTCGCAGAGATTTATTCACTTTAGGCTTCGGGTCCCTGCTCATCATTCTTTTTTGGCATTTTATACCAGTTCTAGCAAATCTATGTCCAATTAAAAGGAATAGTTTCTAGGAAAGTTTCCAGATAAGAGTCTTTATAGATACCTATTTCTGTGCTTCTAGTATAAAAAACAAGGTTTGAGGGCTGTAAAATTTGAACTTCAGACCTGTTTCACCTGTATTATAGTAAAAATATGATCCTTATTTTGGGCTGCATACACATCTTACGTGTTTATTTTCTGTCATTAGGACATCCTGTATCTCCTTGCTAAAATTCTTAGTGTGGAACTTACAGTACAACATGGGGAAAAATGTGGTGATATTTATATGCTCATGGTACACTTGCTGGCTGTGCTGTTACAGTCTTTCTTACCTAGACTCTGTAGACTAGCAGATTTTGAGACTATCATCTCAGTTGTATTTTGATCTCCACCCATCTCTCCTTAAAACACAAACCATAAGGCAGAGTGATTGGACAACTAAAGACCTCTGTCAACCTCACTCTCACATGATAAAATTAAAAGCACAGCTTTCTCACCTTGGCTGCCAAGGAGAAGCATCCTGTATAACAAACTCAGGATCCTGGTGTTTTGGAGAAGTGAATAAGACACAATAGATGCCTCACAGCACAAAAAGGTTTTGCTTGGTTGTCTGTGTTTTCCTTATTGACAGTGTTTCCAAAACCACATTGCAGGTTTGTGTCAGAATTGAGTCACAATACTGAGCATGGAGGAAGTCCTGCCAGAAATGGATTTGTGAAGAGAACCAACAAGCCACTGATAATGCTTTAACAACTGATGTTTTTAATGTTGTTTGAATGTAGAGAATGTCTGGTAAAGTGTTTTTTTGCACAGTCCCTTCTCCTTCTTCCCAGAATACCCTTTAATCTCAGAGGTCTGGAGGAAGATTGCAACATCATGTTACATGAACCCCTCTCCTACTGAATGTAAATCCCCTTACTCCCATTGGCCCAGAGCCAAACTTCCCTCTTGTCTCTTATTGGTGGGTTTGAATCCCTCCAAAGTCCATATAAACCCCTGACCATGAATAAACTTTCTCTTTGTTCTTCTCCCTCTCCGTGTAGTCTCTGTGTGTTCTCTGGGGCTCTCAGTGACCATATGGTAACGGAAGGCAGGGAACACATTTTCTCCTAGGGAATGGACTAAACTCCAGGACTAGGAGAATCATCATACCATTGCAGATTGCATCCCTACAACAGACAGCACCAACGAGGCAGAAAGAACCCACAAAGGGACAGTTACTGATGTGATGTAAAGTTTGGAGAGTGAAAATTTCTCCCCTGAAATATATCTGGCTGCAATATCAGGGGATTTATAAGAGAATCATATGATTCACTCCAGTGTGAGCTGCAAAACTTGAAATAAAGAAAGAAATTAAATCCATGTAGTTCAGGCTGCATGAGGATGATTATGAATATAACTGTAGACAAAAATTTGTGTTGTATGAATTCATGTCCCTTAACTGCTGTCCAGGATTCCTCCATCAGTGTTACTTCACTTTGTATACCACTTTTTAATTATGGTAGCTATCAATGGCAGCTGTTCTCTCCTTGAAGAAATCCAGCAGCCTCATATGTTGGTTTGCAGCAGAACAGTCAGAGAAAGATATTTTTCTCTTGAATTTGTCTTTGCATACTGTTCTCATATACAAGCAGAAAATAACCCCATATTCAAGTCAAGGTTCAATCTGGACATGGCACACATGGGTAGTCCAAAATTCACATCAGTGTTATAATCTACATTTAGACATATTCTACAGATTCTTAGGTGTAGATTAGCATATGTTTGTAGTTTTAAATCCCTTAATCCAGTAGTTTCTTCTGAGTAATTAAATAATAGATGTTTTTATTACAATAAACATCAGCAGTGATTGCTTATTTATCACAAGATTTACTACAAGATCTCTTAATAACCACATTTCATTTATTGCTTTGAGGAACAGTAAAGAAGAGTAACCCCTTTACATGCTTTCCCAAAAGTTTTCAGAATACACCCAAAACATTCACATTAACATCTTTCCTATCAACCACCACTATAATCTTTTTCATACACATGGGCATTTTCTGTCTGTTTCTGCTAGAGACAATCCTTTTTAAAACAAAATTAATAAATAATGCTAAGTTCTGCAGTTGTTTTAGAATGTATGTTGGAAAATAATTTGCTTTTGTAGAAATAATTTTCTTTTTTTCTGAACTGACAAGAAATCCCTGCCTGAACTAACACTACCCCTACTAAAGGAAATCTACAAAAAAAAAAATCAACTGGATCCTAGTAAATATCGACCTCCAAAGACATGTGAAGGGACTGAGAATACACTGCCCATGTGTCTAGGTTAGGTCACAAGGAGATATGTAGTAATGGTTGTGTGCTTCTAACTCATTATAAATTCATTTTCCAAATCTGAAAATCTTTTTCTATTTCTTCACTTCAGTTTACCACATTTTAATTTTTTTTTGCTACCAGAAAAATAAGGATTGTAACTGCGACCTTTGCCACCATTTTGTATCAAACTGCTTACTGAATTTTATTTACTTCACATATTAGAAGCAAGTTCTTTGCAGGTAGTATAGTATTATCTAGGTTGAATTGCTCAGGGCATCTCTGGGAGCAATGGAAAAAATTATAAAAATAACAAGGTTTCCTGTGTTTCCACTGCTACTTCAAAACTGTCAGCTTCCCTTTCAGAAAATACATGTTGACTTCTTCTTCTTGGTTTCTATTGATGTCATTAAAAAAATCTAGTGAGATATTTTTAAGGGTTTTTTTATGTTTCACTTAATATTCCACATTGCTGTGTTCTACTTGAAAACTGGTTAAGAGCAGAAGACATGCCTGTACTAAGGGAATATAATCTCATTGTAAGGAAGGATTTACAGCATCATCTATGGTAGTTTTATACTAAAAGGTAATTAGAGACAGGTTGCAAACTGTCATTCAACATCTCTTTTTTTAGTAAAATGCCTATTCTGTATAATGAAAGACAGTCCAGCTATTAGAAACACAACACAAAAATAGGTCACTGGTGGATTACTCTGATGCTGTGAAGAGCAGGGGTTTGCAAATGTCAGTCTTTTTGAGCCCTTTGAGAAGGTAACATGAGAGTGATTTTACTGAGCCAAACTGGATACACAGAGTTTCTCAAATCAGTGTTTTGTAGTAAACATACCCAAGAAACATAGCAGCAATTAATTGGAGTGACTAAAGTCCACATGAGTGTAATGTAGTGACAGCTTCTTTCACTCCTGCCTTTCACTCATTTTGGCTGAATTCAGTTACAAGAACTGAACAAAGATACACGTGAACTATTCTGCATATTCATGAACAATTTCATATTGAAGATGTTTGCCTAAATGTTCTTTAATTTATTTCCCATGGATACAGTTTCAAACAGGAATGATCACTTTAAAAATGAATATCTAATAAAATATTAACAAATAAATATATGATTTTCTCCTTGTGAAGAAAGATATTTCCATATTTTACTCATCTGCCTTGGGGAAAGAACATCATGTGATCAGCATGTTCCAGCACAGTTCAGAGTTTGCATATTCCTGCAAGTGGTCTACAGTTAAAAAAATTTGCAAAAAGTATCGGGTGAATAAATTTGAATTGCAAAAATCTTTAATTTTTAAATGTAAAAAAGACAAAAGGCTCATAATTTTCAGGTTATTTGACTATGAAAAAAGTTAACCCATTTATTAACTGAGCATTAGCTACTCAGATATATCTGAGATATTTTTTATGAGTAATTCTCAGTAGAAATGCAGTTCATTCTTTTTAGATATCACAGATTATCACTGGAAAAAATCAGTAGTTTCAGATAGTCAAATGATGGCATTTATTGCTTTCCTAACAAACAATATGTGTAAACAAAATGTAAGTCTTGTTGAGGTGTTTTAGTTGCTTATGGCTTTGTTATGAGGATGATCACTTTTAAAGAAGTGAATGCTCATATTAAAAGGTAAATAACTACTTATCAGATCCTTTTCTACAAGGCAGTTGCTTCATTTCTGTAAGCCCAGGCAGGCTATACTGATAAACAGCACATGTATAACTTGCCTGAACAACTTTCTTATTTTGTTTTTATAGGGTGATCAAAAGGTTTTCCTGGCTTAGGCTGGTTGTGTTTCAGCATGTCTTGTATAAAGAATTGACCTCTGTCTTATGGAACATGTTTGATTCATTCTTTTTCTCAAAAATGCAAATCTTGCGATACCACATGATAAATCAGCTGACTAAAATTAGTATTTCATATCGTAACTTGTATAGTACAACATATTACATCTGTAGCATTTTTACAAACTATTTGAAACTCTTTACTGGCCACTATGAGAGAAAATATATTTCTTCTTTGTAAACTGTCCCAGTTTCCTCTGGAATAGGGTTCATTTTCTTCTTAGTAGCTAGTTCAGTGCTGTATTTAGGATTTAGTATGAGAACAATGTTTATAACACAATGATGTTTTGGGTTTTGCTAAGTCAAGGACTTTTCAATTTCCCATGCTGCACCAGTGAGAGCTGTACAAGAAGCTGGAATGGAGCATGGCCAGGACAGCTTACCTGAAATGGCCAAAGGGATATGGCCAAAGGGAGTTGTCCAGGATCCACAAGCTTTGAGGTTTTTTCTTATTCTCCTTCCCACCAGGGGAGGAAGGAGTGGTGAATGAACTGGGGTTAAACCATGACAAATACCTCACATCCTTTAGTTCTGTGGAATTTATAGTCAGTTATTCTAACCAGTGAGAATTTTTCCCTTCCTTTGTGGAAATGTCCCTCAAACCTTTCCAAAATCAGATCATATTTCACTGCAGTGGCTGTCTTGTGTACTGCCCTTCTTTCACTAAATAGCAGAGTCTTTCTGTAAAATTCCAGCAAAATCTTATACTGAATATGGGTATTATTAAGAAAGCATTTCAGTAGTGCTAGCTGCCTTTACAAATTTTTCAGTGAATGAAAGATAATGTCATTAACTCAAGAGAGCATTCATACAGAAATGCAGATACATCCTCAGTAATTAGGAAAATTTCCAGTAATTTACACCTGGACACTTAGGAACACTTCCACAGACAGGAAAAGAGTGACACCAGTGTAACATCTCTGGCCGAAGAATTCAGTATGTCCTCTTAGCTGAGGCCTCACTATTTTTTTCATGGTGTCTCTCAGCATTCATGTAGGCTTATTGGCCTGGACTATTTAGAAGCTTCCAAGAAGAAACTGAGAATTATCTCTGCTAACTTCAGATATTTAAACATTACAAGTGAGATGTATACAGTACATGTATAGCACACATGCAGACTTCTTAAGTTATGAATGACTGAGATCCCCTTGCAATACTGAAGTACTAAATATCAGAGAAATCACAAATATAAATATTTTAAATTAATATTTTAAATTTCTGCTGTTAACACATGTAGGCATGTAATCTGAATTTCTCTGTAGAGACCACTGAGTGAGTCTAAACAGGACTCCAATTGTTGAATTTTCAGGCAACTGATGTCTTACAGTTTGTAGTCAACACAGAAATACATTATCTATCTTCATGGTGGTTATTTCACTCCATTCCTCTTAAAACATGTGATAAACTGCTTCTAAAAATTAAAGTTTGTCTCCATTAATTATAAAAAGTCTAAGTGAAATTCTGTTAGCTCTAATTGTCAAGACCTTAGAGGTCAAATAATTTGCTCAAACTTCAGTGCCTAGTGCCATAGAGTATATGAGGGCATATGTGTTTAATTTGGCAGATGTGGCACAAGATCTCTGGGAAACTTTCTGGAGTGGAAACTAGGAGCTAGGCAGGGCATCTTTGGGAAGCTCAGATGGCATTACATCCCCACGTGGAGACACTAGAACCAAGATCCTGACTTTTACACATGTATATAACCATGTGAGAAGAACCTCATCCTAACTGCGATTGCTGATTTGAGTTCATCATTTAATTTTACATCATTTTGTGGCATTTAACATTTGCACAGGGTAAAACAGTTGACTTAGCAAACTAAATTGCCTGACTGCTGGGTTGTAGGGAATCTCTAAGGCCTTGGTGAAATGTGTGGCAGCCTGGACACCATCATGCTGTAATGCTGTGATCTGCTTGCATCCTTTCAGAAAACAGAATCCTTAAAGATGCTTCTTTAATGGCCAACAACTCCTGGTGGAAGCGCAATTAAAAAACCATTAAAACTTGTATTGGATACATTTAGTATGTAGCACCTGCAAGTCAAGACTGCTACCACATGGAAAAGATTTATACGTTTGACATTTTTCTCTTTTTTTTCTTTTTTTTATTGTTAAACAATATTGATTCCCTTTTCAATTTTCAGATGCCTCAAACTGGATTATAAGGAGGAACAGAGAAGCAAAATTGATGTAGACTTCCTGGACCTGATGCAACCAGCTTTTGTTGCAGTCATTAAGTGTATGTATGTGACACATGTGAAGCAAAGACTGGAAGGCACATCTGTGAGCATATGTGTGCATCCTTACTTTGAACTGGAACACACAAAAGAAGAGTTGCTGCATTGACTCAGAAAAAAAAAATGTTCATCTGAGGATTGTGCTGGTCCTCTTGCTTCTTCAGGAATAAAACCTGAATGGTTGCACAGCTTCTACATAAAATCCATGTTCACAGGTCCTCACAATTACCACTGTCACTTAATTCCCTTTATCTTCTCCCTTCTCTCCCTTGCACACTTTGTCACCTCACAACCTAAGTTTTTAGCTGTTAAAAAGAAAAAAACGTATGTAACCACATTAACAGGAGATATTAAGTTAAATAAGGGAAAAAAGTATTTTCTCTTTTTCAGTGCAAGAAGAGGTAACATCCTGAAGACTTACATTTGGAAAGGGCTTTTCAGTTTTCAGGTAGGATACATCTTATGTGATTTGGTAGAATTACTTTCCCTTTTCATTTTGGATAAGACTAAAGATGTAACCACTATTAAACACATATGCTATGGGAGGTAAGTTAGAGGAATTCTGTAATTATAGAGTTTCAACCAATTTTTTTCCCCAATTAATTTTCAAAGCTTTTCAGCAACAGTTGCTGGCTTGTAAATTCTTATTTACTCTACCCTGCATGTAAAACCTGCAATATACGTAGACCCTCTGACATACTAGGCTGACTTCCCTTTTCAGCTGAAGGAGTTTCATGCCAGTTGTTTTGGAGGAGTCATCCTTGTTTCAGGCCAGTGATGAACAGAAATCAAGGCTTTATACACAGGATATTTGAACAAAAAACCATGAATGAGAGCAGAGGGCAATGCGTTATCAGCTGATTGCTCTCTAGTACTTTTGCTTTCCCACTGATTGCAGCAACAGCACAGCAGATGAATGTCTTGTTAACTTATGCTTGTTGTGAGGCTCTGGGGTGGGTAGAAATGGCGCTCTGATATAAGACCTGGCCCAGCTATCCCCTCCTGCAAACCTGAGTTACAGTCCTCAGGCACAGATTAAAAACAAAATGTGTCTATTTTGGTGCTTTATCATAATTACCCAGGTCTGAACACATTAGCCTAATTTTCTTACCCATATTGATAAAGTTTTTTTTCCTGACTCCCAGGTATTATTCTAATTAAAAATTCCTTTTTCCCCTCCTTAGTCTGTCTTTGCCTGTTGTTTATTTTAATTTAAAATAACAGCAAAACATTCCTTTTGTTAAAAAGCATCTCCAGGACGTATAGTAGCCCTCTTTTTCTATTTGCATTTCTTTACTACTACTAAAATTCATTTAAAACAATACAAACTTTCCTCTTTTCAGCATCTTTTCACACAAAGCCCTTTAGAAAGGCAAGGACCTCAATTTTCAAACAAAAGACAGATTTTTCAATGTCTTGCTTAACTCTTCTTCTTACTGACCTCTTACAAGGAGCCTCTGTTTAAGTTCAAGCCATGAACATGCTTTGGGAAATTGTAGTGCCTTCAATGAAGTTGTACCTGTACAGAGCACCCGAAATAGGATATCTGAATTACTTTCTAAAGATCTGTTTCCAAAGAATCTGCTTTTTGTACTGTTACTTAAAAAAACTTCTATTTTTAAGATCAAAGCAGGAATTTTTTCCAGACTTTTTTTGTTTTTTTTCAGTTTAGGAAAGCCTGGCTGCTGTGTGAACCTGCATTCTTCATATAGTATCCTTCACTTTGCACCTGAAAAAGTGGAAGAAATTCTGATTGTTGCCTGGTGGTGTTAGTGTTGTTGACACTTTGGAAACATGGGGTAATGTGATTCTTGTCTTAGGGTTCAATTCAGACACAGAAAATGTTTCAGATATGTCTAAATATATGAAAGTAAGAATATATGAAATTTTTGTCATAATATAATAAAAGTGCTTGAAGAAATGCTTTGGCTGCAGTTTGTGAACACTTCTGTGCATGAAGCTGGAGATGGTTCCCTTTCTCTAAGAAAGTATTGAAAAACTAACCTGGTACAAAGCAGAAGTCCTAGGCTCTAAAAAATCAGATTTATTTTCAATAAACAGATTTAGGATGCCAAATTTTGCAAAGGCCAGTTTTATCCTGCCAGGACAGTTTCTCAATCCAGTCAAATTCTAATCTGGGAGATGAGAGTTTTCCCTGAAATCACTCACCCAGATGACCAGTGAGCCACAGGGTTCATACAATACAGTTTTGGTGCATATCCATGAGCCAATTTTCCAGCACAGAAAGGGAAATACCACCAGCAGTTGCAGAAAGCCAGAGGCTATGTGGCTTTTGGAGTAGCAGGGAGAAGTTAAATAGACTGGGAGCTGGCTGCAGGAAGAGGGATCAGTGTCTTGGATATTGGGATGAAAGGCTCAGAGCTGGCACTAGAAACTATATGTTTCTAGCAAAAGGGGCTATAACAGCCATGAAAGAGCCTTGTGGGTGGCCCACTAAAAAGGGGGAGATACAGCTGGGTCTGAAGGAGGCTGGCAAAAGAGGGTTCCTGGCTGTTAAATTCTCCAGTCTGCTATGTTTGTAGCAAGGCAATGACCTACAGAGAACTGGCTGGACAAACTCCATTTCTACACCCAACAGGCATTGGGCTGGTTTTAGGGCTGAATGAAGTGTGGTGATCTAACATTGGCTGGAAACTGTTTGTATACATAGAGCATGAAAACAATTTTCTTGAGAAAGGCTTATTTAAACACAACTGTAATCCTCTAGATACTAAGATTGCACAACCTTCATAGACAATCTTTTCTAATTCTTTACTCACATTAAAATTCAAAAGCATATCCAAATATAAAATAAATAAACATAGCAAATCAATCTATAAACATAGCAAGTTAATCTAGTTACTTGTTTCCCTACCCTCTGTGGACTTGCAGTACGAAACAGAATTATTCTGCTAACAAGACAAGTCAAAACAAAGAACGGTTAGGATTGGAAGGCTTTTCACATCCTTTGTCCTTTAGTTTGCTTATATATATGCTACATATAACCATACCTGTCCAAACTTTTTATGGGTCCTGTTTTATAAAACTCTTTTCTTCTGGCTTTCTCCAGATTTTCTTCAGCTCCATCTTTCTTTAAATATGATTGCCAAACTAAATATAGTACTCCAGGTAAGTCGTCACCAATGACAGATAAAGCAGAACAGTGACCAGACCACACAAAATGACATCTTTTTACAACAGCATGACACAGTTCATTAAGAGTTAGCATGTGAAGATTTCTGACTTCTAGGCCTGTTCCATGTTGTTGCTGCCAGTCAGTTAATGCTCTTTTCTGCATGAAAATCCCCCAAGCAGTATATTGAATTTCACCTCTATTGAAATTCACTTTTTCATACCGAATGATTCTTCAGCCAGTCAAGATCATCTTCAGTGAACCTTGCTTACAATCTCCACTCTCTCAGTTTTTAATGAAAGTTCTTTCCAAACTATTTAAAAACTATTCATCCAAGCTATTAAAAATTGCCAAAGAATATTGAGCACAGAACAGAGCTCTAGGGAATGTGACATAATAAGAAATGGTTGACAAATAGCTCTGGAGCAGATGTGTACTTTCAGCTGTGAACCTGCCAAAATCATCATGTATACATGACTTCCTTGAGAGAGAATGTCATGTGGAAAGATCTCAAAGGCCAAAAGTCAAGATACATCCTGCTGCTGGCCCTTTTTCTCTATGTTACAATATTTTCTCTGGAGAAAAAAGAAATTGCAGTGGACTAATATGTTTAATTCTTGAAAAAATAAGTTGTCTTTTTTCTTGGAACATAATTGTTCTTTAAATACTGAAAATATGTTTTTAATAATTTGCTTCTGATTTTTCCAGGCTATCAAAATTACATGTTTTCATAATTCCATTCTACCCTTTTTCAAAGTAGAAAATATCTATGTTATCAGTTTCCTTGGTTCCTATGATTTCTGGAAGGAAATTGCTGCATGATTAGAAGTTGTTATAATACATTTCATGAGGACTTCCCAAATTTGAGAATGTCTAAAATATTCTCAAAGGTTTTTGACCCAAGGGTTTTACATTTGATTTTTCATTTATATTAATAATAATTTTTTGTGATACTTGAAATAAAAAAGACTTTGAATTTCTCTGTTCATTACTTTCTTCCCTCTCCTGGTAAGTACTGGGCTCATTCTTGTATTTTCTTTTCATTTACTCCTAAGATAAAATCAGATTTTCTTCTTGTCTGTTTTCTTGTTAGGCACCTAAACTTAAGCATTCCACTGTTTTTAATAATAAAATTTTAACAGTAGTAATGTGTCTCAACTAGCTCAGGCTCCTGGCTCAGGTGCATCATTACAGCTTGTTTCTACAGCTTTCAGCAGTTCAGCCTCTGTTTTTTTGGAAGACAGCACATTAAACCTGTTCATTTTTGTGTATCACATTGTTACATACATTGTGTTTCAGCCTCTACTATTTAGTCTGTTGCTCAGATAGTTACATGAAGGTCAGGACAACAGTAGATTCTTGTGTCATAGGAAGGTAGTCTCATAGATTATGGTGATTCATCATCATAAAAATCATAAGCTTACTAAAATGAAAATCAAAAGTGTTCACTGCTTTCAAACTTGCTCCTTAAATGAAAAGAGAGCTCCAGCTATGTTGAATATCTCTTAGCACACACTGGAGAACTACTTTCACTGTAAGCTAAAGTTACTTCCTGCACAGTGAACTGGTCCTCTTTCTCTTCTGTTGAGATTCCCATTCCCATGAAGAAGGAAAGCTGTGTGTCTTTTGTATTTTCCTGTGCCCTGAACAGAAAGCCCTAGGTCTTGCCTGGCATAAAGAAACTGAAGTAAGTAGACAGTGTATGCAATAGTGGCCTCTGGGAATGGTTTCAGGACTTTGTATTTCCTAGTTATTTTGTGCTTTTTTGTAAAAGAGTAAACATTTCAAGTTAATTATTCAGAAGGGATTTAGGAGGTGTTTTCTTTAAGTTCTACTGAATACAAATGTGTGGAGGGAAAGAAAAATCAAGCATTCTGCTTTGGTTTTCTGTTTTTTTCACTGGTTACAGTGAGATCTTTGAGGAGAAGGACTGTATGGATGTGTGGGATAATCCAGTTTCCCCTCTTCCTGAGTAGGGCTTTCATAGGAAGCCACTTTAAACGACTACTGGAAAAGGGCTATCTTGAGCCTACTAAAGGAGAGAAAAGAGAAATACTGAAAAATGAGGAGCCATGATAAAATCAGAGGTGACTCTGCTACCACGTCTGGTATGCTAGAGACATTTCTACAGCTAAGAGAAGACACTGAATACATTCCAGGAGATGGTATTATGGAAATGTGTGGCATATTTTAGCAGGGTAATATCAGGATAAGGCTTCAGAGTGCAGAGTAAATTTACTTTCCTGAAAAAAAATTCTTTACATGTAGGTGTAGGAAAGTAACTCCTTAAATGCAAAAATTGAGCCAGAAGCCATCTTCTGGATTATCACACTGAGGATACAATATATGCATGCACACAGATGTTTGAAATTTTAAAAACCCCAGGTAATTACTAGAGTCGTGACATGCCCCAGCACACCTAATCTGCATGATGCCAGAAAAAAACTGTTTGACCCCAATAGAGTGAAGCCTCCCCCAAGGACTGCTGGAATTGACATTTTCCAGACTGGTGCTTCTGGCAGTACATGGCAGCAGATGGCCAGCCAGCACCCTGGGATGTGACCGACTGTAAAACAGTGCCTTGACTTTGCTTCATTACTGTAAAGGCTCAAAATTCAACATATATGTGTTTAGCAAACTTGTGAGACTGCTTATATGAGTGGTAAGAGGTGAAAAAATGTTGTTTCTTTACAAGATATTGTGCTTTCTAGAGAGACTGAGAACTTCAGGCTTGGTTATGCTAAGTAACCTGCTGAGCCCATGTGTCCTGATTAGGTTGAAAAACACTGAAGGGTTTTACTAGGGTCACTGTCTTTCCTCAATGTGCCCACAGTGTGGTTTAGGTAGTGAAAAGCTCACTGTTCCCAGGAGAACAGAGGCTGCTTCCTTTTGTGACTGGGCATTTTGGTACTCTGTCATTCACCCATGCTGAGTATTATTCCACTCCTCTGTTTTTATGGATTTGGCCTAATTCTATGTGATACAAAATCATGTGTTTATTTTTCAACACATGAACCACTATGCTGACTGCAGTACAATTACTTTTTAATAACTGATTCCAGGGCAGTAATTCTATTTCAAAGCATTGTTCTAGATATTTTTGTAAGGATATTGTTTTATGGTTCACAAAGTGACAAGGTGGAGGCAGGCATAAGAAGTTGTGCAGGTACTGGCTTTCAGGACATGAAGTCCAGGTATACCTCCCTGTCCTCTTCTCAACATGATCAGTGGTGTTTCAGGGAAGAATTTTCAAGCCAGAACAGCTGTTTCTGGGTAGATTTCAGGTGCATAAGTGAGGCAGCCTGGCTTCTTGACATTAACTGTATGAAAATAAAATACTGCAAGGGAGCACAACTCTTCTTGGGCTTAAAATAAGTACATGTTTAAGAATCTCCCTTTCCTGGAGCTTGTGAAGAATAGTCCCACAAACCGAAACCAACAATAAATGGGAGTAAAATACTTACAGCAGAGCTCTGATACAAAATGTAGCATTGAAAGATAAGGATGAGCTTGGTGTAAAGAATGTAAATACATTTAATTCTATTTATGATAACACTTGTATGTTTGTATCATAGGCTTGGAATGTTGCAGCAACCTTGGCAAAATTGGAAGAATTTTAGGGATGTCCTCAAGAAAGCAATGAATTCCTAATTTGCATAGAAAGGGACAGAGGTAAGGACAGAGGAAGACCCTGCTGCTAGGCATGTCTTTCAAATTTTGAAATTCCTCTCCAAAAGTCAATGCAGACAGACATGAGACTTGAAAGCTTTATTGGAGGTGAGTTAGAATTATGTTTTGCTGTTTTGTTTTTTACATTTGCCCTTTTGTTTCCAACCCTAATATTAAGAATTTAAGATTTTCTCTTGCTCAAATAAGCTTGCATCAGTTTTCCCCATCATCTTTTCAGTGCTAAAGTTGAGGTCAAAGGAAGTTGACAAATTCAGCTCATGTTCTTTCCCTGGAGCTAAAGTAAGCAAGCATCAGTATAATGCTCCCTCCATGAGGTGCACCCTGACATGGTGCTAAATGCTCTCAGCCAAGCTGCAAGGGTCAGCCGGGGCCTGGGAGTGCCAAGCACTGCATTGAGAAAGTTGTTCCTGGCAGACACAGAGAACACTCCTTCTTCCAGGATCAGGTAACAAAGAAAGACCCCTCACAGCAGACCCCTGGGGAACCTTTCAAATCAGTCCATGGCTGCAAGGGAAAATGTAGCAGCTTCCAGCACAGGAGAGAGGGCTGAAACTAAGTTAACTAAGAGAAAATGTCGGAATGTACTGGTTTGTGAGATTGTGATTGAAAAAAAAATTTACAAATCCTTTCTGCAAAGGTGCTACTACTGTAAAATATGCAACAGAAGGTGTTTTCATCAGAATTAAGAGGCAGCTCCATTAGTCTAA
This sequence comes from Myrmophylax atrothorax, assembly GCA_026770055.1. NCBI lineage: Eukaryota > Metazoa > Chordata > Aves > Passeriformes > Thamnophilidae > Myrmophylax > Myrmophylax atrothorax. The sequence goes on along the minus strand of JAOXXN010000265.1, from coordinate 21,708,451 downwards.
TAATTCACAGAGAATCAGTTCTCTAGTCAATCCTCTGACCTGAGATGCCTGCTGTAAAATACTAGTTTGTTCTACCTATTCTGAAAGGTAATGAAAGGTATCTAGTAGTTTGCTCACACCAGTAGACATTGAAATGATAATGCTGTTTTTGTCACTTCAGTCTGTAAAGCTGCTCTCTGTGCTGTCAGGCTCCTGCCTTAGGAAAATCACTGGGGAAACTACTTGAAAGTCTGCTTATAGGCCAGCCCCAGGCTTTGGAGTAGGTCATTAATACTAAGGAGCAGGCTACCAGGGTAAAATGCTTTCATGGAGATTTCATGGAGACCATAAAAACATGTATTACAAATGCTAAAGTGTGTCTTAACCTGACACTCATGCCTAGATTCAGCGTACTATCTCCAGACACATCGAAGCTAGAGAACAGACTCACCTGTACCCAGTTCTCCAAATTGAAGTTGACTGTTATATCCATCTCCGCTTCCCCACATAATCCTCTCCCACTTATGAACCATTCAACAGGGATTTGTGCTTTTTTTACTCAATGTTAAAATAGCAACATGAACACTGCATTTTCTAAATACAATGGTGTGAAATGTTTTTATTTGAGATAGTCTCAGACCAGATATCACCAATACTATCAAAAGGAGAATCTCTTTCAGAGCTTATCTGATGTTTTGTGTGGTACTCGTTTCAATCCTTTTGCCCAACTCAGGCAAAGCATTTAAAATACGAAAAAGTGCACAAGGTGCAGTAAAATAAACACTACCACCATTTGAAGACATGGGGACAAAAGTGGAAACCAGTGTGCAGAAAACCACAGAGTGCATTGAAAATATTTTTAAGTAAAGCCTTTCAGAAATTCTAATAACTGCCTAAACAAGCATCCCGACTCTGTTTGGAAGAAATGGAAAACCACTGTGCAAAAAGAAACCCATACTATGTAGAAGATATTTAAGTGTAGAACATAGGGACAAAGTAAAGGTAATTCCAGCTTGAAACTGGAAGTATAACAAATGAAAAGGCATAGCTTAAAATAATAGTGCCAAACCTACAGGTCTTCCAAAATGTCCTAATTAAGCAAAAAAGGTTACCCAAGAATATTAGCATCAGGAAACAGCTCCAGTAACCTGAGTACCCTAACACCGTAATGGATAAAATATTAAACTAGTATTTTTAATCCAGCAGCAGTACAGGTTAAGTCATGAACTTGTGAGTTAAGCACACGCTACTGAAACATCAGAACCTGAATTTTACTCATAAAATATACACTTGCAGAGAGGTTATCTTACATGGAGTAGGCACATACCTACTGAAAGTAGGCAGCCGTGCATGCAAAATTGCCTCCTGTCTGTGCAGCGCAAAGGAGCTACTTAGATCCCTTCTGTGTCTAATAATAGGGCTCAAAGGAGAGACAGCTTGGATACTGTGTATTGCTAATAACTGGAAATGGTGCACTGGAGCCTGCATAACTGACTGTAACAGAAAGGGCTATAGCAATGCCTGTGAGGAACTACAGCAATAAAAACAGAACACTGAGCTGCTAAAAATAGCTCATACTCCTCATGTTTAAGGCTTTTTATTACAACCCAAATTAGGCATGTGCAAATAATTGATTTTTCAGTTTGGTGGCAGTTTCAGATCAACCTGAACTGATTTATTTTCTTTTTGCCAGCAAAAAAAGCAACATTAACAATATTTGGTGTTCAAGCACTTCTATATTTATGAAAATGATTTTGTATCTACTTTTATAGGGGTAGTTAGGGGGATTTCAGTTGTTTGTTTGTTTGTTTGTTTTTAACAAGTAAAGAAGAATTTGACTTCTGCAAGGCACAATCATTAAAAATTTTATTAAAAAATATTTGAAATTTGATCCCAAAGTCCACAAATTACTTTGCTAGACCTAAAATCTTCCCTCTGAGGTTTTTGCCTATTCTCATTTGAATGTAGACACAGTCTTCATTATTGAAAGCCTTTACTTTTTTCCCCCTTAATTTCACATTATTGGAATAAATTCTGCCCTCATGTAAATGGAGCATTTTAGCTTTCATAGCCACACTGTCCTGAATGAGAAGAGCACCTGTGGTATGTCCTTACTGATAAGGAACCTGAGAAGGTATTTGTACTACTTTTTGAAATCTAGGTCAACAAAAATATTTTTAAATTAGCTAAACATTATTTCACCAGTTTAATTCTGCATTCCTGTCCCTCCTCATTAGTTTCTCCAATAATGTCTTAAATCCTATCACTATAAGTCTTATAACTCTGCAGTAACTTGCAGATTTTTCCAAAATCCTCTTTGTTCTGTGGAGGGTCCCCACAACACACTCTGAGGGAGAAGTGATTATTGAGGGTGATCTGTAAATTCCCAATCTACACTACTAATTCCTAAACTGAGGAGTCCTTGAGGTGCTTCTTATCTCCAAGATCCAGATTGATGCTTTTGCCATAAGCTGTTCTTATCTTGAGGTGATTCCTGGCTGTGTACAGCTCTCCCTGCACTGATTATTGTGTGGATGAGATCCAGGCATATGGTAAGGAGTAGTTAACTCCTTACCAAAAAACACCTCAAAACATCCACAGGAGATGCATAATAAGACAGTAATTGATTGCAGCAGCAATTGAGGAAAATTGACTTTGTGACTTGGACAAAACAAATAAACTGAAGAAGAGGAATAAAAAAGAGAAAAAGAAATCAAATTTCTTTAGCAATTTTGGCTGCCACTGGTATCAACAGCTCCCAGGACTTTTAAAGAGCGATAATGATTGCCATACTGCTTCAACAAGTTGCCCAAATGACTTCATATTCTTTCAGTTTCTTTACATTTTTCTTTTCCTTACTTCAGTTATGCATGACTGAAGACAAGAGTAAAAACATTTCCTCCTATTTAGGGTTTGCTAGAGAAAGCTCAGTTCAGGACACTGAAATCACAGCCAGATCCAGAGCCCTTTTCTTAAAACCTGCTTTTGGAGAATCCTGTTCCCTGCTGCTGACTCTTCTGTGCTACTGCTTTTGGCAAACTTCACCTCCTCTCCCCCTCAGAGGATCCTCATCATATGCAGACTGGGAAATCCTTCTTCCTCAGCAGGGAATGAGGTACTCCTTGCCATCTCTTCTGCCAGCTCTGCGTGCAGCTCCTATTTCTCCTCTCTGTCTGTTCAGGGTCAGGTCTAGAAGACCTTTTCCCTTGTCAGATAGGATCCCTATGGCTTTCCTATGGGTAGGTCCAGCTCCAGGTTCCTGGTTCCAGACCCAGTTTCTGTTCTCCCCTGGCTAAATACAGGTCAGCTTAAAACCACTCTAGGCTCCAGAGCTGTTGATGAATCTACACTGACTTCTTTGGGAGCTTCAACATCTAGTTAAGTTTAGTAAGTGGGCACCTAGGCTTAAGTGTCTTATTCTGAGAGCTGTGGCTGGACCCTATAAATCTATGGCCTTTTTCTCACAACATCTTTAGTCTGATAGGTAGGACAGTCTAGGAGTTTAGACCCCGTGACTGAAACTACTTCAGCAATTGAATTTAGAGCCATATAGGCTTAGATCTGAACTGCCAGCTAATTTAGGCAAGCTAGACTGTCAGAATCTAGCCATTATATCTGAAGGCTACAAAACAAAAAAAAAGTTTATTAGATTTCTAGTAAAAACTACCAGATGAATTTATAACAAATGGAAAGAGCTGTCTGTGAGACTTCTGACTGAGAAAAAGGTTGGGTGTCAACATTTAACTGAAGTTTCTTGCAGAGGTAAACAGACTTGTATTTATATCAAAGCTACTCATTCAAAACTATCCCACACTAGCCAGCCATACAACAATGCCCACATATAATGATCCCAGTCTAGTTGCTGCAGCAGGAATTTCTATCACTGCAAAGGGTCCATTCAACTTATACATTGAAAGGAAGTCCAAGAGACACCTGTCACTGATGCTTTTGTTCAGCCTTGCAAGTCTGAGCCACGTTGACCAGACATTGTGAGAGGACAACAAATTTTATCTTCCCAAAGTATTTAACACATTTCTTCAACTTCTAGATTGTTAGTCTGCTATTCTTCTCTGGAAAATCAATAAATACATGAATAGCAGCAGCATTAAAAGAAGCAGTGTCAAGAGACTTTGAGAGAAATAGTAGATTATATCTGACAAAAATATCTGTGAGTTCTTAAATGACAGTTGGAAAGACATCAGAGGGGCAGGGAAATTTAGGTCTTTTTTATCTGTTCTGACTATCACTCTAGTGACAAAATTTTCCTTAACACATAGTAATCTTGAAAAAAAAATCAGCTCTACATATCTAAGCAATTGTATCTTGAACTCTTCCAATATGATGGCAAGCATTACAATTTAGAAAGGTAAAGACATTTAGCATGGAAATCTGTGGTTTCTTGCAAACAGACTTTGTTATATTACTACGTTGCAGGATTCTTTTCCAAAATAGAAATATTCTACAAAAGAGATTTTCATAAACTAAGGGATTCATCTTGCTATCTGTAAATTTGGCTACCTGTAAATTCAACTCCCACTACCTCCTCGAAGAGTTTAAATCTGAAAAACATAGAACTGAAACTAACACAAAACAACTGTGGTAGGGAAAAGGGTGATAAAATTACAAGGAGGAATGAAACCATGCAAATCATCAATGAAATTTAGTGTCTTAATCACAGATACCCAGAGAGCTGTATGGCATTTGGGGAATTCACTGTAGGGCAGGTTTAGCCTCATACTATCTCCCAGAGCAGGGAAGTAACTGGTGGTGGTCAAGGTCTGCTGAGAGCAGGGTCAGCACCCAGAGGTAAGCTTGGATTCCAGGTTTCCAGGTGGTGATCCAGCTAATTGCTGTCAGGCTCCTCTATTCCATACTGTGTCTGCTGGGAAGGACTCCCCTGCCTAGCAGAGACCCTCTGCACTGCAGCAGTCAGAAGTTATGAGCTCCAGGGAAGAAAGGTAAGGGTGACAACGGAATTTAAACATTCTAGTGAAAAAATACCTAGGAGCCAGGCAAAGAGGAGAGGAGGAAGGAGTTGGGAGAAGAACTGCATAATGAATTATAAAGAAGAGCCAACTTAACTGTACAATACTAACAAATAAACATCAACTTTAGAGGAAAAAGACGTTTTGAGAACTGGAGCACTCCTGCAAGTAATGGGTCAGTGCCGCATGTGACAGTAAAAAAGAATGATTCTTGTTTTGAAACCTTGTTCTTGCCCCTGACTAAGTCCTCTTCACAGCATAACACTAGGAAAGACCTGTTAAGTGTGTGAAACAGCTGCTGCTGTGCTGCGTTGTCTCACAGAGTCCTTTCTTCACCAAAATACATAAGAAGCCCAGGTTCATTGCTAAGGAACAGACTGCTTAAACACATACCTAAATTCAACTGTTCATGCTAGTAGGAGAGAAGCTTGTAACTCAGTTTAAATCCACATGAGTGTTTTCTGAGGGCAGGTGGGGTAGCGTGAACCCTCTGACCAACACTGCCAATATCACAGGGGAGGTCATATGAAGCTACAGAGACATCAGACTTTAGCTGCTTTCTTGATGCTGCTTTTGGACTCAATGATCTTAAAAGGCCTTTCTAACCTAAATGATTCTATGATTCAGTCTCAGCCACTGCCAGTTTATGTCTGTTTCATTTTCTGCAGCAGTTCTTGAGTTTCCCCTTCTCATGAATAAGGGAGGAGTGGAGCGTGAATGAAACATGAACATAGCACCTGGAGGGACCACTGCATCCTATAATCCCATTACGACCATTGATGGACACCCTGCACTAATCTTTCAGCATCAGGAAGGCTCTAAAGTTCATTCAGTCTCATGGCAAGATTAACTTCCAAGGGAGAACTGTGTTAAATTATCTCTTCTACTAATAAAAAGAGCAGATCAGCCAGAACATGCTTGGAGCCTTCTTGCGGTCATATCACAGAAGAGTAAAAGCAGTGTGAAAACCACAGTCTGACAGGTTGAGTATTAATTTCAGGGCAGGAATGTAATGCTTTATTTTTCATCCTCCTCTAAACATTGCCTTGGCAATCAGTTTCCTTTCAATTTCAGTTTTGTTCACTATATCCATTGTTTTCCCTACATTTAAATCCCTTCTTCATCACAGGTCACAGAATGGTTTGGGTTGGAAGGGACATTGAAGATCATCTAGTTCCAACATCTCTGCTATGGACATGGACACCTTCCACCACGTTTCCCAATCCAACCTGGCTTCAAACTTCCAGGGATGGAGCATTCACAACTTCTCTGGGCAACCTATTCCAGTGCCTCACCACTCACAGTGAAGAATTTCTTCCTAATATCTTACCTAAACATACCCTCTTTCATTTTGAAGCCATTCCCCCTTCTCCTGTCACTACATGCTTTTATTGTAGGCTTCCTTCAGGTACTGAAAGGCTGCAACAGGGTGAACCCAAAGCCTTCTCTTCTCCAGGCTAAATAATCCCAACTCTCTCATCCTTTTTCTCATGAGAGTTGTTCCATCCCTCTAATTATCTTAATGGTTCTCCTCTGGACTCGCTCCATTAGGTCAGTGTCCTTGTGCTAGGGACTTCAGAGCTGAATCCAGTAGAGTTCTTCAGGTCCCCTTCTTCTGCAAGATGTGTGTGTGGTGTGTGTGTGTATAAACAATATATGCAATGTTGATGGCTGAGAAAAGGAAAATTAAGGAATCTTGCTGCTATAGGACTTATTCTTCCTTACCCAGTATTCTCCCTTCTATTTGTTACATTCAATTCTCACAGCAATGTGAAAAATAGTTAAAAAGCATTTGCTACCTCAGAAGTGGAGTACTGTTCAATCTCCCTAATTTTAGTTGATGCTTAACATCTGTAAAGAAATTAGTTGTTATAACAGCCACTGAAACTGTGTTAAGAAATTTGGGAAAAAATTAGTCATGTTATAAACATATCACACACATTCACAGTTATTCTATCCATGTTTACTAAAATCTACTGGGGAAATGTATAAAGAATCTCAAGAGGCAATAAGATGATGGTACTGACAACCAGCTGTGTTCTGGGCAAGCATCTTGATGACTGAGAAAGTCACACAGGCTTTGCCAGCTCTGCTTCAAGACAGAGGAAGAAGAGTGAGAAATGCAAAATCTGCCACAGATAGGACCCTTTGCACCTCACTTCAGATCCCTGTAATGTAAATGCCTATGTTTGAAGTGTCATCCCCAAGTAATTTTACCTAAACAAATTATTTGTATGTAATAAATATATGTAATAATATATACATAGTAATATTAATGTATTATACATAATACATTAATATACCCACATTACAGTACATACTTATGTAATGTAATACATAATATACTCAATAAAACTACTTTCCATTGCCAGATCCGGGGATCAGTCAGACTCATCAGATGCAAGCTATGTGTAATTATATAGGCTAATTGTGGCTGCAATTTCTCTAGCTGTAACTTTTTTATTTTAAAATTTGGAGATATTTTCAGTTCCCTTGAACCACACCTGCTCAGGGAGCAATTCTAAAATTTTGCCTTATGCATTTATTTATTGACATAATTATCATCCCACTTCAGTTAGCAATGTTTTTGATGTGGCTTCGGGGGCTCGGAGTTGAGCATACAGGGAACAACACTCTTTCCAAAAAATGCTGATTTTGGCCTATGTAAAATATTTCACACAAACATGAATGTCTTTCTGGAATAATCACTCTCTTCTTGCAAGTAAAAGGTACATTGAAGAAACCTCAATAAGAAGGACAGCAGATCTCTGATCAAAGCTAATCACAGCGTAGTAGAAACAGTTAAATTTTAATTTTTTCCTATATTTTCAATGCAATTCCAAAATGATCTAATACTCACTTCACGAGATCTGAAATATATTTCATCTTGATCAAAGGCAAAACCCATGTCATCATTTCAATTGTCATCTCATACTAAATATTAATGTGCATTCCATCATAAAGTTAAAAACAATTATTGTGTTTTATTAGTAGACATCACATTGGAATTAGCATTTTAATCTTATCTACACCGACCCTTTTGCATGTGTGGAGAGGGAACATCTCAAGGAGACTGATCCAAATTTTTCATTTTTCCAGAATTTTGAAATATTTGGCTTTTGATCCCATTTCACATCCCAGAGTTCCTTGAGAAATAGAAATTCAGATGAAGCCTGGTGAAGTTTAATGAGGGGAAGTAATATTCAAGTACTCTGAAGTCTACTGACATTCAACTACAACTTTTTGGATGAATTGTAAAGGATTATTCTTTCTAAAAACTGGTTGAAACTTTAAGTTGTGTGACTGTGGCACTCCACTAAAAAATCCATATGATGCAGACCAAATATACTCCTTGAATAATCGTATCTTCAGAGAAGACATAAAAATCCTGTGCTTTTTGCACAGTAACAAGTTAAGAGATGATGCTTCATTCAGATCTCTCTGGATCTCTGAATGTGACTTGGAAAGTTAATAAATTTAAGCCCCAGAAAGATCATTGGTAGTTTCAGTAATTTTAGAAAATGGGAGTGAAAAATCAGCTAAATGGCAGCCCTGAGAACTAAGTACTTAAATGTTATCTCAGATTCTGATTATAAAGACCAAAGAGCAAAACCTTTCAGCAATCATTAGAGTCACAGGAGATCTTTTTACAAAGCTCATTTAAATCATACATGTGCACTTAAATCCTTTCTCATGAAAATGTCTTCCGTCTAAAATTTCCCGGAAGTATAAATATTGAGGCACTGGTCTGCAAGTGGAGCAATTAAAAGGAAGATTAAAAGAAATTTAAAGAATATATTTCCTTCATAACTACTCTTATAACTGCTCTGAAGATCCTCTGAGTCTCATTTGATTTCCCCAATGAATTTTTAGTCTTTTCCTAGTATCACTATCAGTCAGAGTCTCTCCCTGCAGTGTAACACATCTGTTCTCAGGGAAAAGAAGAGCAGACAGATACAAAGCTTGTTCTAAATCAAGCCAGAACTTGTTATGCATTTTGTTTTCTGTCTTGCATTCCCACAGCCATAGAAAAGACACAGCAGGTAAAGAAATACTCACTATGGAGGAAAAAAAACCACAGAGATTATAAACTAGAGTAAAGCCATCTAGTTCTCATACAAATCAGGTATATTTAAATAATCAGAACTCACCATTACTGGAAAAAATAGATTTGGGGTTTCAAATTTTTTTCCAATGGCAATTTAGGACTTTTTTTTATTTTTTATTTTTTTTTTACTGAGTGAAATAATAAAGAATTGCTTTTAAGATTGAAGTGATCACAAACAGTTTATAGAGTTAGGGAATCTTGCTGACGCAAAATCTTTATGAGGAAAAATAACTGCATTTGTCCAAAAGAATTGCTTATTTCAAACGTAAAAGCTTAAATCCTTGAGGGGTTAGCTGAACTCACACTCTCCTAGAAAACAAGTTATATGTAAGGAACACAGAACTGACCCAATTTGACTTCAAAACCTCCTTATAGCTCTTGTAATTTGGACATCCAGCTCAGTTGCTGCTGAAACGGCTGAATCAAAATTATCTCTACAGTTGTCTCAAATACAAGTTTCAGGCAATGGAAATAGAAAAGAGTTATCACAGTTAGAATTTTACTGCCAAAACCCTTTCCCAGCTTGACTAGCCAGTAATAAAAGGTGGCAAACCACCTCCTACAACCTTTGCTGGCCAAAACCCTACATCCCACCTACTATGAAAGAACATAGTCACAGCCATACATGTTTGATTTCTCCGACTTGGGTCCAGCTGCTGAGGCAAGCTGAAACCTTCACCTGATGTAGGGTGCAGCAACTCAACTCTGACAGGCCCATATTTTTTTTCAAGACTTAGAACCAGCAGTTGCCTCCCTTCCCTTAAGGACATGCCAACACTGTGGGCTGTCAAATGATTGATTTGTATTCAGCAGCCTTATTTAATTGCCTTCACCTGCTTCTATATTAGAAATTGCATTGTCATTCTTCTCTTAGACAATTAAACCTGAGGTACTTGGGGAGTTGCAGGGGAAAAGAGAGTTCTCCAGCTATGAACCAGCATAAGAGAAGTAGAAAGAAAGGTAGCAGGAAAACCAGACTGATATTGGAGTACACTAAAAAATGTCTGCAAAAGACTTAACAGGATTTAAAAACTGAAGAAACGACTGGGGAGAATAAAGTAAAAAATAATGTACAAAATCCTGTCAAAAAACTCAGAAAGAAGTGAAGATCAGCACACTACTGACAATGCTATGCAATCAATGGGAGTGAAATTATCATGGAGTGAAATTACCTTATCCCTTTGTCACTTCTAGAATTACTATGGTTCAATTTACACTGCCTAATCTATTACTCTTCATCAGAAGATTACAAAACATTGTCTTACATGACTTTGAACTCAAAATTAGTCTACACCATTTGAAAATTTAGGAGCCTGTTTTCTGTGGAAAAGCAGCAAAATAAAGTTGGTTGCCTTACTTACTAAATGCATGCTATCTTATGAGCCTTTAAAGAAAACCAGAAGAAAAAGAGACATATATCCCAAACTCATGGATAGAAAATTGACCTCAATATTATTTTAGTACCAAGACTGGACTGAATAACATCATGCACTCTATATCATCTAGATAGTGTATTTAAAACTTTCAAGAGTTTGTACTTAGTTTCCAAGACCTTCAATTTCCAAACTGCAAATGTATGAATGGACTTGGAGTGCATCTCTGTACTGAGATGTACTTCTGTCCCTTTGCCAGCTGTAGATGGAGCACCATGCAGTTTCTTCTCAGGCACTTCTACGCACTCAGGATGGGTAGAACAGAAATACGTTCATGATAACTCAGTAGTGAGTAGTAGTAGTTTGCAAGATGAAACATGACATGCTAAATGTCCTTCAAGTCAACTCATTTGTAGGTTTGTTGTTACTGCTCAGCACCAGATCTGACAGTTTCAGGTTTTGGGCAGTCTGTTTGGATAACTTTACTGTTTCAGCCTTTGAAGGAAGCACAGAAGATAAATGGCTTGATGTCCTGGATAATAGCTTCCAGTTACAGCAAACAGAAACTGAAGGTGGTGTGACTAACATTTACAGTTTATAATAAAGGCATGCTGTAAGAGTAATTATGAGACTTTAAAATAATCTTTCCTCCTTCCTCATCAGCACCATGACTCAGTCTGTCAGCTTTCACTAGCACCCCATCTTTCTTCTGGCAGACATTGCTGTCCTTTTTCTCCAGTATATACAGGGCAGGTAGTTCCACCCTTTTAATTCCCTGAAACAAAAAATTCTCACTTTCTTTCCAGAGCAAAAACCATATGTACATTTGGAATTTGAGGTACTTCGTGAGGTACTTCATGTGGTACTTCATTTGAGGTAACTTCATGATCGCCACTACCTGCAATGATCTGCAGGTTGATATTTTACTTGGCAGTCAAATGAGCTCATATTTGCTTTCAACTTTCTGCTTCTTTGGGAAAACAACTCTGACTCAGTCTATGACTCTGTGATGCCATGTGCACTGATCACACAGTTTGATTTGGGAAAAAAACCCAAGATTAGTTCAGCATTAATCTTCTAAGCTCTGAATGCACTTGCATAGATGGCATCAGTATGACAACCATTCTGCACTTGCTGTGCTCTGATGTTTTATAGAACCACTCCTGAATAAATTGTTCTGCTAACAGTCACTTACTTATTCTGACCGTAAGTCAGAGTAACTGTCCTAAGAGTTTAAGTCTCAATTAAAGAGCTCAAGTTCTATGCTATCCACCTAACAATAAAAAAAAAAGAGAAAAATTGATTGTTGTGTAACATAATAGAAACTACTATACACATATATGCTGAGGCTAATTACATTTACAATTAACAACCAACCAGTGCAAGACGTAAGTTTGTATTCCGTTAAGAACTTCTAGTCATACCAAAATCCACAAGTCCAGAGCTTAGACTTAGAGAGTTATACAGACACCTGAAGCCCTCTACAGAATTATATCTTCAAAACTTTAAAACAGGTTTATTTTTAATATTGTATACTAAAAGAGACCTGAGTGAGGACCCATGGCCTGCTTTCAAATCTCCAAAGACTTGTCTACAATGCTGCTCTTCAATCTGGAACATAACTTCCATCCTTTCCTAACCAATTAGGACTTTTTATTGCCTTCAGAGAGAGAGTACTCCTGTACTCCATTCCTGCATTTTAGCATCAAAGAATCATAGAAGGACCTGAGTTGAAAGGGATCTTAAAGATAACTGGTTCCAACTTCTCCGCCTTGTACAAGGACACCTTTTGTTAGACCAGGTTGCTCAGAGCTCCATCCTCCCTGGCCTTGAACACTTCCACAACTTCCCTGGGCAACCTATTCCAGTACCTCACCAACCTTACAGTAAAGGCTTTTTTCCCCAATGTCTGATCTAAACACACCCTCAGTTTGTAGCCAATCCCCCTTGTCCCGTCACTACATGCTCTTGTAAAAGTCCCTCTCCAACTTTCTTGTAGACTCCCTTCAGGTACTGGAAGGACACAATTAGGTCACCCCTAAACCTTCTCTTTTCTATTCTGAATAAACAAAATCCCTCTAATCAACCTCACATCTCTCCTCTGGACTCTCTCCAACAGGTCAAAGTTCTTCTTATGCTGAGAATCTCAGAGCTGGAAACAGTACTTGGAGGGGGAGTCGTACCAGAGAGGAATAGAGGGGCAGAGTTAGTTTCCTCAACGTGCTGGCCATGCTGCTTTTGATGCAGCCCAGCATATGGTTGGCTTCTTTCAAAGCTCCCAGTACTTCCGCTAGACTTTTCCAAGACTCACACCACTACCTCCAGATGCTCAATTTTCTGTCTTGTTTTTTACCTCCCCACTGGAATGGCAAGTCCTCTGTTCTAAAGCATCTTCATCTTAAGGAACTACATACTCTCTAACCAAATTCAGATATTATATTTCTACAAGGTTTGCAACGAGCTAGGTGCTGAATTCCATAAATTACTAGAATAAACAAACACTTCTTCAGTATTTTATTCAAGACTTCCTTGAATCTTACCCTGCTGCTAGAATCATACTGATGTGCCCATGAGACTGTGTTTCTGATGTTATAATGCATTGAATTTATGACTCATCTCCATTTTAAAGATTGTCAATATGTACACAGACACAAAAATATCAAAAAGCTTGTCACCACTTCACCTTTTCAAATCCAGTTTACATGCAATTTGATGTCAAACACAGAAGGCTTATCAGATCATAAATGCCGAATACTACTGACCATGACTAATTTTTGTAGTCTCATCATGGCAGGAAGATTGAACAAGAAACTGGTTACTCTTTTATTGAAGATATAAATTTGTAGCAGGTAATGCTTATTTAGTGATGTGAGGTGTCAGAGAAAAAACCATACACCCTAACCATTCATGTATCAGATTCTGTGTCAGTAAGATAACTGCATCCCAACAAAACAACCATATTTCAGAGGTGCATGTTACTGTCAGATTTTACTTAAGTTGACGACAACTGCATGTGCAAAGTATGTTTCCATAATCAGATGCTGTGATGCATTCCTAAATCCATGGAAGTCAACGACAGGATCCCTTTTCAAGTCGAACAACTTCAAGTCCTAAGGCAATGAATTTTAAAATTGTACATTCCTGAACAAAAAATTCTTCAAGAATAAAGAAGTTCTGATACTCTGTTAGTTATTTTGCCATGCATAAAAACTGAAAAACATCAAATATCAGAAATTTCCAGTGACAACACTGGCTTTCCCAAAACTCAACTACCTATGTTTTGCTTTTGTGGGGTTTTATGTATTTGTTAGTTTACATTTACAATATAGAATGATGACTTGCATCATAAAAATACCTACTCCACTTTACTGACGTAAGTGGAATCATGGGCAGTTAGTTCCAGCATAGACACAACTGCATAAATGTCTGAAGTTAGACATGATGAATTAGAATTTTTGTCAGTGAGAAGTCATGAGACCTAAGGAGGCATATAAGGCAGCATGACCTGTTGCCCAACACAGACTACAGAACATTATCGTGCGATCCTTCACCCATGTCGAATACAAATAGATAACTGATATTCCACCTATGGAAGGAGTTAAGTGAGAGTTAGGGTTAGGCAAAGTAATATATAATATCACAGGTGATATATAATCCATTACTCTAGAGCCAAGAGAGACAACAGATCATTGACACCCCTGTAGTGAACACATTCCTCTTAAGCATACCAGCAAGGCTTGAAGTTTGAATCACACATCATTTCCCTAGAAGATGTCTTCCAACTAACACACCAGAATGCTAAAAATATATACCCTCTACCTAATTATCTGTTTTAACTTCTAGACACTGCCTTTGCCTGCCAGATTAAAGACTGATTGCATCTACTGATCTAGTAGAACTTAGATTGCATCTAAGTTGTGCCTTGATTTTCTTTTGATCAGCTAAATAAATTAAGAACAAGTCCCTCATTGCAACATATGAACACTTCATAAACTCTGTCACCTTTTGGACAAATGATGGCTTTACTGCAATGTCTTCACTGTAAGGAAATAAAAATAGAAGTATCATACCCTATTCATTCCAATCAAAGTTTTAGTGTTTACATCTAGCTTAACTTGTAGCAATTAAAACTATAGAAAACAGCTCTTAGTAGGGTCAAAAAGGTCTTTCTAGTTTTCTTTCTCCAAATGCACATCAAAGCCTCCAACTCCCTGCCTAGTGCTGTCAAGTTGCTATATAAATATGTGCTCTGTTGTCTGACAGTAAGGAAGAAGGAATTTTTTGCCAAATAACAGTTGAGTTGCAGTGTGGCCATTGCAAAACACAGTACTGTGGGTAGAGGAAAGAGAAAGTTTTACTGTGAAGACATCATAAAACTCAACTGTGGCAAAACCAGCTGAAGAATCACCATCCAGATTTTAAAAAGCCAGGTGTTCAAAAACACCTTTTGAATCATGGAATATGAACATGAAAACTTATCCCACAAATAAGGCAGCTCAGAGAAGCCTCCCACAATGTCACCTAATAGCAGAATTGTGTCAGATTTCTGCTCATAACTGTTGGAGACAGTCAGCTCTGCCAAGTAGCAAAGAACTTAATGCTTTTTCAGATTACTGAGGTCTTGTGAGAGCCTTTTTTCCAACCTAGCTACATACTCTGAACGGCTGGACTTTAAGTGAAGCGCAGATCTGAGAGGAAGAATTTTTATTGATCCTTCTACTCAGCAGAAAGTATTAATTCCATGCTGTTTGATCTTTCGATGTGGTGTGTTCACAACTTCAGACATCCTGACATCCTTAAATCCATAAGATTTACTCAAAATTTGAATGAGAGAAAAGACAAATGCTATTATTTTTCAAAAGTATACCAAATAAGAGTATGCATTGTCCTGGTTAGGCAGTTTGAATTGCTTGGTGCTTGAAGGACAATAGGTAATACTATACTTGATATACTTTTTCCAAAGAGCACAGAATATCTGGTGTTAAACAAGCAATGGCAAATTATGCTGTACTGCACTAGACACCAGATATGAACAGATTGTTTCATATATTAAAAAACAGAATTGTTTGGCTAAATTATGATTTCATTTGGACACATCATTTTCATTCCTTTTTCTCTCCTAGTATCACCATAATATATCAAGTCCTATCACCAGGGATAACAGATTGTTAAAGACTACGTAACAGATTGTTTCAGACCTCAGTAGAATCAGACCTGACACAATCAGCTTGGAGGTGCCTTTCCCTTTGTTGGTAAGTCAGATCTTGGCTTTCTACATTCTTAGAGCAGCTGTATAAAAGTTCAGTTATGACCAGTAGTTTCAAAGTTTGCATTTATTTGAGTATAACTTACAAGGGGCACACAAATATCTAGATATCCAGATAATATCTTTTTCTTTAGCAGGGTAAGAGAACAATTGGCTACAGGGTATCACCCTTTTTGCAAATTGAAAAGCATCTGTGATCAGGAGAAAAGAGCAAATTGGACTTGCCTCTAGGCTCCAGAAACTGGGTTAGAAAAATCAGATATCCTGATTTTTGTGCACATTTTCTTGACTAGCTATGAAATTGTACAGATTATGCAAGAAGTACTGAGGAAACAAAGTCTTCCTCCTATCTGAAAAATTTTGCCTCCATTCCCAGATACTATATTGCAATGAAGGATAGGGGGTTATTATCATGAGGTCTTTGCTGTGTACAGCTCCAATAGCAAAATGCACCCTACAGCACAATGTAAAACTCAGGATAGATTGATTCCTGTAAAGGTGAAAGGTATTATCATTGCTTAAGGTAAAAATCTTCAGAAGTGCCTAAATGACTTAGGCTATTGAAGTCCCGTTTTCAAAATTGGCATAAGCACTTAGAAACATAATTCCCATTGAAGCCTCATTATTACTACAGCATAATGGTTACTTCATTTCAGCTGAGCAGCAATAACTGCTACACCTGACCTGCTAAGCTCTGAAAATGAGGCTTAGGTGGCTCTTCCTTTGCAGGTTAAGTACAGTCAAACTTTTCTTACATGCATGCAGTCTGTTACGACACATGGCAGATGATTAAGCTGTAGTAACTCCCCATTAGCAAATGAAATCATGGGACCTCAGAGCTTACAAATATGTAAATTCAGCTCATGAGAGGTTTCTGACTCATAGCCTAAAAAGAATTTCACCCAGAAGCTCCTCCGACAATCCCACAGCAGCTCATTGAGTAGATATCGGAGTGCATTTGCTTGAAAGCTTACTTCCATATCCTAAGAAATAGCTACAGATTTTTCAATACTCTGAAATATTATTCCAAATATTCTTACACATAGGAATGTATTTTAATATTCTTCTGAAGGGAATGTCAACTAAGAACCTGTGATGCTTTGCATTCCATTATTTCTTCTACCAATGTCAGGTTACGCATATTTTTGAGTAGCTATGTCTCTTTGTGTGCATGCATGTGCACGTGTGTGTATGTGTTAAAACCACAAATTGTGAAGAACACTTCAAAAAAAGACACACTAATGGGTTAAAAATCCAACTAAAACTGTGTGGGTGGCTAAATAATTCATTTGAAATATAGCTCACTTCTCACCCACTCACAAAGGTGTTACTGAAGGCATGAATTCTCTTTCATATTTGGGAACAAAACAAGGCTTATTTTTTGTCTTTTTATAAGAAATGCTAAAAGCAATGTGAGAACCCGTCTTCTCAAATACACACAGAGTTCTCTCAAGGATTTGTGCAACATCTGCTACTGTGGGCTGAGGCTATTAAACAGTAATGTTAATACGGACTACAAATATAGTATTGCTAATAATACAAAGTAATAATGTACTTTTAACACTTAGGGCATCTATAAATGTATAACCTAAGGCAAAGCCTGGAGTTCATCTGGAGAGGCAGAGAGAAGACAGTCTCCTGTTTACAGCAGTAACTGTTGTCTTTTGTAGCATTTCAGCTTCTCTGCTGCAATGTGATTCTGTAAACATGATATATTCGTTTGTTTTAAATGTATTGCTCTGTACATGAGGATGGATGTAGTGATCCAAAAGGCATGTGTATAGAATCACTGGTGTTACTGCAGAATCACACTAGTTAGGTCAGAATATGCTGGATGAGAAGACTTTGTTTTCATTAACGTGGTGAGCTTTCCAGTGGTGCTAGCTGCAACTGGATATCCTGCTTTAATGAAAAGTACACAGTATTCTCTATTTACAGAATTTAATTCTTTTCAGATTGCTGGTGCTAGATAACAAAAGCTTATGAATATTTTATATTCCAGTGTAATAAAGTTCTCACTCAAACAGGCTTGAAAGGGAGCATCTTGTATTGGTTTTGCTCTTCACGTAACTATATCTCACATACCCCATCAATCATGACTACTACCCTGTTTTTGCCTCCTCTACTATGAATTTTAGGTAATTTTAGTTTCAAAAAACCCATGAAATTCAGAAATTACAGGGAATTTTGTTTTCAGAAAACATATTCTAAACCTGATAGTTTGACCATTTTATAATTGCATTGATAAATTCAGGAGAATACTTCTGACACAGGGAAGGTATGCTTAGCCTTCAAGTT
>JAOXXN010000265.1:21666032-21677861 GCA_026770055.1 Myrmophylax atrothorax | reverse complement strand
TAGGGTCTCCCATGCCAGACAGGTCTCAGCTGAAGGGTCAGACAAAGTGTGTCCACAGGCAGGATGGGCTCGCTAGCTGTCTGGCAACTATCTGAGGAGAAGGACAACTCTTACTCCAAACCCGGGCAGATGTAGCTCACTTAGCCCTGTAAGGCCGTCCATCTAAGAGAAGGCTACTCTAACTAAACCTATGTCCTGAGGTATTTGTTGTCACTGTCCAAGCTCACTTGGCCATGGCAGATGAAACTTAGGAGTAAAGGGTGGTGCCAGTTTTGCACACGCTGTGCCTCACCTACAACCTATCCCATATTGGCCTTTTTAGCCACCAGCATGCTTGCAGCAAGCGTGAGTAGACCCCTTCCCAAATCTTCCTTCACGAAGCCTAGCCATGATGATGATGAATTGTTTGTTAGTGGCTACCACTCTTCACAGCCTTTAATTATCCACAAAGTTCCTGTAAATCACCACCATCTCCAATCAAGCAGTAGTGTACCCACTAATAGCTCTGAAGTTTCATAAAAATCTTTGGTGATTTAAGTGTCTCATCCAAAAAGCTCAGCTTTTTCCCTCCAAAGTCAGGTATTCAGAGCAGATTAGCATATTTGAAGAAGATCAGACTACAGATGGAGATAAAGGCAAATTTCACACAAATTTACCGGACAGAGTTCAGCTTTTACATAGCTGCTTTTCTCTTTTGCTTAAGAAACACATTTCATTTTTGTTGAAAAAATTTATGTCCTCATTTCATTTTGTATGTGGTACATATGGGGAAAGGCTTCCATGTGGCAGCAGTAATCTTAACAGATGCTCCCCTTTGGGCAAACTTGGGCTTTTAATGGGAAAAGTGCTGAGCAAGATGCCAGGTACCTTGTCTTGATGGAGCAAAAGCATTCTGAAATGAAAGTTTAGTTTATATTCAGTGTACCTTTTTATGATGTTAGCTGTTAGCTTTTATCCTCATCACAGGCAAAGTTTAACTTACAGATACTCATATCAGTGAATGGGAACTTAAATCAGTTAATAAGCACAGTCCATTAAACAGCCAACCTAACCCATGGAACAGGAGATTATAACTCCAGTTTATTCTTCATATGCCACTCATTTCTCTTTAGGGAAATGATTATTGTTTTCTACATGGAGTCAGACTCAGGGGTGCCTGATGAACGGTGATGAAATGAACCTAGAAAACATAGAGTCAAGTCATTCATTACTTTCTCTTGTACACCACTTGTAGACAAGGTGCCAGCTGCAGGAAAATCTCTCTCTGCCCCACACTTGAGTTGTAATAGGCCTATTATTCAGTGCCAGGCTATGGTTTCCTAACTTTTCCGGCATCAGCTCAATAGTAGCATCAGCTGGGCATTATGCCATGTACATCAGCTATGCCTCATTTACCCTCCTGCTCCCAATTAGCTCGATCATGATGATAAAACCAGGCAAAAGACCTTTGGATAGAAGGCACATATTTATTTGGCCAACAGTCTAGTAAAAGGAAGGAAGGATGGGGAACTCATAAAGGGGAGGAAGCGTGGACTGTGATCTTGGCTGTTCTGTGAATGCTTTGTGTGACTGACACTTCTCTCAGCCTTCTCTTCTTCTTCCTCCCACAACTGGGATCATTCTTTTCTTTGCTCATGGCAGTTTTGTGAGCCACTCAGACATCACAGTGATAAGGCACAGAAATTACTATAAATAAAGAAGTCCAAGAACCTTAAATAACACTTGTGTTCACAGATCTACAGTTACTTGTTTATGTCTGTTCATGAAAAAACTTTGCTAAATTTCATGTGATCATATTTTGTTTGCTGTGACTGTTAGGCTGTTAGCAATTATCTCAGTTGCAATCCAAAAAGCTGAATGTGGTTATTTTGGGTAGAAGAGAAAAACCTGCTTTAAGACCTTTGTCCAAGAGTTTCAAGCCACAGCAACAGAGCTATGAGAGAGAAAGCTCTTTGATTTCTCCAACAAGTAGTGTTTGCACTACAACACAGGAGCAGACACCCCTAAGTCTGAGATACAATTAGAATTTATTATATGCTGGACAGCAAAGGGCAATTTGCAATTCCCTGCTATTGATTCCACGGCATTATCTGGCAGTGGAAGTGCAGATCAGTTAAATGAGAGGATTCTGTATCTCTCTGTGATCTCAGTTTCAAGGCAAATAAATTGAGGAAGAGGTGCTAAATACCTCTACAGCAACTATGAAGAAAATGTGCACCTGGAAATCTCCAGAGTTTATATTTCCTTCATTTTGGCCTTTTGGCTCACTCTTTCTAAGCTGTTGCTCATCCTCTAAAAAAAAGGCTTTCATCTGCATGATCCATGGTCCTCTGAAATGAGATATTCTTTTTAAAGATGACGGAATTGAATTCATGTTGTGTGAAGTCGTTCAGGAACATCCAAGGCTGGCATAAGCACTCTGGGAGTGCCAGCACCCAACACAGGGCATATTGCAGCCTCAGAGTATGGAGACACAGCAAGTGCCAAGGTAAAGGTCCAGACCAAATGTCTGTCCATTACAGGTCAGGAAGGTGATGCATGTCAGCTGCAGAACCCATCTGATAAGGCCTAGTCCCTGTCCCTTCCCACCATCATTCAAATGGTCAAGTTCAGATATGAAATGGATTGTTTCCTCATCTGGGCCTCAGGCATTTTTCATGTATGTGTGATTTTGGCTGTGACCCTCTATTCATCAAAATGAATGACAGCAGAAATGAAAGAGAAAAAGAGAGTGATCTACATGTGATGCCATTTTATGCCATCTGGTAGTAAGTATGGTGATGCATATGGGAAAAACACTATTTAGAAGGCTTCTTAAAATGTTTACCTATAAAGATCTACTAGTTCACTGGTGCAATCTTTCCTAGCAAGAATAATTCTCAGAATTATTATATCTTATAAAACTCATAAGAGTATTTACACCTACATTATTTAAAAGTAATGTCCATGTTCTACCTAAACAGGCTTTCTGTGGGAGGTACTGAATAGAGAGCAAATTGCTTACAATGCCTGTGTATTTATATGTGACTTTCATTCTCCTGATTCAAAGACCATGAATTTGTCATGCATAGCAAGAAGATATCCTACTATTCAACTTCACTGAAAGGTTTTGGTTATTCCTTAAAGACCAAATGCAATTCAATATCAAGTCTGTAGGAATTAATTTCATCTGCATTGTAATCAGTATCTTTGCCTCTGTTCACTTCCATGTTTCTTTGCAAATCACAAGACTAACACATTTGTTTCTTTCTAGCACTCATAATTCCAACCATGTTCAAAATTAAACTAAACTTTCCTTGAGAGTCTTAGATTCTCATCCAGAAGACTGATTTTTCATCTTTGAAATATGCTCAGAAATGCTTACCCAATCTCATTCTAGGATTCATGTGATCCCATCCCTCTTTAAAGCAACCATCCAAAAGGTACATCCTGTGGCACCTTGAACATTCCTAATTTTCCTGTTTTCTCACACAAATTAATAGCATTAACTCTCATGTTTGTAGAATTGGGCACTGAATTTCTACATGACCTGAGTACGTAATGTAAGTGTATAACCTGTAGCAAACCATTGAAGTGAATAGATTTACTTAATTAAAAAAAATAAAAGGCTACTCCTGTTACTAACATCCCAAATCGTTCTTTCACTACTGTGTGTAAGATAGAATGTCAGTGGAAAAAAATACATTTTAATTTCACCAGTATTTCAAATGGTTTCCATTTTTCCATCTGTAGACTTTCTACCAGGGCATTGTAGTCTCAAGCACTCTGTCATAATTTCTCAAACAATTAACAATTAGATCATTTAACTTGAGAAAATCTTTGAATACACTCATTGCTCTCTAACATGGGAACATCCACAAAATGCAATGGTTGTGCAATGGCATTTGTACACGATATCAAATAATCTGGAACACCATATGAAGAATATACCAAAAGTCACGGACAGGATGTCTCCTTTGCAGCCAAAAGAAAGTGCTGGTATTCAACTGAAATACGAAGTGGAAGAAATACTTGCTTTCTTAAAAAAAAAGTACTTTGGTGCCAAACATTTTAGAGATATTGTTGAAGAACAGTCCTTCCTCACATAGGGGTTATCCCTGTGAAGCTGCCAAGTTCAGTGCCTGTATGGATGATTTGCCAAGTAAGTGCCAGTTGTGTAATATATGCTGTAGCAGGCATGGAAGCAGATTTTACTTTCACACCCGCCTTCTGAATTGGCATTCTTTGACTCTTTTGTGCCAGTGTTGATTCTCTTTCCCATTCTGTGCCCTCTCTTTTCACTGGAATGCCCTCTCCCCTCACATAGAAGCTGAATGTCCCGTTGTTTGCTAGAAACCAAGACTTGCTGAATATGGGTTTTATGAAAGTCACACAGGAAAGACAGACTATTCCTTGCTACATACCTTATTTACATGGTTAGCCTACCAGGCTAATAATACACCAGGAGTGTATTATTCAAATAAAAAACACTTATATTTTGTCCCATGTAGCTGCCTACCTTATATAATGGGGATGAAAATAGCTCTTCTTTCTCATACACCCTTTCTGTCTGCATGACTGTCTAAATCTTGCTTCAATCTTTTTCTCTCCAGAATCTTGATTGTCTTCAGATGTCTTTCTTTTAGGTTTGAAAATTTCCACTGTTTAGATAAATATTTTCTTACGTTTCAGTTCTTAAACATAAGGTTTTATTCAAGTCTCTCAAGAACACCACATAGATCTTAAGCACTTCCTTCTGAATGCCGGCATTTAGGTGAATTCTCTCAAGTAGTAAAACTGGATTTACCAAAGATTTTAGAATCAAGTGTTAGTAAGCAGGTAGTTCTATGCAATCAAATCATAAAAATCATAGCCCAATATTAGGTTTCTGCAAGTTATATGCATCTTTGGCTCAGCTGGAGAATGAGATCCCTGCTTTGTGTGCGTTGCTTTAAGTCCAGGTCTACTGTAGACTACAATGTTCTTCTTTGCTATTGTAGCAAAAAGAAAGGGCAGGCTGAAAAGGAACCGTATCTTTAGAGTCCCACACCTACCCCTCAGTGGCCTGAGTAGGATATCAACTTTGCATCCTCTGAAGCCACAAAGGACTCCTTCCAAGAACAGGCTGAAGCACAATATCACTCCGAGGGTTTCGATGTACACAGAGGTTGCATCAGCTGCACTCAGCAGTCAAGCAGTTGTATTAGTGAGCATGTGTGCTCTGATCCTGGGCCAAGCATCAGGTGTTTCAACTTAGAATGCATCTTTTTCACTGTGGCCTAATCAAACTCAAGCTTATTCTACAGTGTCTATGTAGGCAACTACTGCCACTCAGCCAGTGTTTGGTCACATGTTAAATATAGTGGCATGATGGGGTGTGGAATCTCTGAGTCATGACATTTTTACCAGATGTGTCAAAGTTGGATCATTTAAACTGCTCTGTAGCCCAGAAAAGAGCCTAAATGTTAAGTCAACCAAGTAGATTATTCAAGTATTTTGCATACATCTTTTAGCCAGAAGAAACAGAAGGGACCTCATTGAGCAGTACTCATCAACCTCCAGGGATCTGTGAGATCCAGTTAATACATGCACTCAAGGGGGGCTGCTGCCACTGCAGTGTCAGCTCAGCAGTCATATGCCTGGCATGCACAATGTCAGGAAGTCTTCAGAATGCAAGGATTTTATCATGAGGAATTGTACTTAGGAGAATTTTTCTTCAGAGGTACGTATTAGTCTCTCATCTATTAATGTCTACCATCAATAGGAAAGAAAAGATAAAGACATGCTACTGGGGAAGAAAAAGAAAAAGGAAAAAAAATGTATTGAAATGCCTGGATAATATCCTTTTTTGTTTCTGCTTAGAGCAACAGCTTCATCTAAGCATATGTCAAAGTAAGCTACTAAGAAAGAGTGGTTAATACTCAGTTTAGACTCTCTGTCAGGCTTCTCTGTTTCTGGGTTCATGACCACACAGAAACAGAGGAACACTGAGTACAGCATTTGTATGGGGAGAGAAGGGGGATGAATAGAAAGTCATTAATTTCTTTGGAAATGTTATTAATAAATAAGTCACTTCCTTTATAACATGAAAGAGAAAGTCTGCAGATGCTAATCTTTGATGTGTTTTGAATCAGACTTTCCCTTGCAATGCACTTTGCTATAACTGACATCAGAAGAATTGCAGGTGTAGACATCCACTATTCTTTTCAGGACTCTGAACAGACAGAAACCTGGCAAAAGCTTCTCAGTATTTCTTCCCAGAATTTGAATGTACAGCAGAACTTTTAGCAGTTTAAATAAATGTAGGGGGAAAAAAACCTAATCAAACATACAGGACACTTGAGAATGTATTCTTGCTTATGGCAAAATATATTTTATTCTAATTTAAAATTAAATTTTGTTAAGTCAACTTTGTGAGTTACTTTCTCAGTGGGAAATTTTACTTCTCCAGCTCTTCCTATAGTAATTTAGATATTCTTTTTTTTTAATAACCACTTTTTATTAACTTCCTGCCTATTGGAGATTGTAACACAATGCTCGGATTATTTTATTCTTCCAGAGACTGTATTTAAACAGACATTTCACTTTATCTCATTATTTCCACAGTTGTATAACTCGGTGTATTTAACACTTATGTCTAACTCGTTAATGTATAGTATTACAGCATTGGTGGTTCTTCACAAACAAAAAAGAACACAGCAGGACTTGTGATTTTCTTTATTTCTTCAATTAATTTTCTTAAATTCAAGGGATGGAAGAAAACATAAACATTTAAGTATTTGCAAAACAGTTTCTTTACTGCAAAATTTTCCATCATCTTTCCTGTAACTTTTCCTTGCCAAAATTCCTTGGAACAATTAACTAACTCTTTCTCTCTTCCTCCCTTTCTCTCTCTTTTCCTCTTCCTTGTTCCCATCCTTATCCTCACCTTCTTCCTTGTTCTTTTCCTCATCCTCTTTGGCATTCACTTTGCCTTCTTTTCTTTCTCAACTCAAATTAGACTCAATTTATGTCTAGGACCCATGAAAGTCCTGCTCTCCCAGATCTCTAAGAAAGTCTAATAGCCAGCCAAAAAGAGACTCAACCTGAACCAAATTATGCAATAGACTAAATGATGCAAAAGGAACTAACTGTCCATGAGACTTCTGTGTGCTGACTCTCTCAAAGTTACAGCCCATGCTTTGAGATGACATTGACTCCTATCTTATTACATGCCAATACTAAAAGGGAAACTGCACTTGCAGCTTGACTATTATACTCAAAACCAGAAGAGACTTAGGATAAATTTAGCTTTTCTTTAGCTAACAAGTGCAACAAAAGTTTTTAAGAGTTTGAATTAAATTAATCAGGATGTTAAAAAAAGACATTGCAGAAGGAAGATTTTAGAACAACTATAAGGAAAGCTATCTAATCTAATGCTTGCTGTGGTTGCAGCTGTGCTGTAAGTAGTTCTCTTCATAAAAAGAATGTATTTTTGTATATCTGTATGTTATTATCTGAAATGCAATACTTGAAGCATAGGGGAGTGCAAATGTGAGGTGAGAAATTCCTAATACAATTCATTAGTGTATCTAAGCAACTAAGCAGAAGACTGGATGTGCTGTCTCATGGCCTTCTGAAACTTTACAGCGCCTGCCACTCACCAGTGTGGTCCACTCTGACAACAGACATAAAAATGGAGAATTTGATAAATCTGACTTCAGGACAAGCAATATGATTAAGCTGTGTTTTTAGCAAAGTAGACCCATCGTATGAAGTATTCAAAAGAGCTACTACAGGCTGAGAAGAATAAAATTTCCATCTCTACTTCATTTACCATGATGTGCCTCTCACTGCTTTCTTCTCTTCCTCAACTCTGCTTTCCCCTCCTCCTTCCCCTTTCAACTCCTAATTCTTTCACTGCTTCCCATTCAGACCTTGCCCTCTGCATTCAGTTTCTGCTTCTCATTCCCCTTTGCCCGCTCCCCGCCCTGCCTGGTCCTTTTTGGGTTCAGTTCTTCTTACTTCAAGCTTTTATTTCCCTGAGGGATTTGAATAATCACTCCTTTTTTGATCTCATTGTGGTCTCAATAGGTCTTGCTGCCTTCCACCCTCTCCTCAAAAGGTAGGTTTCCAAAGAATGTATTTGTGCCAGAAGGGAGTAAAGGGACCTCTGAAACTCACTGACCCTTCCTAAATCAGATGCCCCTTTGAGTATTGCAAAATTAGGAATTTTTCTATTTTATGAGAATGTTAACTTTGTTAGTGAATTTCTTTTTTAATGAGCACATTAAATTCTTCCTTAGCCTTAAAAAGATGCAACTCTGACTCTATCATGGTTAATTTCTATCTCCACTTGGCTGAGGGTCAGTTGTAACAAGGTTGATTTAGTCATACATTAAATTTTATATAAAACATCAGGTAAAGGAATAGTCTTACTAAAGGCCAAATAAATGCTTTTGTATTATATGAATGGGGAATCCAAAACAAGGCTGACACATAGTTTACAGTCTTGACCACATTTTCAAAATGCCCCTCTAATCTAAAATCTGCAACTATGCACAGCTAAGCATCTGGTCATACTGCTTGTACAGAGAAGTCTTTCACATCTGTGCTTTTTCCTTGCAATAGGTCATATCAAAGAACAAGACAAAAACATCAAGAATTTCAGAAAAAAATTTACAGCAGTATTTCAGGGTCCTAACTACTGCAAATAAATTAAAGAACAAACAAAAATTAAAATAAACAGTTTTCCTGCTATTATCTAGGCTGTCTCTTCATCATATGTAAAAAAAAGAAAGAAAGAAAATTTTCAGTGACATGTAGCCAAAGCCACAAAACAAGAAGACCTTGAGTCAAACTTCTTCCAAGATCAAGGATACAGGCATAAGGTATTCAGTCAGCCTTTTTGCCCCTTAGGTATTCTTGCAATTGCGAACCACTGCAAGTTTGCTACAGACCTTATAGCTAGGTGAGGAAACATTAAAACATTCCTTTCTTTTCCTTGCAGCACCCAATCACCAGGGTACTAAATAATCATTCCAAAATAAAATGAATGCAGAACCATATGGTTAGTTCTGACTACCGTCTTGCAGAAAAAAATCGCTCATGCTTCTGTTCTGTACTACAGATGGCTCTGATGGACAGCACATTTTTACAGCTGAGGAAAATGTGAAGACAATTCTGAAAACCTATTTATGGAAGACTGTGCTTCTTCAAGACATAGAGATAGGTAGCCAGAGAGTATCTTTAAAGAGTTGCCATTTCTATTTTATATTCCGCTCTACTTGTAGTACCTGATCATGCAAACATCTTAGCAAATGGATAAGCTATCTTTTGACCATTGTATTGCTGCATCTAGCCTTAAGACCAGTTTCTTCTATTACTTTCCTCTCAGTTCCCAGAATTCTGCTTTCTACCTGCAATTCTGAACCTATTGTTACTTGACATTTTTGAGCATTGGGAAGTATGGTTATTTTGTCTTCAAAACTTGGTAAGCATGACTTCCTGGTCTTTAAAGGAACAGTGGTCTTTCGTAGTTGCAGAGTAGACACATCTGACTCATCACCTTAACTCTGTGGGATGTTGACTAGACCAAAACCAAAACAAAACAAAAAAATCAAAACCAAACGAAAACAAAAAAACCAAAAGAAACCAAAACAAACAAAAAAAAACAACAAAAAAAACACAACCAAAAAAACCCACCAAAAAACCCAACCAATCAACCAAATAAACAAACAAAACCCTTAACAAAACAAAACAAAGGAAAAAAAAAACACTATGAACAAATATTAGCCCAAGATCTCTTTTCCTTTACATTGGCAATTTCCATTATCTCAACAGTTGTCTTGTTAACAGAAGATGTAAACCAATTAGTAATTTTAACTTTAATGGTTTAATTTGTAGTTTTCTTAGCTACAGGACAGTAATGTCCAAAATATGCAATTTACAGATACCACAATATTGCCAAACAAAATTTTATTGCAAAACACACATATTTAGATTCAAATGTCTCAGAATGATGTCTTCACAAAACACAGGAACATTCATTTTAACAACATAAAAAATCATTCTCATGTCATCTGCCTGTGAGCATAATATTATGAATTTGAGTCTGCTCCCTGCAAACTCTGAGAAAGAGAAATCCAGCCCATTCTTCCTCCTCCTTCTCTTTGCCCTTCACAAGAATTTAAATAACATTTTCATATCCACTTTTACCACTTACATTCTGTTTCACAAATAAAGGTTTTTGTGTAAACGCAGATAGTACACTTTCACAGGCATTTCTGTTCTACATTCATTTTAGACTAGTTTGCATAATTTTCTCTTTAGGGATTCTTACAAAGAGTGACGGGGGATGGAAGTCTGTTTTTTTAACTCCTCAGCCATGAATTCCATCTGTTGTCATGGCACTGAACCCAGTGTTGAATAGCAGCCCAGCATTGCTTTTGATGTTCTGTAGGATTAGTAGATTCTGATGATATTGTGAAACATTATTCATAGGAATAGCTCTACCTGAGCTTTATGCAAATGTTAGCTTGCTAAATTAATAAATAAATACAGTATATCATGAAAGTTCACATTCTGAGGCATTGCCTTGAACCTTTACTACTTCTGTAATGACTCACACAAAGGTTTTTGCAATTACTCTTATTTCTACAAACACAAATCAAATATATGCAGCATTTTATTAGAGGCAGTTGAGAAATAATATGACCAATGAAATATAACTGATCATCTGTACCTGGTGAATTGATGAGGCAAGCTTTATTTTTGGAGTCTTCTAATCAAAATATTTCCTGATTGGGCTCTACTTTTGACTCTGACATCTTCTACTGAGAAAGTTCCTCTTGATCTTAACCCTGGGAGGAGTCAAATATACAATAATTAGAGATACTCTTCAATTCTCAGGACATGCACATTGTCCTGTTTCAGACCTTCAAATCTCTTGACACATATTAATCAAACCTTCACAAAAGCACTTAGAGTAGAAAAGCACTTTTTTGTTGTTGTTTTTTTGTTTTCTTATAAGCATCAGTGCTGCATAGGAGTTTTTCCCTGTCAGTCTAATAATACTTTGTTATGGATACACTTTGAAAATATTTCCAAGTTTCAAAATGGAGTTTCTGGTCAAAACAGAGAACCTTTCACCTCAGCATCAGCTCAGGAAAAGACCATGTAAACAGTTTTCTGCAACAGATAATTACAAAGGGTAGCACACAAACAGAGGTCTGCTGCTTCCCTTTTCTGTCCCTAAGAAACCAAGTTTGCTCCTGCTTCTCAGGAAGTAGCCAGGTTATACCAGACCAGGGAAGTGTCTGGCCTAGTAGTAGTGAGGGAAAAAAGAGGTAGCAACTGACATCTCCTGTCCTCAATCGTCCATCCCTGCAGGAGCAGCAAGCCCCTTTACTGTGCTGTTTCCTGAGGAGAAGCAGTCTAGTACTTCATCGTTGAAAAAAGAAACCTTCAGTTTTGCCTCTGCAGCTAAGCAGTCCTGTCTCAGCTCTGGCCCAGGAGAGTAGCTTAGTGGGTGCATCTTTCTAACAGAAGCAGAAGAATTAGGTCTAAAGTGCAGACTGGACTCTGTGGATGTGGCATCCCACAATTAAGGCAAGTGCCTTGCTACTGACTGTCCTCTACTGCTTCAGTAAAATGTTTTAGAGAGTGCTATCCTGCACTCTCTGCATCCTGAGACAACAAATAGTAACTAGATATTTATTTTCTTCTCTAACTTCTGAAATATTACTGGTTTGCAGCCCCTTAGATTTATGCTATTTCTTTCCTAGGGTCATTATTTTCATACAGGGTTCTTGAGAATAACATTGCTATTTACTCTGACTTTTCTGCATGTGATCCTCTTCAAATAAAACT
>JAOXXN010000265.1:21584759-21606357 GCA_026770055.1 Myrmophylax atrothorax | reverse complement strand
GAAAGAAAAGAAGGAAAGAAAGAAAGGGAAGAAAGAGGAAGGAAGGAGAGAAGATAAACTGAAAGCACTTCTGTTTGCTTTGTTTGTATCCTTAATATGCTACAATGTTGATGGTATTTTTATTCTATTTAACTGGTACTTACTATTTGGGGTCCAAGACAAGGACAAAGTAAATTAGTCATCACTAATAAAAACAGTGATTATCTTCTTGGAGAGGGGCATGTCATGAACACTTCAAGTTCCAGTTAGACTTCTGGTTTTAAGATTCCGAATTCATTACTATTTTGCAGATTTGGTCTACGGATACTATAGACAACAGCGGAAATTGGTTGAAGAGATTGATTGGTCATATACAGGTGAGCAAATCTGTCTATTGAAGAACTTACTTTGATGTTTTCATGTTCACTGTTAAAACGTTAAATGCCTTATATGTCTGTATGCCACTTACCATTTGCCTAAACAATTGCTGAAGGTAAAATGTAGGAATTGGAATCTAAAAAAATGCAGGAACTTTACAACAGGAGAATATTGTCATGTCTTACATCTATTACTTCTGTAAACAGAAAGTTCTCATCCCTAAAACCTTAACCTGATACCTGACTTACCTGATGAAGGCTGGGCCAATAAATTGTTAGGTGGTCATTTATCATCTGAGTATTACTGTTCTAGCAAGTCTGAAAAGCAGACAGAAAGGGTGAGACATTGCACAGCACATTATGTGGGAAAGAACCTATCCATATACTGTGTATGAATTTCTGCACTTAGCTTCTGCGCACCTGAACATCTTTTTCAGGTCCCACCCTGGCTCCTAAAAACTCAGTCAGTTTTGCTATCTCATTTGTGTAAGTAAGAAAGACATACCCTGAAATTCTGCATGACCGTTGCCTCATCAAAGAAGGACTATGAGAAATTCACAATGAGTCTCTTAATTTCTTATGTATAAGTCAAGCACTTTCAGTAATACTGAAAAGGTAATTTTTTCCTATGTGATAGGTATCTTTTGCCCAACATGCAGGAAGTGACTTCTTGAGGAAGTGCATAGACTCTTACATTTTAAATTATTTAAGTTACTGTTTCGACACTACCAGTCTATGAAAAATAAGGACTGTCAAATTTCAGTTCTTTCATAAATTTAATTCAAAATATATTCCTATAGTTAAAGAAAATTACCCTAGTCTTTTTATTTCTCTCACTCTCATTTTCAAGACAGTTTTTATCTTCCAGTGTAAAACACACCTAACAAGTTTTAAGCCTAGAGCGAATTGAAACAGGCTAGTCATAAACCCTTCAACGAAAACTCACACAGATTGTACAGCAAAATTCAAGCGTAATTTAAATCAATACAGTATTTCATGTTCAAATTGATCCATTTCTTAATATTGCAGTTTGAGGACTGCAGGGATAAACATCCAGAATTCCAGGTGACAGAGGGCAATCTTTAAGGAATAGCAAAAGTGGGTATCGGAAGATAGAGCACTCATACGCTGTGCAGTATTGGCAGTAGCTGCAGATCACCCTTGATGGATCACAGAATCACAAAATCATCTGGGTTGGAAAAGACATCTGAGATCATCAGATCCAACCTTTGACCTAACACCACCTTGTCAACTAGACCATGGCACTAATTGCCATGTCCAGTCTCTTCTTAAACACCTCCAGTGACAGTGACTCTGCCACCTCCCTGGGCAGCCCATTCCAGTGTCCAGGCATTCTCTCTGTGAAGAACTTCTTCCTAATGTCTAAATTACACCTCCCCTGGTGCAGCTTAAGACTGTGTCCTTTTGTCCTACTGCTGATTGCCTGGGCAAAGAGACCGATACCCACCTGGTACAACCTCCTTTCAGGTAGTTGTAGAGAATGCTGAGGTCTCCCCTGAGCCTCCTTTTCTCCAGGCTGAACAACCCCAGCTGTTTCAGCTGCTTCAAAAAGGACTTGCACTCCAGTCCCTTCACAAGCTTTGTTAACCTTCCAATAAGCTCCAGCCCCTCAACATCCTAAACTGAGGGGCTCAGAACGGGACACAGTACGTGAGATGCAGCCTCACCATGCCTAGTACAGGGGAAGAATCACTTCCCTGGTCCTGGTGGCCCCACTATTGCTGAAACAGGCCAGGATGCCATTGGCCTTCTTGGCCACCTGGGCATACTGCTGGCTTTTGTTCAACTTCCTGTCAATCAGAAACCCCAGGTCCCTTTCTGGCTGGATATTTTGTATGGAAAAATAGCACAGTCTTGCAAGTCAGAGAATCCAGACCTGTTGTTCTTTCCCTTAACATGTGAAATCCCTGTGTATTGTCATCTCAATTCATGTCCTTTACCCTAGTGACTCCACTGTTGGCAAAGCCTTTTTCCTCATCCAGACCTATATAGGAGCCTTGCTCAGCACTGTGAGCCCTGCCTAGCATTCTGCTGCTCCTGCAACCTCCTGCCCAAGATGCATCCTGTCTCTGCTCCTGCTGCTTCACAAGGCTCCTTGTGCCCCCAGCATTTTTAACAGAGCTGACTCCTTGCATGGTCAAAAAAAGGATTTTTCAAAGCTTTTGCAGAAGGCTGCATGTAAATCAAGTACTAAGGAGTCTAGGGCTAGCAACTGTATTGTGAGCTGTGTGGTGTGTGGTGCTTTCCTGAAATACCAGGTAATTGGTTTATGGTATTCATCATACACAGATTCAGCTTTCATTTATAAAAAGACAGTCTTCCTTAATGTGAAGAAAAATTGCAGATTTTAACACTGTGTTTTGGAGGCACAGAAGACAAGAGACTGAAGCATATTGGTTTTGATCTCATGCATTTATAACAATTTATTTATTTTATTCCTGCGACAAACAATGCCAGATACTGTATGTATGACCACTACAGATAGCTCAGACTTAGGATTTTGTGGCATAGACCGACATGCACATTCCTAAATGGATGAACTATTCTTTGTCAGTACATCTTTTCCTCACACACCAGTTATATTCTTCTGTCTTATAATCTGCTCACTGAAAGACCTGAAAAATTAGACTTGAATGTGCCAGTGAAGTGTTACAAGCAGGCCTGGGGATCCTGCAACCATAGAGTTTAATCTGCCGTGGTAAATTAACCTGAGTTGGAGCAGATGTTATTCTCTATATCAAATAAGAAATTTGGGATACATTCGCCACAGAGGGTCAGGTCAATACACTCTTTTACTGGGATAGTGCTATGAGTTGAAAGTAAAATGGAACTAGAGAATCTCACCTGTTAAAATCATCCAATTTCTGAAGGTGCAGTTTCATAATAAATCAATTTCACATACTGGAAATTAATGAGTCATCATCAGATTTTTACTTTTGAGTATATGCATAATGAAGTCATAAATGTTACTGGAAACATTTTGTAGTACTTCTAAGGGCTCTGTTTTAAGCCATGGACAAAGCCTGCATTTGCAAGCATGTATTTGCATAAACAAATACAGTGCTAAAGAACTGGAAGGCGCTTGTTAGAGGTGCATCCAATTTTTTCTGGAATAAGTGGATCCTAAAGCTAGTCTAGTTATAAAAATTACTTAACATTTCATTATATTTTTCATTTTAAAAGTCATAGAAATAAAATAAAATTCTGTCAGGAGTATAGTATATGGTAAAAGTGAATCCAACCATTTTGTTGTAGAAAAATCAAGTGTACTGTGAAAGTTAGATTTTCTTAAATCAGTTACATAATAATTGATGAGCAAAGATAATTTAGACAGTATTTAATTGCACCACTAAGTTTAGTCATTTACATATTACTTCAAAGCTAAAGCAAGTAATATGAGCTTCAGTTATTTTCTGTCATGGAGTTGAAATATTAGTTTTTATTGATGCTTTGTTTATCTGCATTTTTGACAGAAGGAGTGATATAATGTTATTTTCTATTTTGTTTTCTTTTGTTTTTTTTAATGTGGCTTGTTGATGGTAGTGCATGAAAAGTCCAAGCCTGGAAATTCTCATGTAAAACTGGCAAGTGATACCCCAAAGAAGATTTTTTTTTTCCTAGTGAAATTTCTTTCTGTTCAGTTTTACTCTTGGGATTTTTGTTCTCATTCACAACAAACAAGTTATGTGGTTTAAGGGAAAAAAACACAGCTGAAATTTGTTGAAAACAAGAGGTTCTAAACAGTCTTCCAGGAATTACAAAAGCTGATAGTTTTAAGCATTTTTAAAAGTTGAATGCACTATGTAAATGAATAGAATAGTCAGATCAGTGTTCCTTGTCTTAGCATTTAAGAGCGTTATGTTCAGCCTCTGCTGCCATTTATTACATGATATGCCGTTACACAATTGCCTTATAAATATTGGCAATTCTGATCTTGAGGAAAGGGTGGTTTTAGTATAAACTGTTTGGTCTCTGGGTATTTGAGATTAGCTCATTTGGTTGAAATTGGAAGCTAATAATGCCAAGGTTACAGGTTCAATCCCCTGTATGGGTCATTCACTTAAGAGTTGAACTTGATGATCCTTGTGGGTCTCTTCCAACTCAGAATATTCTGTGATTCTGATTTTTGTTGTTTGCAAGCAGAATGTGAATCATATTTCCTTTTTCTCTGGGGAGAAACACTATGAATCACAGAATCACAGTACAATTTAGATTTAGAGGGGCCGTTGGAGATCATGTGGTTCCAACTCAAAGCGTAGTGAACTTCAAAGCTGAAGGAGGTTGCTCAGCCCTTGTGTAGCAGAGTATTGAAAATCTCCAAAGAAGGAGTTGCTGCAGTGTGGGCAGTGTGTTCCACTGTTATTTTGAAATCATTTTTTTATCTACCCAGTTGCGATATGTCTTACTGCAAGTTGTGGCCATTGCCTCTTGCCCTCTCCTTCTGCACTGCTCTGTAGATGCCTTTATAGAGCAGTAGACTTCAGCTAAGTACCTCCTCTCAACTTCAGCTTCAGCTTCAGCTAACCCAGGTGCCTCAGCCTCTCTTCGTACATGATGTACTCCAGCCCCCAGATCATCAGAGTGTGCCTTAGTTTGTAAATAAATATCTCATACTGGGTTGGGAAGGAAATCGAAACTGAATGCACCTCACTGGTGACAGTAACTTCCCCTGTTCTGCTGGCTTCACTTTTGCTAAGGTGGCCCAGTACAGTGTGTGTCTTCCTGGCTGCAAAGGCACACTGCTGACTCACACGCAATTCATTGTCCGTCAGGATTATTAATTATGACATTCACAGATAATTTTTAATATCTGGTGTATCTCAGTAGTAATGTACACTGATGATACGCTTCTGGCACTTGCATCAATACTTCCTTCAGTAACAATGGCTAAATGTAATGATTTCTTTGGTTTTCTCCCCTGTTGGACATTGAACTAGTTCTGTTGAAACTGAAATTGCTACCTTTTTGTGTCTGATTCAACACCCCTCTGAAGATAGTCCCCTAATTTATCATTCCCCATTACTATTGCTACACAGCCAAAACCTCAGTTATCATTTGAAAGACTCAGTTTGCCATCCTGAGTCCTGGAAATTTGCAGAGATTGCTTCAAATTTTCAAAGTACATATCATGCAAGATATGTAATTTGGCTGAGAAATTAAAATTAAAACTGCCTTGTTTTCAGTGGTAGCGAGAAAATGTAATTCTCTTTCTTGCCCAAACAAGATCTAATGTTTTAGTTTCAAATGTTCTGTAATACTTTAATAGTGTGGAGATTGTATTTCAAAGTCACTGCTCGTAAAGTTTTAAATTGTGTTGTTGCTTATATCCATAATAATGTATGGGTGTATTTTGCTTTTCACTCAGCCTAAAAAGTGAACAAGGTTCTGCACTATCTCAGCTGAGGCTCAAGAGAATGATTTTAACATCAGTAGCTAACTGTGCTTGTTCTGTTAAGCATCTGTTATTTCTGCTACCCCCAGTTCGATCCAGGTAAACTGGAAAAATTGAGGCTTTCCCCTCAACCTCACCTTGTCTCCTTGTTCAGCAGCCATCTGCTGGGAGGATGGACAAGGTTGGGCACGCAGGTGCTGCTCCCTGCCCTGCAGCTGCTGCGAGGGAGAAGCTGTGCTGAGGAGTGTTTGTGTGAGCGTGGGCATGGCGCACACTCCCTGTGACACAGCTCCAGGAGCAGGGCAAAGGGAGTCACGAGGTAAAGGCAGGGATCTGAGTCCTAGCCATCACTACCCAGGATGCAGTATGATGGATGAGCTATTTTGTGAGCCGAATCCCGATAGCTGGGCTGTGTGGGAGGCACCAGCAGGAGCCTGCTGGAGGTGGGATTCAGGAGCTCCCTTCTGAACTGACTGCTTTATTGGACAGTTCTACCAGACTAGACTTAGGTGTCTCCAAAAAAGCCCTGGACAAAAGCTGATGAAACATCCTTCCTTCTCCAGCTCAATAAAACTGTGTTCTGGGGAGATGATGCATAGCAAATTAAGTTCAGGTTTTTTCTTTACTAAGTAACTGCCATGGCAGTATCAGCATAACTTTGTGAGATCTGGTCTTTTTATCAGCTCCAGTGAAATAAATCACTTTGTGTTCTATATTCACCAGGTATAATCATGTCTGATGTGCTGTGTCACTTCTGGGTAATAAAAAAAAGCCTGTACTCATGGGCTCTGTGTTCCTTCTGTAAAAGGTAAAGCATAAGAAATGACAAGAATGTACATTCTTTTATTAACTGATAAAATAGCTCTGCAGAGGGTCTTCTTGTTTAGTAGACCTTGTGCTTCAGAGATTGTTGTACCTTTTTTTTGCACAATAGCTCATTACATGTATTTACATCCCCCAAATCACACAGTCTCTCATGGTTCCAGTGTTTGTCACTAAATTCATGGGCTAATTAAAAAGCCAATTATTACATTATTATTGTTTTTTGGAAGGCTGATGATTCAGCAGCAGAAATTTTATTGTTATGCATCTGTTCACATCAGAGAGACAAGATGTCCTCAAGCAAGAAGCTACATGCTGGCATTTCTGGCCATAGAGAAATTCCTTTTAATGTGTGTCAGTGCACTGAATCAAAAACACAAAGCAGGTTATTCAATACAAATAAGAAATCTATTCAATATATTTGTGGATTTGGAATTCAGATACAGTGATACGGTTCAGGAGAGTCTGTTTCAAACAAGCTTTCTTTTCAATGAGGAAAGCTGATCTCTGAGCAGTAGGAAGGAGTTAGCAGCAAAGTGAAAATTGTTTAATTTTTATTCAGTCAATATTTGCAGGATAAGCTGACTGGAAAACTGTTTCAGAGGGTTTGGAGGAGGGAGATAAGAGAATTGGACCCCAAATTCATGGAATTTTCAAAGCTGGGTGCTTATAGGACAGGTGTGAAGAACCAGATGTTGATATTCATAATCACTGCTGCATTAGAGCATTTTTCTTTCAATTAATATTTAAGCAATTTGTTTGCCAAAGTTTTCTGGTAAGTAACTCAGAAAAGACCTGTTCCTTCCCATTTCACTCCTTTAATGCTATAAATAAAGGAAACCGCTGGGTCATTTTCAGTAAGTGCACAGGATCTCTTTCTAAGCATAATCTAGATTATTCAAATGCAGGAGGGTTGGTTTCTGAAATGCAGAAGGCAAAGTGTGAGGTATTTGCATAGGATGGCACTGCTGTTATGATAAGGTGTGCCCAGGGGTCAGAACGATGTAGAAAGCATAAAATAAATGCATTTGGAAATTAAAAGCTTTTTTAGGAGTGCTGTCTTTGGGACTACACCAAAGTAAAATGAAAAAAAGCAGCTTGTGAATACCTCACAGTAGACTGCAGCCTCTGCTTAAGCCTCTTTGCCCTTCAAAACAATCGTAAAAATGTCCTCATGTACATAGCACTGAATGATTTCTCATCACAAGTGCATTCAATCTGTGCTGCAGTAGGGAGGTTATGCTCTTGAGAACTACTGCTTACCCAATGCACAGATGATTACTTTGAGATTATTATCACCTCCATATCAAGATGATTTATGAATTTTTGAGATTTAGAGCCCAACAAATAATTATCCCATTCCTTATGTTTACAGAAGGCCTTGTTTAATCAC
Source organism: Myrmophylax atrothorax (assembly GCA_026770055.1). Lineage (NCBI taxonomy): Eukaryota > Metazoa > Chordata > Aves > Passeriformes > Thamnophilidae > Myrmophylax > Myrmophylax atrothorax. The sequence goes on along the minus strand of JAOXXN010000265.1, from coordinate 21,598,373 downwards.
CAGCTACATTCTATTTGTTGAGGACTTTCTTACCAGCATTTTTACTCAAAGGCTATTCTACTGTATTTATAACAGATTTTGGGTTTTTCCTAATGAATTAAAACCCTACTCATTTCATTATGCACAGTTTGATAATACCTAATAACTAATACTCTGTAATGTACTCACAAATTTTAAGCCATTTCTCACCTTGCTGTATCTCATTAATTCAATAGAAATCAAAACCCTTCTAGACAGATTTTCCATGTCATGTCTTTAACCCAGTAAGCATTAAAGCATTCCTCCAAAGGGTAGAGTTAGACAAGTCTGTGAGAGGAGGAAAATGAAGGGTACAAGGAAGGATGCTGAGGAGGAGGGGACAGTAGAGTGTGGTCTCTCTGCTGGCAGCATAAAGCTCTCATACAGGCTCAGGTGCCCTGAGCACTGAACAGGCTTCCCAGGGAAGTGGGCACAGCACCAAGCCGGGTTGAGTTCAGGGAGTGTTTGGATAACACTCTCAGACACATAGTGTGATTATTGAGGTGTCCTGCACAGGGCCAGGAGTTTGACTCAGTGATCCTGGTGGGTCCCTTCCAACTCAGCACATTCCATGACTCTGAAGCCACAGCCTCCACAGGCTCAGTGAGCGCTGTGAGCTTGGCATTTTGCAAGTGCGCTAGACTTATCAGTTGAACTGTTCCCTCCATTATTCAGTTGCCAGAATCAGAGAATTTCTGTTATGAGCATCTCTTTCAGCTGTGAAAGGTGCACAAAGTCCTTTTTGTGAGAAGCAAGGTGTTAGGGGTTTAGCTAGGCCCAGATTTAGGCTTTGAATTTTAGAGCAGGCCTTGGATTATCAGCTGACTCGAGCTGGGTCAGGCAGCTGACACTGACTGCTACTGGCCCATGGTATTCCATACCATATTCTGACATCACCTCAGTATAAATACGGTGTAGGGAGGCCTCAGTTCCCATCATGGCCAAAGTAACGACAGGACACGTTGCTCCTGTCTTGCTGAGCTGGGCCTCGCTGCTGCCCCACTGCTACTTCACATTTTGTTTTAGTTTAGGGAAGTAAACACTATATTGTTATTCTCTCCCTTTTCCTTGCTGGTTGTCTCTTGGGAAGTGTCTTTTGGGTTGTTTTGTGGCTGGGGTGGTGGAATCTGTATTAGTGGGTGGGTGACTCCATGTATTGTTTCTTTTTACCTTCGTATGTGTTACATTGTAGTTTACTTTTAATTTTCCCTCTTTCTATAAACCATTTAAGTTTAAGTTTTGGAATTTTTTCCTCCCTTTTCTTGGCAGGGAAAGGCAGCTTTATTGCTTTGGTTTATACTTGGCATTTTACCAAAGCTTTAAACCAAAACACCAGGTCTGGGAATCTCACTGCATACATATTTAGCTAGTTCTTTCTGTGCTTCAACAGCTTTACTTGCAGCAAACTCCATTAATGAGCTGTGGCAGGCTCTATCTGCTCTCTTCCAACAGCATTCTGTATGAGAGAGTGAACTGCGGCTTGGTCTAATATTGCCTGGCATTGATCCTGTTTTAGGAGCCACAGGAACAATTCACTGTCTTCTTTCATCCTTTATCATAGATGCTACATTTGAGAGCAAAGCTGTTTTCCCTCTATCAGTGGCTTCTCTGCCAGTGCACTTTAACTGATGAAAACTGTTAACCAGAGGCGTTTTTAAAAGGCACTTAAGAAAATTAAGATATTAAAAATGTAAAAGCAAAGGGAAGGACAATGTGTTGAGTGCTAGAGAAGAGAGAGAATCGTTTACATGTAGGAACGTGGAAATTTGTTTCTCAAATTCCAGTATTTTTATAGCTGCGTAAGAAGTCAGTTCAGGGCTTGGGTGTATGTTCATAGACCGACTTCAATTATTTTTATTGGGTTAATGGCATAAAAAAGCCCACAACAACAAATACCCAATTTTGCATTACCCTGCCTGAGTAACTGAAAGGGAAAAATGAAAAAAAAGAAATATCGTTGCTGGAGTATTTAGGAATACTGGGCCAATGATTCATAAATTCTTGTCTCCTGTTTCAGAACAGAGTGGAATTTTCTACCTGCTTAAACGTGTTCTGAAGCATTTTGCATATACACAGCACAGTATGATCAATCTCTTTGTTGTTCAGCTATATATTTTTCCGTTGTTTTTCAGGAAAGCAAATACTTACGGCTGAAGTACTAGTCAGTGAAAAATTACAAGGCAAGAGGTTTTATTATTATTACTATTCATATGTATCTTCTTGAAATCTGGCTTTACAGTGAGGCTGTGGTATGTGTGAACAGAGCTGTCTAAATAGGAGTGCTAGCACATTACCTCTTTAATCTGTATTGTACTTGATTTCTGAGTGTCCAAAACAGATGGAAGGTGACCAACACAAACAGGCAATAGACAATATGTAATATTTGGTTTTGGGGAGTGGGAACATACTTTAAATAAGGCAAGCATTCATTTTCTTCCACTTTAAGTACCTGCTTCAAACAGATTCAGTACATTATCATGGATAATCTTTACCAACACATTTAACCACCAAGAAGAGATCTTTACACCTGCAATCCCAATGTGACATGTATCTGATCAAAATGAGAACAATACTTGTTCTCCTCTCTGTGAAAGGGACTGATGATAATCTGTTGCAGTGGCTTCATCACACATCTGAAGCACCCTTTGTAAAAATTTGGTTTTTCTTAAAGAAGCTGTGGAGCATGTGCTAAAAAGAGCTTTTTCTGGATGACTTCCTGTGTCTCCTCACTCCAGCCCTTTCTCAAGAGAAGTCTTCCTACCCTTTCCATTGGACACTTTTTGTCATATCTCATTTCCTCTCTTATAGTGCAGGCATGAATTGTTTCCCTTTTGCATTATAAAATTATTATTCTTCCTACTATCAAATGATCATGTAGGGTTTTGCTGCCTACTTCTCCCTGACATTCATTAATGGCTGCATGTGGTAACTGTTGCGTTTGCCACTTTATCTCCTGTGTTTCCAGTAAAAACTCCTTCTCCTCCCAAGTAACTAATGGACAAAGAGCTGGCTGAATGTTTCCTTCACTATCTTGCAGTGTCTCCCAGCTGCCTTTTCCTAAATGTCAGAGACACTCTCCAGTGTGGTTACCATGGTGCACTGAGCTGGCATGCCTGCAAGGGTTCACAAGAGCCAGCACACCCACTGGATGTTTTATAGGAACACACGGAGAAGGGAAGGCTCTTACCTGCTGTGTCTCAGTTAAATAGAACATATCAAAAGGTGTCGTTTTGTGCATATTCAGTGTAAGATTGGCCTCAATTTAGTAGCATAAAAACCATCAATCAATTAAGAGTATTCTCTTTGTTCCTGAATTTGTGGTGGTGTTGTTACATCTACAGGTGTGTTACAACTTGCACACATAAAACTCCTGGTGAGCCTACCAAATCAACAGGTCAGTACATAAATGTAAATGCTGATGGAGAAAAGTAAGATTTACACTGTGCTATACTCATTAACTGCATTCTATAAAAATATTTTAAGATGTTTTCTCTTTCATCTTAATTTATTATGCAATCTGAAACATCAGTATTAGCCAAAAATCTTTTCATCAATAAGGTTTCCTGATGTGAAAGTCAATATAAATAAAGTCCATCCTGCTACCAGCCATTGGGAAACATGATTTTTTTAAACCTCAGGTTTACAACTAGCAACTTGTAGATAGATGTGGAGCTAAAATAAAAAAATCCTTTTTAAATGCTAACAGATTTAAAAGTTCACTTTGAAATGCCATGCAACTGAGTCATACTGTTTTCTCTAAAGTGTGTCATTCATGTCATTAACAGATTTTAAACATAAACATGAATAAATGCCTTTGTTCCAAATAATAATTTACCAGTAAGATTTGTTCTAGTCACTTGTTTCAGGTTAAGTTGGTTATATTCTCTTCAACAAATGGTTAGGTAGACTGGAAACGCATTGCAGCATTCAGTGATCATACAGAGAAGAGCTCTGAACTACAGTGTACTTTGATCTGTCTCCTTGATAAATATTTCATAGGAACAAAATATTCTTCTCCCAGTTGCTCAGCTTTAATCCTGGTGTATGAAGTAAGTGAGATTTTCCCATGAAGTTCCTTTCATAGAACTTCCAGGTTTTTCTTCGTGGTACCATATACAAACTCCTGAACTCCAACACTGCTGGTACAGGTAACTCTGCATAAAATTAATTGAACGCTGTTTTAAAAGTAGGTATGATATTTTGCTTCATAGTTCCACGGAAAGACTATCTCAAAAACTCATTCTTGACTTTTCATGGAATTATAGAATCATTTAGGTTGGAAAAGACCCTTAAGATTGTTGAGACCAGATATTATCCTAACACTGCCAAGTCCCCCGCTAAATCATGTCCCTAAGCAACATATCTTTTAAATACATCCTGAGGTGGAGCAGTGGCACAGCCACTTCCCTGGGCAGCCTTTTCCAGTGCTTGATAACCCTTATGGTGAAGAAATTATTTCTATTATCTAATCTAAACCTCCCCTGATACAACTCAAGGCCATTTCTTCTTGTGTCACTTGTTACCTGGGTGAAGAGGCCAAACCCCACTTTGCTACAGCCTCCTTTCAGATAGTTGTAGAGAGTGATGAGGTCTCCCTTCAGCCTTCTTTTCTCCAGGCTGAACAACCCCACTCCCTCAACTGATCTTCACAAGACTTGTGCTTCACGCCCTTCACCAGCTTCATTGTCCTCTGGACATGCTTCAGTACTTCAGTGTATTTCCTCCTGTATTGAGGGGCCCAAAACTGGACACAGGATTCAAGATGCAGCTACTCCAGTGGCAGGTACAGGACTCTGCTCACTTCCCTAGTCCTTCTGGACACATTATTTCTGATACAGGCCAGGGTACCACTGGCTGTCTTGGCCACCTGGGCACACTGCTGGCTCATGTTCAGTCATCTGTCAGCCATTACCCCCAGGTCCTTTTCCACTGGGCCACTTTCCAGCCACTCTTCGCCAAGCCTGGATGGGAATTGCATGGAATTGTTGTGACCCAAGGGCAGGACTTGGCACTTTGCCTTGTTGAACCTCATCCAGTTGGCCTTGGCCCATTAATCCAGGTTCTCCAGAGTCCTTTGCAGAGCCCACCTACCCTCCAGATCAACACTCTGTCCCAGCTTGCTGTCATCTCCAAATGACTGAGGGTGCCCTTGATGCCATCATCAAGATCATTGGTAAAGATGTGACACAGAACTGGCCCCAGCACAGAGCCCTGGGGAAGGACACTTGTGACCAGCTGCCAAGTGTGTTTAACTCAGTTTACCACCACTCATTCTACTTGGCCATCCAGCCAAACTTATTTGGATTTCCAAGCCAACTGTATCAGCAAACCATTCAGGTAATCTGGTTCTTTTGATAGAGTTGGTTCATTTGTTTGTTCTTTGGAGAATTGTTTTCTCTTGGCAAAATTTCCCTGCGCTGACATCCCTTTCCTGTTTGTTTTTTAGGTTAAACCACAATATTCTTGTCTCTTTACCCCTTTTGGTCATTGCAGCAGCTTTTTCTTCTCACTCATGGGCCAGCTAAAATTATTTTGTCTTCAAGATGGGTGACCAGCATCTGCTGCACTTATCCTAGGTGAACTGTCTGCAGGACTTTATGTGGAGACATTATTACTTTACTTCCTTTACTGGGAGCTGCTTGGTTAGAGCTTCAGTACACGCTTGCCTTTCCATCATACTGTTTGCAGCCCTCTGAGACTGTCAGACACGGTCTGATTCTCCTCCTCCCCTGTGTTTTTCCTAGTGTAAGATTCTTATTAGTAACAAAACCGCCCACTAGTAGTCTAAATGTCTCATTTTACAAATTGCATTGTCAGATTTCATACCATATTTACTACTGTTGTTCTCATGGTCAGCTGTTTTTCCCATATGGTCTACTGGACCTCCTTGTGATGGCGTGTTTTCAAGTCATGCCATCAGTGGGTGTAATTAGCAGAGCTGAGAATGTCCAGAGTTTCTTGTGTACGCACACAGCCTAATACCTCCCATTTACTGCTGCTGTTTTTCTTCTTTTCTCATAGCAAAAAGTACTGGGTCGTTAGATGCTACAGTAACAGGAACAAGATACTATGGTAACAAATGTGTAGTGTTTATTGATATCTCCAGCGTAATTACAGAATTTCTGGTTTGTCAAACACTTTCAGAAATCCTTCCTTTCTCTCTTCCTTTCTCTCTTCCTCTTTTCTTTTCCTTTCTTCATTTCCATCCTTGCTTTCCTTTCTTTCTTCCAATATATCCCAACTTGGATACCACCTCAGCAGCTGTCTATGTTCTTATTCAAATTCTACAGGCAAATTCAGCCTCATTCCAGCTCCATTGACTTTATGATCATAAGTCAGTATAAGGAAGTTAGCTCATGAACTGCTCTCTATCGTAGGTGAAATATCACTTATGTTCTAAGTTTATTCCCTCATTGAGCATGGTTGCGTTGCAGTGATTTATAGTCTTAAAATAAGTGCTTGTATGAATATTAAATATCCAGTTAGTAGCTTTATTTTGCTATCACCCACAGATAAATCCAGGTTGATAAATTCCTATGCAAATAATATTTTAATTATTGCTGTGTAAGTACCAAATTTTACAACCACTACTAATTGCCTATATTGAAATATCAAATTTTAGTCTTATAGCCTAAAGCCAACTGAAATCAGTAAAAGTATATCCCTGAACTTAAAACTGAACTGAACTCACTCCTACCTTACAGTTATGACCAATTTATATCACATTAACAATGGAGTATGTTTCTAAACAAAATTTAAATGTATGGATTTTAGCAGTGATGGAATGGGTAGCAAAAATACTGAGAAATACAATGAGAATGTTTATTCTACTTTCAGTAAGTAAAAATTACCATATTATTTTAAAAACTATGATAGCAAAACTAGGAGTGAGAATTTGTCAATTAGGTGAGGGAATCACTCTATAATACTTGATGGTAATTAGCTGTTCCCATGCAGATCCCTCATTATTTTATATTCTAAGAGAAATTACAAGCATATTAGCTTGATTCTGCAAAGTCAGTCATCCATGAAAATAAAGTTGACATCTAATTGTCTTGAATCTTCTTGTTTAATATCTCTCTCAGGTGAATGGCTCAGTTTACACTTTCCAGAGCTATTGCTTCAGTTTAGTGGTAGTATCAGATCCAAATTAATGCAAGCAAGAATAGCTTTTTCTGCACAACCAAGAATCATGTAGACTTTTACAAAATTAATGGTAATATGAAAATATAAAATAGTTTCATAAAGCCTTTCAGGATATACCCAAGAAAGCTTCTCCCTGTATGTGATATTCTTCACTGTTTTCACTGGTGTCTTTGATGATAGAAAAGATGATACTTGAACATTTGTGGAAGATACTATGCTGGAAGTTGCAAGAATTTTGGGTTGCATAATAAGAATTCAAAATGAGCTTGAGGACTTGGAGAAATGCTCTGACAATGGTAACAGTAAAAACAAATAACTCCCACCAGGAAACAAAATCAAGCGTATAGGTGCAAAATGAAGACTAACTGGTTAGGTGGCTGTATTGCAGTTAGCTATAATTTCATCTGAATTAACAATATGTTGTTGTTACAGAAAAGGCAATCCCATTTTGCGGTGAATTACAAGGAATTATGTATAACGCATGGGAGGGAATTATTCTGCTCTACTTGTCACTGGAAGGTCTCAGCTGTACTTCTGTATTTATCGCTGGGCTGCACACTTATAGAAAAGACAGTGACAAATTGAGAGATGGTCCAGAGAAGCAGCAAAAAGAATGATTGGTGTCTAAGAAAGTCCCAAATCCTTGGAAAATAAATGAAGGAAATAAATGTAGAAAAGGGAGTTATGATAATAGTTTTCAAATCTTTAAAAGTTGTTATAAAGTTGTCAATTGCTTTCCATTGCACTGAAGTGACAAAGATGAATCAGTTTAATTTGCAGAAGAAAAGGCCTTAGGTGCAATAATAAGAAAATCTAACTGTGAGAATATCTCAGTTCGGGTTGCTTATGAGGGCTGTGGAATCCCACTCACTGAAGTTCTTTCAAAAAAATCGGAAAAACAAACATTAGGGATAGTCTAATTCTACTTGATCCTGTAATGAAGGAAAGGACTCAGATGACCCTTCAGTCTTGCACATCTGTGATGCTTTGGGGCAATGTAAGACCCTATTTTATCATCTTTCAGACAGTCATTGTGCATATATTCTTGCATAGACAAAGAGAATACTACCTGCCATTCCTGGAGTTACCCAGATTTTCAGTCCTTTACTGCTTTGTTAATTATCAAACATTTGTCTAAGAAAATTATTATCTATGCTAGGTCATGTTCTCATTTTTGACTGTTTGAGGCTGTAGGAAAAAGAACTGCAGGGAGTATTCTGGGAAAAAGCATGTTTTTTATAAGGAGACCCAGAAAAATGTGTAACTTTTGTCTTCTGAAAATAGAAAATAAAGCATTATTTTCTCTGAAAGCCTGATATATCCTCATTTTGGATCTGGAACCTGGAAGGATGAGGTAACTTTTGTTTTATCAATTTCTGTCTATGGCAAGTGTTTCCTGGGTAAGCTCTTGACACTGTACCTGACATAAAATATATGTTGAATTAATTTAATGTTATCTGGGTGATTTAGACTACTGTAATTATTTTGAATGCAATTCCAATGGGATGGAAACCTCTATGTGAGAATAGTAATTTCTTCAGTCACTTAGACTTGTTTCTGGGTCTTGTCTTATTTGCACGTAAAATTCAAATTTAACATGGAAGATTTCTTGTTACTCTAAGTTCATAACTTATTGATCACTAACTCTTCCAAAACGTTTGGATTCCATTTGGAAATCCAAACTCCTTTGCTTTGCAGAGACATGAAAAAGTGTTTTCCTTTTCTTTGGACATTCGTTGCAGGCAATTTGAGATTAAATTGATTTCACTTTCTGCCTCTTGGACTGCAGCAAGCCTGCAGTCATGCATGTTTATTGCCTCTGTCTGAGGGAAAAGCTCTTTATGGTAGAGCACTGAGGGCAGGCAGCGTTTTCTTTTTTGTGCTGCTCAGCAGCTCTGATCATCTGGACTATCAACAGCTGGAATGTTCTAACTTTGCTGTAGGAGGAGCCCAAGGGTTGAGTATTCTGCATTTGTACCGCTTTTATCCTGCTCTGTATTTGTTGGCACTGTGGACTAGCAGAGCCTGTTATTCCATCAAGCTTTCTGCAGTCTACCAGAGCAATGCAGCTGCACAGCATCACCTATTCAACTAATGGCTTCTAGTGAAGGCTTTGTATTTGTAGCACTCACATTTTATGTTAATGTGGTAATGTAAGAAATCAGCTTTACCAGCATGCTGTCTCAGAACACCTCCACAGCCTCCTTCAGCAGCACAGCACATCACTGATGCTCACACGTTTGTCATTGGTGAATCACTTTCCTTCATGTCACACTCTTTTGCTTTCTGTTCCTTACAATATTCCCAGAGGTGACTGCACATTGGTGCAGGATGAATCTGTGTCCCTGTGAGGATAATGTTAGGTTTTTTTGTTTATCATAATGATACTGCATAATGGAGCCAGAACCTATGCCTGGAGATGGAATAGTTACAAACAGAACCAACCTAACAACAGCAGATCTAGAAAAAAACAGTTGTAATCACTTTTTTAAATATCAGGCTTGCAACTGCATATCCTTACAAACTTTTTGACATGACTCTGTAAGTTTTGTGCATGGTTTTATAATAAACTGGCACATTATAGGGGTACATTTAGGCAGATGCTCTTTTAACCTAAGATACATTAATACACACATTTAAGACCTGATTCTAGCTAAGCAGTCTCTTGCAGTTACTGGGAACTGTAGGCACTGCAATTTAAAGGCCTATGCACTTGATTAATTTAAAGACAGAGGTGCAGTCAGGAAAAAAATGTCTCTGTCACTTCCCAAACATCTTTCTTCTTCTCTCTGACATATTTCTATAACCCATGAAGTGGCTGCTCTAGTTGTCAGGATTCAAGTGAGGGGTTTTTTGACAGCAAAGCACAGAAGTTCTGGTGTGTATGCGGAGCAGGGCTGTCTCTGCATAAGGGCATCAGGTTTACCAGGCTCAAGTATCACTTGTTGTCTTTTTTATTTTCAAATGTAGCAGCCACTGCTGTTAATTAGTTAAAGTGAAATGAAATGTGTAGTCAAACAATACTTCTCCATTAAAAATGCCTATTGGAGTACATTCAGTTTTCTTTTTGCCTATTTGCACTCTCCATTTTACACATTCCACATAAGTTTGCAATTTACAGTCTGCAAAGGTGGAGGCTCCTACTTGAACTGTAACTACTCTTATTTAACTTTCCATAGCTCCTTTCTTCTTCCTGCAGTATGGTGCAATTTTCCTGCAAATTAGCACAGCTCACTGGAATTGAGGTTCCAGATGAAGCTTCCCCAGCTCTCAGATTATCCCTGAATAAGACAAAAAACAGACCTAGAAGGAGAGACCAGACTTGAGACTGTTCCCTTGTCCTCCTTCCGCTCCCCTAAATGCTGTAACCACAAGGTGAAAGTCAGCCTTGTTTTCACCTTTAGAGCAGGGGTCTTGCTGCCCAGAGGCCGCAGTGGCTCAGCCTTTTTTTACGTTGTCTGTGACTATGCCCTTGCCATTAGGAGAGAACCAACTAATCGGGACATATTGGACTGCCCTTTGAAAGGTGACTGCCCTCAACATAGTCGGTGCAAAGAGAAAGGCAATTAATTTGTGAACACTGGCTCTCCCCCAAGTCCTTTTCCTTCCGCTGTGTAGTGTATTTCACCAGTGGCACTGGATATATCGTGTTAAGCAATGCAATGCACTGACTCAGAGAGACGGCCAAAAACTTCCATACATGTTCTCCCTCAGTTTCTTCTTTTTGTTTGAGTGAAACAATGTCATATGAATGCTCATGAGAAAGCTTCCTTTCAAAATAGGCAGTGTGATGTCAAACCACAAATATGCTCCTTCAAACCAAGTAATCTGATTTTCTTGAAAATGACTGTCCAGATTTTGAGTTGGCAACAAGCATCCTTTAAATTCTAAAAAGGGCAGCAAACCTGCAGTTTAAAAGCCAAAATCATAAGCAGAAATGCAATTTATGAAATGTTGAAATTACTAAATTTTCTTAAAGGTTACTTACATACTCACTTCTTATTTTTCATGGTCTGCTTCAATGAAGGTTGCTTTTACGTTCCACAGCTCATGTAGGAGGCTATGCAAGAAGTCAATAATAAAATATTAATGCTATTGTCCCACAGGACATACTGTTTATACCATCACAGATGCAGTTTACATCTCAGATCAACAGGGTAATTTTTTAAAAACCTCTTTTTAAAGCAGCAGTTGGCATATGATTATAGTTGTCCACAGTAGTTATATCATACAGCAAATTAGGAAATATATGTCAGGACCCATTATTCTAATGGGGGTCTTATAAGATTTCTAAACAATATAAGTAGATGCCAGACTTGCAAGCTGATGACCCTTTTTGAAACAATACCCTCAGTAGAGAAGAGAGAACAAAAATATTGTTGACTTGTACATGGCTGTCAAGTTAATGCTTCACAGGAACCACAGCACTAATCGCCCTTCTTGAATGCAAGTTCTTCCTTTCTTTAGCTCCCTCATAGTTATTCCTTAGGCACTCATTAGACCAGTGCAGCTGAAAATTGGTAAATTTGTTTACCATGTCAGCTCCCTCCATTTCAGTCCTGGCCAGATACAAAAGAGACAACACTATACTGCGATGCCACTTTATTTCCTGCCGTATTTGTAAAGAAATGTTTTGTTTTCAAACCCAATTAAAATAGAGTAAGAGCTTACATATTTATGCTCCGTCAAATGCCCAGTATGTACAAGGATGAGAACCATAAAAATTATAAAGCAAAGGATGGAAATTTTTCATCCTAAATGGCCTTTTAAGTAGTACATCTGGAGAAGGGCAACTGCCAAATTTTTAGCAATCATCAGTAGCAGCATTAACAAGGGGAACCATTATATGTGTAATGTCAATATTTATTCTAACAAACTACGAATCCATCCTAATACCAAATAAAATTATGTACCAAATTAAAGGTAAGATCATGATAGACAATCTTTCAATGAGCTCTACTTATTTGAATAGGGACTTGTCATACCTAATCTGAAGGGGTGAGTTTATGCAGATACACAGCTGCAGTCAAATCAAACAGCACAGGAATGCAGAGTGGACAAGGGCAGGGAGTAAAGCTCCCTTGGTACTCTATGCCTGCAAGCTGAGGATTATTTGAACAGTGATTGAGTGTTCTCAGGGGACATGTTTTAATTAAATTCTGCTCAGCTAAGAAGTTGGACAAGGACACAATTGTCAACAAAAATCCCTCCCTGATGTGAGACTGAATGCCAGCATCATGAGACCCCCACAGTGTCCCTCAGTATTTCGTTTTGGTGGAATGGCAGTAATACTACGCATTAACAGTGCTGAAGCTGGCAAGAACAGCACTCTTCAGACTGTGCTTACTGACGCTGATTTCCCAACCTGTGGAGCAGTGTGCACAACTCACCTCATAAATGAGAAGGGTTGCTCAGGATGGCCATGCAGAACACTTGTAATGTGCCAGGAGCTCTTAGCTCTGATACAGTTTATGTAGCTCTGGTGAAGAGGTTTTCTTTATGATTTGACTTCACAAGTCCATATTATTTATTTCTTTACAAGGTTCAGCATAATGGGAAAAGAGTAATACAGTATAACTTTGTCAGTGATCTAGATGCTGGGGCAGAGTATATCCTAGGCAAGTTTGCTGATGATATAAAACTGGAAGTGCTGAGGGACCTCAGCTCACTGGAGAAATTGGCTCACAGGAACCCCATGAAATTCAATATGAGAAAGTTCAAAGTACTGCACCTGGGAGGGAACAGCCTCAGACACCAGCACATGCTGGGAGCCAACCAGCTGGAAAGCAGCTTCACTAGAAAAGGACCTGGGAGTCATGGTGGTCACCAAGTTGTACATGACCCAACAATGTGTCCTTACAGCAAAAAAAAAAAGGTTAATATTTACCTGAGCTGCATTAGTAGGAGTGATGCCATCAGGCAGAGTGAGGTATCTTTCCCCTCTACTCCACCCTGGGTGAGAGGCCACAGCTGGAGTACTGTTCTGGACTCCTCATTACAGAGTCATGGATGTGTTAATGGGACTCTTAGCAATCTGGACTAGTGAAAGGTGTCCCAGCCCATGGCAGGGACATTGGAACTACATGATATTTGAGGTCCTTTCTAGCCCAAGTTATTCTGATTCTGATTCCAGGATTCTGTGATTAAGAGAGAGACCAGTGAAGACAATAGGCGCAAACTGAAACACAGGAGGTTCCCTGTAAACATCAGGAAACACTCTTTTTTCCTATGAGGGGGACTGATCACTGGCTCAGGTTATCCAGAGAAGCTGTGGAGTCTCCTGGAAAAGCTGGTAGCCCATGGCTTGGACAAGAGTACCCTCTGCTGGGTTAGGAGCTGACTGGAGGGTCGGGCCCAGAGAGTGCTGGTGAATGGAGCTGCATCCAGCTGGCGGCCGGTCACTAGTGGTGTTCCCCAGGGGTCTGTGTTGGGTCCAGTCCTGTTTAACAT
>JAOXXN010000265.1:21568009-21580465 GCA_026770055.1 Myrmophylax atrothorax | reverse complement strand
TTAGAAACTCAATCCCCAGAAAGACAGACTTAAGCAGAAGGACTAAGAACAAACATTTTACTTCCCTAAGATAACATAGTGGTGAGCCGGTGCTGGCCTTGGGCCTCCGGTCCCTCCTAGGACGGCACAGTGTGTCTTGCTGGAACCACAGCTGGGAAGCAACTGACCAAGCCACACCCACACACTGGATTTTACCCCTTTTGATGTGATGTCAGTATGGTATGGAATATAATATCATTGGTTAGAAGAAGTCAGCTGTTAGTTAGCCCAGCCTAGCTCAAGTCACCTGACAATTCCAGGCCTAGTCTGAACTTTAAAACCTAAATTTAGGCCACCTAGGTGAACCCATAACATGCACTATGATAAAATATGCTAGCTCTCTTCCTCCTTGAATTATTTAACTCAATAAAAAGAAACAAACACTGTATTTGAAGGTGTAAGGAGTACCCTCCATATTTGATTCCTGTGTGACAAAAGTAAGAAACATGCCCTTCAGAACCTCTTCAGCTTTTCTATATGTGGAAATTAAAGATTTTTTTTCTCCATGGAGAAATGAGAAAGAAAAATGATGGCACTAATCTTCATGGATTAGATTGTGTAATTCTGTGGATTAGCCATGGATTAAAAAAAAAGGATTAAGCCATTAAGCAGTTTAGTGGATTTGAATTTAATATTGATATGAAAACTTCCCTACTAAACTTTTATATCAGAAGTAGTAGGTTAGGTGAGAGTTTCTATTTGTTTCTCAATACAAGTGATGCAATGAATTCTTCATTTCAGAAACTATGAATTAAAGTCTGTGCTTCTGACAGCAGTAAGACATGTTAGGCAGGTTTTATCACAAGACTGAAAAAGATACAAGAACTTAACAGCTGAGAGATGCATCTGTTGAGATGGATGTGAGACCACAATTGCTGAGAGATGCATGAATTGTATGCTTCTGTCACAGCTGATGCTGCTTCTGTCCTCATTCCAAATATTTTCCACTGTAGGGGAGAATGGAAAAGCTGTGTAGGTAAATGCTGTTAATGGCAGTGAATTCCCAATCTTAGGTGAGTTACACCGACTGCTCAATATCTCTTAGCTATGCACTCTTGAGAATAACTACTCAGCATTGAAAGTGACTTAGACAGTTCTTTATACAGAAAGATCTTAAAAGTTGGTTGTGCCTTTTATACATTTTCAAACTAAAACCAGAGATTATGCACAACATACTTATGCAAAAATACTTCAGAGAAATACCTACTGTGTAATTTATGTAGTGCTGTTATCACATCAAGACTGTTTAAAACATATCTCAGTGGAAGAGTTGGTAAAGAGTGTTTTTGAGGATATGATAATCTCAAAAAAAGTCCAATCAGGTAATAATGTTATTTTAAAAACATGGAATGTTATCAGAGGAAGAGTTATGTATGTCCACTGACATTGCTATTGCAGTTCTGAAAGTATCTGTTACAAAGCTGGAAACATGATGGTAATGCTGAAATTATACTTAGTCCAAATAAAATAGTGCCATTAGTGAAGGAAGGTCTGTGAAATGTTAGGAGGAGGTTGGTTTAAACATTTTTTAAAGAATTTTCTTTCATTTTAGGGAGGTAAAGGAAAGAGAATTAAAGTCTTTGCCACTGTAGTCAAAATCCTTGCTAGGGCCATTTTATGAACTAGAATTGTCTGTTTAAAGTAAAAAATTGTGCTAAGAAATTTTGTAGATAAGCACACATACAGCTATAGCTCTGTGTAAGAAATCCATATGGCTTAATGTAATACTGTTTAAAAAATTCCTGCCCGTCACATCCTCTTATCCTTACCATTATGCAAACATAATGTGTATTGAAATTCTCATAGAAGTGTGATACAAAATCCTGCTAAAATATGCTAAAAAGTAATCCAAATTTCCTATGGTATTATGTTCTTCCAGAGATACGTAAGATCTTCATTTTATGGAAACTGAAACTCTGTGAAAATGAGAACCTGGGGACCAAAAACCAAAATGCCTGGAATGTCCTTTTGGACATTAGGGTTGTTTATTTGCTGGCAACCACTGGGACTGACTGGCCAGTGATGTGATCCAGTAATCTTTGGTTTATATTTGTCTAGTCTGTTTTTCATGATCTTTATGTTATTTTTACTATTCAGAGGTAAACACTGACCTTTTTCATGGCTATTTATGTGACTTTTGCTGGTTCCACTAGTGTTGTTCAATAATGATTTTTAGTGTATTCACAGCCGATCTGATTCAAAGCCCAGAGAACCTACTTATGATTTATTTATATAATTCGTCAGGCTTTTTGATCAGAGCTTATGATTGTGGCCTTTATGAAATGTATTATTCTTGTAGATAGGCTAGTGCTGACACAAGTTATTTTCCTAGGTGTTAGCAACGTAATAATGCATGTGTTTGATAACAAGAAAAGGTGCCCCTGTGCTATGCTCCCACAGGACTCGTGGAACTAAACAGACTGCTCATTAACACTTACTGGTCCCAAAGGGAGGGAGGAAAGAGGGAAGAAAGCAGGGGAAAGGCAGAAGGAAAGAGGAAAGGAGGAAGGTCATACTGCCATAGAAGGGGAAAGGAAACCATATTGATTTTCTCAGTGAAAGCCAATATTGTTAGTTCTGTTGAGCTGAGAACAAGATTATATGCTCTCTTCTAAAATACATCATTGCATTTTGTTTCTGTAATGAGTGCCTTGTTCTGTCAACCAAGATAATTTCTAAAATACAGCAGAGCCTACTTGGTAGTAGTGGGGAGTGAAAAGTGAAGACAGACATAGTGCCATAGTGCAAGTCATTAGACGTAGATGGTGATCTGTACTCTGGCTAAAATGAAGCTTCTTGCTGCTGAAGATGAATGTCATTCTGCTTATCTCCCAAGACTACATCAACTATCACTTAGCAGACAGGTGCTAAAGGCTGCACTTGAGGCAGATTATAGCTTCCTCTTTCTTTGCTGCGGCTGGGAGTCCTTTAAAGTGGAATTTTTTTCAATCTTTTTAAAATTGGTGTTGAGTTTACACAATTTTTGTATTGTGTATGTGTTTCATGTGCAGCCATTCCATTTGTGATAGAATGGTACTTACATGATATGAGGCAGAGACAGATACCACCATAATCTTCGTTTACATCCATGTTCACATCATAGAGATGATTTACATCCATATACTCTGTACAGTAGTCATAAGTTTGGGAGTAAGCCTTACTTCCAGGAAGTACAGCTGAACTGTTTCTGGGGCTGCGCCACGTTCAAAAAATGTTGCTTTTATGTTGCAAATCAGGAGTGGCTTTAGGGGGCAAAGCCTGTGACTGTCCCATTTTATTCTTCTTTCCTTGCTAGCAGCATGTGAAACAGCTTGAAAAACAGGTGGGGAGTCCTCTTGTTGTGGGACACCAAACAAGCCTTTGATATTGCCAAGACACACTGACAGCCAATTAAAAAGCGCAACCGCACAGTCTATGAAATGAAGCCATAGGGCATGTTCCTTGGTGCTGGCCAAAAGGCATTCATTGCTTATATCTTAGCCTAAAAGTGAGTCAGTTCCATGTATTCCAGTTCTATTTTAAGCTCCAATTATTTGTAATCTTGGAATGATCTTTGCCACTCAACAGTGTTCTATTCAGTTTCACTCTCTTAAGTAATATTAACAGTAAAGGAAATAATTGCTGCAATCTGAATTGCTTGGAGCAGGTTAAAAGTACTCATGGCTTCCAATTAGGGCTTCATATATGGTCAAGAATGAAAAAGCAGGAGGAAGAATGTGTTTCTTTTTACTGGACATTTTCTCACTTGGCACCATACCAAATTTCCTTCCTTAATACTTAGTTGAAAAATATAACTTAGATCTTAACACTGCAGTAATTATTAAAATTCAGGAGCAATGAAATGAGAATAATAGAAAAAGGTTGGCTGAGTTTCTCCCATAATCCTTCTCGTAGTTCAAACAGCTATCCCATTGAGTGCCCTGCACATGAAGCATCAGTGATAATCTGTATTCCTCTAACATACAAGTATTTGACTGTATATTTTCTAACTAGCCTGCAATGGCCAGATCTTTTAGGGAACGAAAGAAGAGAAACTGCAAACAGTTGCTATTATGAAAGAGAGCTGTCCATTGGCATTTATCCTCCTATGCCGTTTGCTCACTAATTCACTTAGTCTATGACTCATCAGACTGACTCCAAGGAATAAATAATACCAGATAGCTATTCTATTAATAATACAGTTTTCTGTTTTATCTCAACAACTGTAGTTTATTCTATCGGGGGATAAAGTGGAAAAACCAAAAAATTTTTCTCATAGTTACTTTTCGTCTATTTTATTGAGCAAGGTCTCCATGACCATAGATGTGAAGAAAGCATAAAGTTTATGTCCAAAAAATAAGCAAACAGATGAAAGAAAGAGGCATAGTCTGAAGATAGCAAAACGTTTCATCAGAATTTTCCTGACACATCATCTATGATAGATTTTAGGAAGAGGTAAGTGGTCCAGCAAATTTTAAATGAGAAGCAGAGAAGATTAACATAATAGGGTTCAGCTGAAGACAGATTAGTGCTGTGCCATCTTTCAGGGTATTTTCAGAAACAGTCCATATTTCTGTGCAAATAGACACAATTCAAAGAATACAATCTAGGTATGCTGATACTTACATTAAGAAGTTGCAAGTCACTAAATGGAATAATAGATTAGATGTTTTGGCTTACCTGAATGCATCTAGTTGCAAAGGAACTAGAATTCTTTGTTGGTTCTGTTTGTTCTATTTGAAATATTACACCGTGGATTAAGAAAATGTGTTGAATTAATTCTCTGTCATTCTGAGTGCCAGAAAAATCCAGGGGAAAAATATGTTTCACTTCTGCTCATTTAAAAACATGTTACTTTATTAATGTTGAACTTTGAGGGTTTACCAGCTATTATATGTTTTTGGAGTGGACAACCAGTTGCTCCATGGGCTGACTCTCTTTAACCAAACCAGTACAATTTAATTTTTGAACACTTGACCTAGATGTTGGTAAGAAATCCAGTCTTGGAAAACCTACAAGAAATAAATCACTGAGACAGTCATAAGAAGTGGCTAAGCCTAAACCTGTATGCCAAACCTCCTTCTCTGTAACTATGACTCTTTTTTTGACAGTTAATTTCATCCATTAAATTCAGGCATTTTCCAATCTGAAGAATTTTTATAAACCTTATGAAACTGATCACAGTCAGGCTGTGGGGGTAAATGGGACTTTCGGAGGGGAAAAAACAAGAACCCAAAAATGCTTGCAGTGAAGATCAAGATAAAGCAGAACTGTTGTCTTCTGCTCAATAATATGTAAAACTTGAGCCAACCATTTTTTTATGACCATAATTTTTCCCTAGAATGAAATGTGTTATAGCCTTTGGAATACGAGTTACAGTCAGATTCACAAGATTTGTATGGGTAGAACTTCTCTTTTTGGGCCAGTAATACATTCATCCAGATTGAGAACTGCCCTGGAGATTTAGAGAGTGCATTGTGCAAAGCTTGGTAATAAGCTGAATGCCATAGTTAATGGTATGAAACATCCTGAGGTCTCTTATCTCCATCTCCTCTGTTCATCCAGTTTGGATGCACTGTCTAAATAAAAAAGCAGAAATAAAGAGGGAAGAAAAGAACAAGATCTACAGTTTGATGTTCACAGCAATATTGATTTGGCATCTAAATTTAAATTTTGTCCCAATATAAGTACCCCCATCTTTTCATGGCCTCATTTGTTATATAAAATGTGTTTACTTTAAAAAAAAAATAAAATTAAAATCACTTAACGCTTCAAAGTGATAAGTCAATAACATTTTTTGGTAAGGCAAATCCATTATTAACATTCCACACAGAGGGGTTATCTTTAATCTCCTATATGTGTCCAATCTATATTTATAAAAGTAATTTTAATATCATGAAAGCAAAAGCTGATGAAAAATAGAGAGGAAGAAATTAACCGGAGGTAAAGAATCCAACTCTCTTTTCTGCTGCCTTTCATCTATAACATAAACCTAAGGATTCACACCCATTTAAATTATTAAAGGTATTCCCTGAGCCTCCTTTTCTCCAGGCTAAACAGCCCCAACTCCCTCAGCTGCTCCTCATAAGACTTGTGCTTCAGACCCTTCGCCAGCTTTGCCCCTCTCAGGACACGTTTAAGCACCTCAATATCTTTCTTGTAGTGAGGGCCAAAGTGGAGGCCAAAAGAAGTGGATTCTTGTTGAGGGGTGGGATCATAGGGACTAAGGTTGAGGAGCATCATTATTGAACATTTCCTAGAAATAAAGGGTAGGAAAAATTTTCTTCAGATGTTCTGCAAGATTGGCAAAGGTTATGGTATAGGCAGTCCTTCATTAACTTGTAATCTGCCAGGTTTATTTTCCTTTATTGTGATTTGTCACTTACTTTTTCAGAGCTGACAGCTTTGGCAAACATTGCTTCGTCTGTGCACTCTTCAAGATACATTGTGCACATTTTTATTCTCCTCAGATTTCCAAAGCACAGTTTTGGGGAATTCATTTTCAAAGCTCTGTTTCAACAGTATTTCTCAAAATGGCTGGCACAGCTTTGATTTATGATTTCCATCATAACACCTATAATAAAACAATCTGTTCTTGTTTAAAAACATTCAGTTCTTTTGCTTTTACTTTTGCTTTCAGCAAGTTATGTAAACTGCAGCAGTTTCACCACCTGCTGCCTACACCAAATGCATTTATGTTAACATTATGGTTTGGATCAGCAGTGGACTTTTGAAGCAAATCTCCTGTCTGCACCCCACTTGCCAAGCTTTGATTCACAAGGTAGAGTTGTCTCACAGTGTGTGACATGGGTTCATCTTAACTGGTACTAAATAGGAGATGTGCTGCAGGAGAGTACCTTATACCCTTCAGCCCATGGGACCAGACAGAGCTAGGCTGAGGTAAAGACCTTCTGAAACACATTTGGTATGGACATCTGGTCCATACCCAACCTCAACTATTTCACTCTAGAAATCTACTCATATTGTTCAGCACTATTTGCTAATATAGACACAACCAATATCTGCTCCAACATTTGCAGAATTCATGCCTAATTATGTATTTTGGTGGTCAAGTGTAGTCTGAATCATAATGACCAAAATCCAGTTCTTCATTCCTT
Organism: Myrmophylax atrothorax; assembly: GCA_026770055.1. NCBI lineage: Eukaryota > Metazoa > Chordata > Aves > Passeriformes > Thamnophilidae > Myrmophylax > Myrmophylax atrothorax. The sequence goes on along the minus strand of JAOXXN010000265.1, from coordinate 21,573,329 downwards.
CTCAAACTCCTTTTCTTATGGGATTCCCCATAATCTGTTCCTGCACCAGACCAGAGACTGCCATTGATTTCCTGTACATTTTATGCCATATTTTTTTATCAATGCTACAACTTCACACTGTCTCCTGGGTTGAGCAAAGATTACTATTGTTATCACTAACTTCATGGTAGGAATTTGTTTATTACACACTGAGCCACAAGTAATGACTATCAAGTTGAAGAACTTAAGTTCTACATACAAAACCAAAAAATATAAAACTATGTACGTTGGAAAGAGATTATAGTTTCTCTATTTATATTTGTTTTTATTGAACTTGATAGTCGATAATAGGGAACATAAAGAGTAGTAGGGAAGATAGCAGGGAATTTAAAGGGAAGATGCTAAAATGGAATAATGACATACATCAAAAGAAGCATGGAAGAAAGTACCCAAAGGCACACTAGTGGAAGAGAGAAAAGCGTAGTGGTTTCAGTAGGTTCTAGTCAGTGGTGGAAAGAGTAGAATAAGGGAAATGCATGTTGGAAAATGATTTGTGATGATGTTCTGAAGGAGAGAATGCCGATGAGCCATGGGATTGGGTATGTCAGTGGAAAGAGAACGGAGATTTCTGCTGCCTTGGGGCAACAGCAGGAGTCTGAGGAAGTCTTTGGCTGTGGCAAAAGAAGTAAAAGAAATAGAGCATGCAGCAGGGGGTGCAGCCTAACTCCAGGGGACGGCCATTGGCCACCAGCTCAGCATAAATTGGCAGAAACTTGCCAGGAAGGGCTCTAGAGAGTTTGTTGCAGCTTGGAAAGTCACTGAGCTGTTTGAAAGCAGACCTGGAAACAAAGGCCTGTCTGCAAGGATGCACGGAGCAAGCTGAGAATTGTTGTTTCTGTCCTTTCTGACCCTGTTTGGAGGCTTTTCTGTTTAAAAGTTAACTATTTAATTTCTATTTAAATAAAATTGGCTTTCTTGGTTTTAAAAGCCTTCAATATTTGTTAGAAAATTCATTATTGAACACCTGAGTAGATTCATCTCCAAGTATTGTTTGACTTGAGCTCAGAATTTCTTAAAGGAAGCTTTTGAGAGAGGTGAAATATTAGCCACTCTTTTCTTATGAAAGTATATCAGAAATCAGAATAGTGCACTATTTTCCCAGGTGATAAATTCTAACTGACAGGTAATGTCCAGGACAAGTATGACTTGAGGAGGAGCTGAAAGCTTACTCTGTGTGCCATTCCCAATAGGACCAGTGCTTTCTTGGTATGGGGCTCTATTCCCCACATGCAGGATATTCACATTCGTCACCCTGAGACTTGAACTCACTTTGGGTTGCTTGGCTGTTGTGCCAAATAATTTCTTTTGTTACTATTTGCAAGAAGTCAGTGTGTTTCCATACCATATGACCTGCTGTAATGCTGATGCAGCAAGGTGATACTGGTAACTCACTTGACTTGTACTTGCTGACTAATTTAGCTCAGATTTGTTTCTAGGTAGCTGGCTATCCAGATGAGCATCTTTTATTTCTGCCTATTGTCATGGTTACAGGACTGGCTGCATCTCTGCTCCCTTCTCTGAGTTTTCTGCGTACAATATGAGGGCTGTCCTTGCCTGGGGTACAATATAGCAAATCTTTGCTGACAGACTTGGATGTGGCAGAGTGGTCTGTAAATGAGCATTGGTTTGTCTCAACATATCCAATAGAATTCAAATATATGCACTGGATGCACTAATATTAGCTCTTAACTACTAGTAAGTGGGAAGCTAACTGAAGCAATTACATTTCCCTAGGTCTGTGCAGTTAACTCTTGGTTTTAATTAGCCCTTTGAGGAGTTACCATAATTCCCTGTCAGGAAAAACATCTATATGTTAGCAAACACATAAATATACACAAAATACTGTCTAATTTATATTAGTGTGTTATATAAACAAAAGATTGGCAGAGCAGCTGCTAGTGCAACATACTGATTTGTGGAGTATTTGTGAATTTCTTGTGAAAAATAATCAAGTCTTGAGTGAAGGACATCTGTGTGTGTCCATGTTGTCTAGGTCTGAACTGGCCCCAGGGAAGTGCTGTGCAGCCCCTGTGCCCTGGGAAGGTGCCTTGCTGCAGTGCAGGACCTCCCAGCCACTCTGGCCAGCAGCTGCAAAGGGAGAGGGATGGCTGAAGTGTGAGTGCACCGTGCTCCGTGGGCAGGTTCGGGCCATATGGCCAGGCTCTCCAGACACAGCATTGCTAATCGTTTTTCTTTTTCAGGGTAAAATCACTTTCTCTTTCCCTCTGTGTAAGAAATTTTTAAAACATCTTTCTGGATAGCTGACTCCATTGGGCAGAATGAACATTAAGGACATTGGTATGGTTGTTATTTGGAAAGGATAGTTTTGCAGCAATTCTGACTTTTTTTGCATGCTGATTTCTTTAACCTGAAAGGTTTTTTTTTTTTACTTATGTATATTGTGTGTGGTGTTGTTTTATACTTTCTGTAGAGACTCATAAGAATATATGTATGATGTCTAAAGTGATCAGAGTGCGACAACTGTTGAATGTAGGATGCAATGGTAAGTGTGCTAAGTGTTGATACTGGCAAAGTCTAAAAGAAGGGCAGACATTCTAATTTCAGATTGCAAACTGTTTTCACTTTACCACAGTAAAAAAATATATGGATGCCAGTTTGGGTTTTAAATGTATTTACCCCAAATGTTTTGATTTCTAGGAACTTTGAACCAAAAGAACTGGGGCAAGAAATATTCAGCCTGTAATGGTGCCAAACAATCGCCTATTAATATAGATGAAGATCTTACCCAAGTAAATGTGAATCTGAAGAAACTTAAATTCCATGGATGGGAGAAGGAAACTTTGGAAGATACTTTCATTCGCAACACTGGCAAAACAGGTAAAAAGTCAGATTTCAGGTTTGGAGTTAAATGAGATCAGAAAAGCGATATAGGATGGATAACCAACCAAAGACTTGAAATAGATCATTTTCATTTCACTTTTCCTTAGCTGCTGTATTCTGAATTTATCTATTAATTAATTTAAAAAAAAGAACAGTGATGACAATAACTAAACGTAACAGAAAAATCACACAAATAAAAATTATGTGCATGGACAGATAGAGGCAAAGCAACCATTTTATTACTATCATCCCATTGTGGGCACTTCATTGAAGCTAAAGACTAATTTGCTATTTGCTATGAAAAAATGGTAATTATTACTGCATATATAGACTCTGTAATGAATATGCAAAAGTGATTTTTTAAAGGCATGACTAAATTACCTGCTAATCTGAAAACACTTCATGGCTGAGTTGAAGTTTCAAAAAACTCAGAATGGGATTCAGCTCAACTACACATAGACACCTATAATGTAGGAACTTGCATCTGAATTACTCACATAGACTTCTTCTTACAATCAAAGAAGAGAAGTAGGTGCTTTTATTGTCTAATTTGTCTTACCAATCTTAGAAATGTATTTTAGAAAAAAGTAATTTATAACTACAAGTGCCTATTTCTTCCAGACATAAAAGAAACTTATGGTGGCGTTTAAATTGTCAAGCAAATCTTTTTGCAACCACTTATAAATCCAGGATAGCAGTAACTAAAAGCTGCTTGTTAGAAGTACTGTTTCTTGTTTTGGACATAAATGTGCAGGAAGTAATCTCTTAACAAGTGTCTTTGTCTCCTACCAGTTCCAGTGAGACCCCTAGACCAGCCTGTTTAGTTTAGTTTAGTTTAGCATTGTTGTTCCTAATTTCTGTTCTTGGCCCTACATACTTCCTACATACTACTCCACAAATCACTTGTTTTCCTCTTGCCTTACCAGCTGAGATAAATAGTGCTTTTGTCTTTTCAAGATGCCCCTGAGAAAACATTCTTCAAAGGCCTTGAAAGTGAACTGTCCTCTACCTCATCTACAAAAATTCAGATATTATACAAGGAACTGTTAAGCTTATTAAAATTGTCTTCAAGGTTTTAGGAAGGGAATGTAATGAAACTGAACTCCATTAGTGCTCTTTTTAGCAAGAGGTCAAGCAACTCACAATAGCTGGAGATGAGAAAACCAAAATGTGGGACTTTAGTCTACTTCACCCTGCTCATTCTCTTCAGAAGACAAATGCTCCGTCCCATCAGTTTTTGTACAACTATGTCCTGCTGAAGACCTGTCATCACCTTTTCTCATGGGAGTTGTCTCCACAGCTAAGGGGTCTCACAGTCAGGACAGTCCTCCTGGGAACTGGCTAAAATTTTCTTTTCTCATGTTGCCTCATGATTTGTATATAGAATTATGGTAGAAATGGGGTGCTGATGTGTGTTTTCCCTTTTGTTAAAAACACAGGTGCTTTCAGGAAGTTATGTATTTTCTTAGACAGCCAGCATGGTGGCTAAACCAATTTTCTAAGTTATTTAGAGTAGTTCTATGTCTATTTCAGTTCACAGGAGACCAAGTGCACTTCATTAAATTATTATTTTATGAATTCCAGCATGAAATTAAACATCTTCTCCATGTTAACAGTGAATTACCACACTTCCTACTTAGTTTAAATAACCAATTTCCTGTCAAATTGCTTATGAAATAACAGAGAAATAAGTATAGTGTATTTACCTTCTAGCCCCAAATACTGAAATATGATAGTTAAAGATGGCTGGCACTTATATTGACACTCCTTTTTTCCCTCTCAATTTATTCAGTGGAAATTAACCTGACAAGTGATTATTATGTAAGTGGAGGTGGGTTAGACACCATTTTCAAAGCAAGCAAGATCACTTTTCACTGGGGGAAATGCAACGCGTCATCAGATGGATCAGAACATAGTTTAGAAGGACAAAAATTTCCTCTTGAGGTAAAGTACAGAATTGATTCTGATTATTTCAACAGCTTGCCATTATGAAAAAATACCTTTATCTCTTGTTTTAAGTCTATTTGCAAATACAGTCATTCACTTAAATCCAAATTAATAATATCCAAATGATGGATTTTAGAAGGGCAGCAGAAGGTGTTAGTCCGTGGCACGTTGGGAATGTCTAAACTGTGTTTTCACACATCTTCCAAGATGACATGTCAGTTCTGCTAATCTGACCGAGTTCAAGCTCCCACTAACAGTTAAGCTCATACAATTTTGACTCATCATATTCCACATCAGTTCATTGTTTGTGTAAATGGACTTCCCAAAGCTAGGGCTATGCTGAGAGCCCATGGCAGCTGCTGGACCTCACAGAGACAGAGCACAGCCCATGTTGCTGGGCTGGAAAGAGCTGGCAGTGGTGTGTGAAGAGCCATGTGAGAGCAAATCCTGAGTGCAGCCACATTCACAGGCAACCAGGCCAGTGTACCCCTGG
>JAOXXN010000265.1:21557410-21567909 GCA_026770055.1 Myrmophylax atrothorax | reverse complement strand
GTTTGGCAGAATAGCTTGCAGCAGCACGGGGATGGCGTGGAGGAGAGGAGCAGCTCTCGCTAAGATCCACAAGGGCACTCTACAGGCCAAACTTTCTATCTTCAACATGACATTGTGGTCATTTTCCAGTTAAAACAATGTAGTTGTGGCAGACAACTGTGCTGCTCCTCATTCCCAGCACTTTGGACTTCTATATGAGAGCAAAGCAATAGTGCCAAAGTCGACCTGTATATGAGACAGAGCTATGAGCCAGAAGCTTTCCCTGGGCAGTGTCATTTCCTTTACCTCATTAGCCATTCAGAAATTCCCACTCACACTCCACCAGTCCTGCCAAGACATTGAAGAGAATATTCTCTTCCATCATCATCTCATGGAAAGCTAGTCAGAGCAGGACACTCCCCCGTTCATGATGGTAGCCCAGCGCTGGAGGACATTTTCCAGCTGCATCTGGAGAAAGAGGGAAAGGGGTGCAACAAAATCAATGCTCATGACAGTGGACAGATGTGGGTGCAAAGTGCCTGATAATCTTATACTACCAATGTTTCTCTACTCTTACTGCAAGGCAGATGCAGTAGAGACATCTTAAAGTATTATTCATGTTTTATCACTGATTCCAAGATTCAGCTCACCTGAGTACTCTAGATCATGAGTCCAGTATCAGCAAGTTAACTCAGCGTACTGTATTATCCATGGAAAGCATTGTGCTCCTTGAAAGGAGAATTCTTGTGTACTTAATAGCTTTCCATGAGAGGTTGTTTTTAGATAGCCAATTGCTGATGAATTTTATTCTTTATCTGCAGATAATGCATGTAAGGTTAAAAAAAATCCATATATTTGTATTTAGATTTTTTGTTTGGATGTGTTTTTTTTCAAATTGGGAATATAAATAACTGCATTTTTATTATTTTAATTTTATATATGTATACATTTGAATATATTTTTGTTTGCAGATGCAAATCTACTGCTATGATGCAGATAAGTTTACAGATTTCGAAGAGGCAGTTAAAGGAAATGGAAAGTTAAGAGCTTTGTCAATTTTGTTTGAGGTAAACAAAATATATTTTTGTGTCATTTAACAAGCCTTGAAACACAGAAGATGTTCAAACTGAATTTAACTGATTCCAGTGTGTGATGACTGAGTTAAAAAATTGCATGTATCTTTCTAATTTATTCTTGCAGAAAAGAAAATGGGCAGAATATGTTTGCTGGGCTTTAAGTCATCAATAATTTTGGTAGTGAATTGTAACTTTCAAAAATTTTTTGTGAAGCTTGCACTGTTAAAATATGCAATTTCTTTTTAACAGATTGGACTAGAAGATAATCCAGATTATAATGAAATCATTAATGGAGTAGATAGTGTGAGTCGTTTTGGTAAGTTTGCCTCCATGTTTTATTGATTACTGTTTAGATTAAATTCCATTTCAGTGTGATTATGAAACCTGTAAAGACATCAAGGAGCACAGTTCTCTCTTGGCCAGCCATGTCTATTTTGTTAGAAATTATGAAAGTTTCCTGGGTAGACTGGAGAGCTCACAATCACCAACCACATGAACTTTAACTTGAGCAAGTGCCAGATTCTGCACCTGAGATTGGGTAATCCTGACTGTACAAACTGAGGAGTGAGAGTCTGGCGAGCACCCCTTTGGAAAGAGATCTGAGGGTCTGGTTGGATGGCAAATTGATTATTGGTCAGCAGTGCCCTGACAGCCAGGAGGGCCAGCTGTGTTCTGGGAGACAACAGGCACAGCATTGCCAGCCAGTCAAGGGAGGTGATTGTCCTGCTCTGCTCTGCACTGGGGCAGCCTCACCCTGCATCCTGCATGCAGTTTTGGGTGCCACAGTGTAAGGACATCAAGCTAGCAGAGAGCATCCAGAGAAGGGCAACCAAGATTGTGAAAGGTCTTGAAGACATGACTTACAAGGAGTGTCTGAGGTCACTTACTTTGTTCAGCTTGAGGAAGGGATGCCTCATCACAGTCTACAAATTCTTTAAGGGAGGCAGCAGAGGGGGATTTGCTGATCTGTCTGTGGTGACAAGTGATAGGACCTGAGGATGTGGCATAAAGCTGCATCAGGGGAAGTTCAGATTGGACATTAGAAAAGGTCCTTCACTGAGATGGTGATCTGTCATTGGAACAGGGTTCCCAGAGAAGTAAGTGGTCGTGTCACCAAGTATCTGGATGATGCTCTTAATTGTATCATTTAGTTTTAGATAGTCCTGTGAGAAGCAAGGAGTTGGATTTAATGATCCTCAGGGGTCTCTCTTCCAACTTGAGATAGTCCATGCTTCTATGATTTAGTTCGCACAAGACTGAGTATTTGTAACAACAGAAGTGTAAATGAGTAGATATAATTATTATGAGAAATTTGCAAATGTTTAAAAGCTAAATCCAGGTAAATCTTATTTATCACATGAGTCTTCTTAATCATACATTTCAGCATTTTCATATCTCATTGAAAGCCAGATGACACTGTTACAGCTATGTAGAATGAGTCTTACAAGAGTGATACTGTATGAATATCAGTATTCATTAGACTCAGAGGAGAGGAATTCTTTTTTTCAGCAGCTCCTGTGTAAATCTGAAGTAATCCAATTATATTGTATTCATAGTAGCATTATTAAAAACAATTGTTAACAATTTTGTATTTAAGAAGTGCTCTGATGTGGTTGCTCATCAGAACACATGAACTTCAGTATGGTACATGAAGAGATCTGGGCTCTGTTTCTTAACCCAGTTTCACAGTGGCTTTGCAGAAGAAAAAACGTGAAGGAGCACTGTCTTGAACGGGGCTATTTTCTTATATCATGTCCATCACTTTAAGTAAACTGTGTCTCAGTTTTCTTTTATGTAATGCTAGATTTTTTTAAAACTCCTTTAGGTTGAAAGTGTAAAAAGCTGTTTTAAAAGCTCTCAAAAGTATGACGCTAAAATCAAGACTTTTTTCCTCTGTAAAACAAACACTATTCAACAAATATGAAAGGGAGCAACTTCCATAAATTAAAAAGACAGAGGAGGTGGAAATATAAAGCAGTTAAGATTCATTACTTTTGTGTGCCATCTCCTGTGAAACAAAAAGAACGCGTAATACATCAAGGCAGATGCTGTCCTACAGCCTTGGAAGGAGCTGTAAAACTACCAGCAGCAAGATTCAAGATACAGTCACTACATGCCACTTCAACAATGAGTAGAATATAATTTTCTTGAAAAAAATGCAAATAAGCTCAGAAAATTCAGGTCATGAATAATCAAGTTGTTTCTTCTGAAGAAAGGTGAATACCTCACAATCTGTCTTTGTGGTATACATGAATTGTCCTTGTCAGTCATATCTATATTGCGGTTAATTGAAGCCCAGTTGCTGAGTTCTCAAGCTCTGCAGAGGAGCACACCTGTTCCTTCTGGACAAACTCTGGTTTTCATCGTTCTTTGTAGGTGTTTGACTTTAAAATCTAGGTTGTCAGTCGCATTAAAGGCATTCTAAAATACAATGTTGAAAAATGTATGGCAGGATTCTATACAGGAATGAGAAGTTTCATGTCCCCAAGCATCTACATAAAATGGACTGGCCATTCGTTTTTCTTGAGGGAGGAATGTGTTAACTAGACACATACTATACAGCAATGATAGATTCTGTGTGAAGATTGATTAATATTTTTACAGGAGAAACAGAAGGTGGGCTTTGCTTGACACTGCTAAATGTTCCCTTTTCATGACATACGGATAAGAGAGAGGGGAGGAGCCAGCTCTTAAACCTTAACTCAGTAGAGTAGTCACTGTACAGAAGAAAAGCACCAATCACTTGTAATAAACTTTAAATGTAATGTCACCAAATTTGTAACGAATTCTGAAGACAAAGACAGGTCAAAAGTCTGTATAGGGCACAAGAAGCAGCGTATCTCTAAAACCACAAGTTAATGAGAGGTCTGAAAATTCATTAGATATTTAAAAGAGAATATTTACCAAATAAGGAGAAATGTAAAATTGGTCACTTTCAATTGCAGTGAGGTATATAAGGATCTACACAATTCCAGGGTATGAAAAACAGCATTATTTTGGATGCACCAGACAATAAGGCAGATAATTGTAACAGACTACAAAAATCTGCCTTGTTGAATTTCATACCATTTATGTCAATTTCTGTTGCTGGACCCTACTGCCATAGCAGCAGCAACTTGCCTTACTGTGGATAGACTTTCACCAGTTCCTCATGCTTACTCACAGCTGACAATGTATCAGGTAAGCTGCTGACCTGAAAGATGTGCTATTATTTTCCCAGAACAATAGAGTGGTCATACTCTCCTGGAGGATATCTTTGCATCCTTCACTGCTTTGGGCTACAGTTTTTCACTGTATTATCACCATTTTAAAAAAGCCTAATCCACAGAAATTTTGCTTCTGCTATCACAAGTAATATTAACTCTCAGGTCTAACATGGTGACAGCTCCCCAGTCAATGATTTTCTGCAGCAGTTTGGATCCTGAAAGAAGCTCAACAACTTAATTAAACTCAGGGAGAATTTGAAGCTGTGTCATGAGACCCAGTACGAAGATTTAATATATTTTTTTTCTTTGGAGTTGAAGAGTGAGACAAAGATTTGGCATCTTGGACATTTATGAGTAAGCTTACAGATGAACAAATTCTTGTGGACCAGTATACTGATTTTTTATTATTGGAGTAACTCATTACACCTTCCCAAGTAGATAAAGTTGGCTTTGAAGTACACTTATTCAAACTGAATAGAAAAGGCTCTGCAATTTATTTGTATGTTAGTCTCTCTGGAAATTAAATTTTGAGTAATCTCAAAATTAGCACGTTCCTACAATGGTAACTCTTGGAGAGTGTAATTTCTATTTATTCATTGCTTCATCTGATTCTATTTTTTTTTCAGGAAAACAGGCTGCCTTAGAACCATTCATTTTGCTGAATCTTTTGCCGAATGCAACAGACAAATATTACACCTATAATGGATCTTTATCAGCTCCTCCATGCTCTGAAACAGTTGAATGGATTGTGTTTAAAGATACCATAAGTATTTCTGAAAACCAGGTAATTTTTGTAATGTTGTAAAACCAAAACATTATACAGAATACCAAGGAACAGCATTTGCCATGTATGGCATTCACTGCCAGCGCAACAACACAGCTTTTCTTCTATCTAGTTAGAAGTTTTTCATGTAGCCATTAGATTAGAAAGCACATATATTACTTGTGTGCTATCTTTCCCCTTTTTTAGTTTAGAACTAGAATTTGAGCAATTTCTTGTCTTAAAATGGAGTAAGAACATACTCCAGGCTGTCTGGACTTCTGTCTCAGATAAAGAGAAGTACAAAACTCTCTTTCCGTGTTCCCCAAGCCACATGGTAGTGCTGGGCAGAGCAGAGCTCCAGCAGTGGAGTGGTTGAGAAATACTGGTGGAGTTAAACCGTTAGATATACTGATGGTACAGAGGAACAAAAGCTCAGTGCCATGCGGAATAGCTCAACTGTGAAACTCTACGAACATCTTTTCCCTAGAGTTTTTGCCTCCTAGCAGAATCTGGTCAATTTATTATGACTTCTGACTTCTTTTTTTCCTCATCTCTTCTAGTTAGCTGTATTCTGTGAAGTCCTTACAATGCAGCAGTCTGGCTATGTTATGCTGATGGACTACCTGCAAAACAACTTTAGAGAACAGCAATATAAGTTCTTTGGACAAGTGTTTTCCTCTTACACTGGACAAGAAGAAATTCATGAAGCAGGTACTTAAAGAACAGTCATTCCTCTCTTCACAAGTTGAAAGACAATTTTCAGTAAAAGATTCACCCAAGTATGAAAATACTCATTTTAAATTGTGTAGAATGTAGCACACTGTATTATTACTCATAAATCTATCACTTCATGGAAAAAAACTAGCAATCATAAAACATGTCAGATTAAATGGAGTGGAAAATTAAATGCTTGTCTTGACCAAGCATTCAGTGAAGATCACGTCAGTTCAAGCTTTCTTGCACTGCCCTTTTAATGTGTTTGAAACACAAACAAAAGTGCCTTTTCAGGGACTTCAAGGGAATTTTGTTTTACAAATCCATTTGGTTCTTTGTCATGTACTGTGGATGCTATTACAATAGAGACTGAAGTGAGGTTACCAAATTCATTTCATGTACTCTGCTAAGAAATTGACAGATGGAGAGAATCCTAGAAGCCAGATTCTGATCTCTCTTTTAACTAAAACTTCAGGGAAGTTTGTGAACATTATATGACCAAAATAGTACATTATGTAATGGGAAACAAGATCTAGGACTAAATATGGAAGTCAGTGATTTCTGTACTCACAAGCAGAGAAGAATATAGAGTAAACATCTAAATCAAGGGCTTTATCTTGCTATTTGGATAGGGGTACCTGTAGATTCTTAAACTCAATTGCACTGAACTGTGCTTAATTAGACATAAACAGATGACTGAAGCACATAGTGTAGGTGTTTTACAGATTAAAAAGAAGTGTAGTTTCATATGTATATATTTATGTGCATACGTATGCACACAAATGCAACAATAGTATGTGTCTAATGTAGAACATTAGAGATGCATTTATATTTTCACCTCCATTTTAAGAAAAGTTAATAAAAAGCCATAGGAATCATTAAACTCAAATGTCCAGATGTAAAAGATGTAACATGAAGGTCAATGTCTCCAAGAGTAAATAGGCTTATGTATTTTATGTTTAATATTGTGTAGTAGGCAACAGAAAAATATAATCTTTTTAATCCCTTCAGAGGATGCAAGAAAAATTACAAGAATGGGTCTTAGGTAGATAATTGAAAAATTATTTTTCATTGCGAAACCTAGAATCCCAATTTTCTCCTGCTACATTCAGTGTAGGCTCTCATTAGTCAGTAGGATTAAATGTTTGATTTGTTGCTGTTGTTAATACATGATATTTCTTAAGTAGAACAAAGTTTCATTGGAAAAGCTGAAAGAATCTTCTGTTATAAACTAATTTCAGCAAATTATTGTCAGAATTTTTTTCACAGTGTCATCCTCAATGTTCCTGATGTACTAGCACTGGCTTGTGGAGGACATGGGAATACTTTGTTCCCCAAACCTGCCTATACATGTAATTGCCGTGTGTGATATGTATGTACGTATTTAGGAAGACTGAAATAGCTAATCCTTACAGCTATACTTCAGGATTCAACTAAAAAAGTGTTTTCAAATCATAATGCTTTACCTCCACCAACCTCAGCTGTCATGAAAATCCATTTATAGTAGAAATCATTGTTTATTCCTGTAAACCTGAGAACCATCATGGAGGCTGCTGGGTCCTTTATGTGGCTTCCCATCCATTCCTTCTGGTAAGGCCCTGGGAGTAAGGACAGAAACCCAATTCTTGTTAATCTTCCTGGATTTAGTAAAGGTACAAAAAACAATGGGTTCTTAAAATTTAAGACTGACAATATATAGTGGTAAAAAGTGTTTGTCAGGCTGTTTTCCCATGAGAAATACAACTTTGTAAAGTTCAGCAGTTGTCTTAGCTAAATTTTCTTGTGAGACATGGGGTCAGGGCTCGTGCCTTTGCCCTTTCACATGCCTCGGTTGACCTGAACAACCATTCTCAGATTCCATCCAAATGTTTGTGCAGGACACTTTGCTGTGCACAGGTGCCCAGGTGCTGGCAGTGGTAGATACAGGGGTGGGCTCTGTGAGGAGAGCCCAGGGCTGCCCAGAGCCAGACACAGACAGTTCCAGCTGGCTCCAACCCACCCACCTCAGGGCACAGCTGAGCCCCTCAGCCATGGTGGTGGCGCCTCTGGGAACATGGAGCTGCACAGCAGTGAGAAGTGAGGGGAAAAGTGTGAGAAACAGCCCTATGATGCCCAGGTGAGAAAAGGAGGAGGAGAGGAGGTGCTTCAGAAGCAGGAGCAGAGATTCCCCTGCAGCCCATGGTGAAGGTAAGTTATCCCAGGGCAGACTGTGGAGACTCCATGCAGAAGCAGGCTCCTGGCTGGAGCTGTGGCTTGTGGAGAGGAGCACATGCAGGAGCACGTTTTCTGGCAAGTCTGTGGACCTGTGTAGCACTCTGCTCCTGAAAGACTAGGCAGCTTGGAAAAATTAATGAAAAATGGTATCCTGTGGGTGGAACCCAGAACTGGCGTAGGGAAACAGTGTGAAGAGCAAGGAGAGGCAGAGGCAAAGCATTGTAACTGACCACAATGCCCATTCCGTATTTCCCTGTGCTGTTGGGCGTGGGAAGGTGGAAGAGTCAGGAGTGAAGTTAAGCCTGGGAAGAAGGAAAGGGTGGGGAGGTGTATGTGATTTTGGTTTTGTTTTTCACTATCCTACTTTACTTTAATTGGTGACAAATTAAATTTCCACACATTGAGTCTGTTTTTTGCCCATGGTGGTGACTGTTGAGTGATCTCCCTGTCTGGCCCACCAGCTTTTTCAGCTTACTTTTTTCCCCTGCCCTGCTGAAGACAGGGAGTGGGAGAGCAGCTGGGTGAGCACCTGGTGGCCAGATAAGTCAGCTCAGCACAGGTGTACTGTTCTGCTCCACCTCCATCACAGAATGAGAGTAGGTTGGGGATACGGATTAACTCCTTTTTGCCACACATACATTTTGTCAGGGATCTGCAAAGCCTCTGAATATCTTAATGTAAATGAAGTGATTTCAACAATTAAAAATCTGCATTTAAAAAATAAAAAAATCTAAACCCTAGATTCAACTATAAGTGGACAAAAGCAACAAATGTGGGGGAAAAGAAAAAAAAAAAGGAAGCACCAATCTTGGGCAGCTTATAAATGTTCTCTGTTCAAAACCACAGCCCAGGCAGTTTTTGACAATGATTTGGCCAATGTAGCCCAGTGGTTCCCCATAATGCAAATTAGTTTAAAAGAAAATTTTTTAAGTTACATGGGTAGTATTTTATTCCACAGAAGAATAAGCAGAGATATATGCATTATCATGAGATGATATGCAAGACCAGCATCTAAGTACTCATATGGGGGAAAGCAGAGACTTGAATCCAAGCCCAGTAGAGGTTTTAATAGGCTTCTGACTTCCTGTGAATTATTTGCTCTTTTGTGTTTTGCTCTTTGAGACTTGTAATCCAGTTTAATACCTGCGACTTCAGATTAGTAAGACATGAGAGCTCCCTTTCTTGCCCAGGTTTTCTACAAGTAGGTCTCAGAGCAGAAGTATTTAATTAGCTAAGTTGTTACGTGATTTTCTTTTCCTCGTCTCTGGAGAGGGAAAATGAAAAAAGGCAGGAGGTAAGTATCACTGTGTTCTAAGACTGGCAGGAAAGAAAAGGAAACAGCACAGGCAGAATGATTTATGAAGGGAAATCAGAAGGGCAATAGACATCTTGGGAAGAAATGGAAGTGAAATAATGTATAGATGATTGTCATGTAGGAATATTGTTAGTCACAGCTGAGATGAACATCAAAAGGAGAAGAACAGAAAGGAAGACAACTTTTTTTCTTGGGCAAAAATAGAAAAAACAGCTGGAAAAGAAAAAAAACAATCTTCTACCTTTAGAAGTTCTATAATACTGCTCTATTAGTCTGAACAGTCAAAAATTTCAGAACCAAATTCACTCACAGTCAAAACAGGTGAAGGGAGAAAAAAGGACTGTAGAGAAGTGTTTGGAACACAGAGAATCTTGGTGTTTACATCATTAAAAAGTGTTTTGAGAGTAATTTTAAACATCTTTGAAAAGAAATAGCTGAGTTTTTAGATTTGTTGAAAAATAATGAAATCAGTTTAAGTCACCTGTCTTAATGCTGAGAATTGAGAAGGGTATCGTCTTTGATGGTCCATTCATTTAGGGAATGGAATGTACACAACTGGAGATTTTTTTTTATTTGTTCTTCCTTCAATTAAAAGAATTCAGTGTCATGAATTAAATGGCATATTAGTTAAATAGCACAGTGGATTCAAAACCTGACAGCTATAGAATTCAACTAATTTACAGACTAATACTGCCTTAACCATTAGCTTACGCACACGAACACAAGAATTTAAAAAGCCCTGCTGCTTGTTTTCCATTGACTAGCTCAGACCAAAGCTGCTCAAAAGTGCCCACCTGCGTTCAGAACGGAATAAACTGCTTTTACAAATATTTTTGAGAGGTTTGAGTGCCCTCTTGTGTTCAAGTGGCAAAATGCAAATCTAATTGTCTCAAAATGCCGTATTTTCTACAAAAGCATTGTGGCTTTTATTTTTTTGCATTATGTTTGCTTCCTTTAAGAGGACTCCAAAGGATCGCCACTTGTTTTCTTAGTTAGATAGATAGTTTTCTTTTCTTGCTTTGTTAGATGCTCATATTTTTTTAAACAGATTATGAGATGTAAAAATGTTCCCTCCTTTGTTCCAAATAGGGAATGACTATGTAATTACTTGTGCAAAGTTAAGCTAAAAATCTTGTAATAAAAATACATCTATCTAGCAATTTTAATTTAAGATTTATTTGTTGAATGATTCAGAGTAAACTTTGTGTTCTCCAATTAGTGATTTTAGCAAG
>JAOXXN010000265.1:21508292-21549973 GCA_026770055.1 Myrmophylax atrothorax | reverse complement strand
CACCCCAAAAGACACCCAGCAAAAACCAGAAAGAGTAACAACAAAATGTTTCTACTTCCCTGAACTCAAACAAAATGCAAGTAGCGGCTGCAAGAGCAACAGGGCCTACACCAAGACAGGAGCTGCACCATGTCTGGCTTGTACTTCAGCCATGATGGAACTGCCAAAACACCTCCCACTGCTGCACTCATATCTTAGGTTTGCGTCATCTGATATGAAATATTTCCTTGGTTACCCACTCAGGTGATAGCTGTCTTCCTCAATCCACGTAGATTCTCTGAGCCTGCTAATTTGAGGCTTAGCTAAAACCACTACAGTCATAGATTCCCCATCTGACTTTGCAGAGATGAGAAATATGAAGATGACATCCTTATACTAGTGTATTGAAGAAATTTCATTTGGAAACTGTGGAGGAAATGCAGACATGGAGCTCTGTGTGATGCTGTTGTTTGAATCGTTCCCCACACTGAGACTGGCATTTTCACTTAGTGCAAATCAGCTCTCAGAATATGTACTAGTGTTTGTGTGCAGACAGAGTGCTAGAACATTTCTTAGAAAAAAGCCTTAGAAAGATTCAGAACGGTAATGGGCCTTTCTGTGGACCAAAAGAACAGAAAGAGTCATTAGCACTGTGGAAGGGGTTAGATTTCCTCACTGGAGACCTGTGTCACTTCCTATCAGAGATTTGTATATTTCCTTCAACCTGCTTTGAAGCTTTTCCTGCTGACCACCATCAGAAGTACAATATTGGATTTGGCCAAAAATACAGAGAGAAAGAAGGCAAGAGACTGCCTCTGAAATTGGAGAGAAGGATTTTCAGCTGGGCTGTAGGAGATTAATTTCTTAATCCTATTTCAACTGTTACTTACAAAAAAAGGGAATGACTCAAAAGTCTCTAGAGTAGTTCTTCAGAGAATGCCCAGCACCTTTTTATTAGGCTCTTTTTGTGGGGTGTGATACAACTGGCTTCATGTCCTTAAATAAAATCAAGTGGAGTGGGAGTTTGAAAAAAAGGCCATTAGCACTAGCATCTTGGAAGGATGGGTCTCTTTGGTCTGCTCTGACACAAGCAGGCAGCTGCTGCATACTGAATATGATGGCATGGCTGTTACTCTAGTACCTAAGTCCAAGCCTGGGTGCAAAATAAGAAGTTTACAGTGTGAAAATTATAGAACAGATATTTTTGCAAGAGTGTCTTCAGAACTTTCAGATTAAATGCAGAGAAATAGTTTATTCCCAGACTTACTGTTTTTCTCACTTCTGTATTTCTGCATTAATCTGTACTTTCTCATCGAAAACGTTTCCATAAATTTGTTTTTCCCTGGCCAAGATGTGGTTCCTCAGTGCAATTTCAACATGTGCTGCAGTATCAAATTAGAGCCAGGCAAAAATGTTGTGGCTGAATGTGTCCTGTCTAGATGTATTAGCATTGCTGCCTTCAGTTCTCAACCCAGCTGTTGGCCACTCCTCCAATCACAATACTATGAACCATCTGGGACATGGTCTCCATAAACATATTAACTAATCAGTTTAGTCCTTCCAGAGTTAATGATTCTGTCAATTTAAAATGTTGGATGATACGGTGTGTATTTTTGTTTTATAGAGGCTGACCTCATTCCTGAACTGAGTGAAACTGAAGAATATGAGGTATAGCATTCATTTATTTTTAAGAGAGTATTTAAAATAAATACATTTCAACTAAATTGAAATGGTATTCTGTGAAAATTTACAAAACTATGTCACCGAGTGTATTGTCTGCATTTATGTATACATACATATATATATGCACATATATAACCTTTGAGCTGTAGTTCTCCCTAGATAATTCTGGAGATAGCTCAATATTTAGTTCTCTGGGTCTGGAGATGCATGGTGAAGTAAATTTCTAATAATATTGCTAAACAATTCTGCTAAATATGTTTAAAAATGGGCCATCAAGTTACAGTCACCTCTGAGTGAAGTCTGACAAAATTGTTCATTTAGAAGAATCAAAGCTGTCACCCAGTGTAAGGCTTTCTAGTTTGTTTAAAGAGAAGTTTGACTTGGCCTTATGATTTTGTCTTATCATGTAGTCGGCTGATGTAAGGGAAGAAGGTAATTGTGCTGAAGAGTGAGATTCATGTGTGTCTGCTATCAGTGTGCTATGGGTTAAATAATTATTCCAAAATTCTTGGAGGGTCTTTTGCTTCTTGAACTCAAGTTAGACTTTACAGTATAGCTCTGTTTTACACAATTTTTTGTGATAACGTCTGGAGGCTTCATATTCAGTAACTAGGCTTCTGGAGTCCCAACAAGGAGAGAGGTAAAAATACACAATTAAGTTTTTAATAGTTTCTAATACCAACTTTGCAACATGGGCAGTTCCTTCAGTAAAACCTACATTTGTATCAAGTAATCCCTCATAATTTTTAATTTATAGTTTCAATCTATGACCTCAGTATTTCCACTGTGTGGCCCTCACTGTATGGTGCTATTAACACCGAGGTGGGTTTGAGCCATGTAAGGGCCATTCACTTAAAGAGCTGAACTTGATGATCCTCATGGGCCCCTTCCAGCTCACAATATTCTGTGATTTACATGAATTAATCAAGTCCTTGTAGTTAAATAGACAGCCTGTGCTTGCCTGTCTACATGTATATCCTTCCTTCCATTTCTGGACAGAGTAACCAAAAATACAGTCATTTCTCTGATGTAAGCTATGCTTTTATATTATTATATTGCAACTGTCAGGTTAGTAATGGAGTGCCAGTGAACCTCAATTGATTTTACTTGAACCAAAGAAAGTTTAAAATTGCAGGCATTGCACTGCAGAAAGTAGATTTTCATAAACAAGGGGTGTCCAGTCCAGCCTGGGTTTGAGGACACAGAGTCTAGGTGCTGCTGCCCCTACATTTTAGGTATTTAGCCCTTAGAATGAAATCCAAACCTGAGAGTCATGTCTGAGGTACCCTGTGTTGTGTGAATGCACTAGAGGTTCGTGATAGAGAAAGGGACTATAATGTGAAGACAGCTCTAGCCTCGTGTAAAGCCCTTGCTCTGGTGAGACTGGGTAAAAGCTAACAACTCTTGTTCACTGAGTGCCTCAGTTAACAATGTATTCAGCAGCTGCTTATCTTGGGCACTTTCTTTCAGAGGCTGTTATTTTTCACACTATTCTTCCTGCTCTGTCCTGTTCAGTGCAGGAGTGGGACATCTACTCAACATAAACTATAGTGGAAGACGAGAAGTTGTTAGATTGATAACTGTACCTCAATCTCCTGGTTCCTCAGTGTTTTCTATCAACTGTGCTTTTGAAAGCATTACATGACCAAGCCAGATATTCAAAAATAAAAAGGAGTGTGGACTGTGTTTTGCAAGAGGTTCTGCGCTACGTGTGCAGGTCAAATCAACTTCCTTCAGAAACTGAAGGTGCCTTCAATCTAGTTTGCAGAGCAGTGCTTACACAGGTTTCATTGTGATGCCAGTCTAGATGGAGGCACAACAGAGAGCTGCAGGTGCTGCTTTGTCTAGGTCAAAACAAAAATGCTTGCTGAGTGAGTTAGATGCTTCCATGTTATGTCTTTTGATTTGGTGCATGGAAAGTTGGAGAGAGGATAAAAAGATGTGAACTTAGATCCTCAAGGACTTCCTAAATCCTGATTGTATTAGGCATATAATTTTTTTTCTTTTGGATCTGTTCTTAAAAGCCAAAACTCTAACACAGATTATACACAAAGGATTATTATTGATTGTTATTCATGTTCAACAAGCAAAGGGTCATATCAGAGACAAGAGGATATCATTTACAGCACAGTCATGCTGGCCCTCCTGACATCTTCTTTTCCACAAAACTCTGAAAATTCAGCAAATTTGAAGACAGGTCATAAATATATTTTAGAAATTCTGTTATTACTACAATTAAATCTACATCAGGATATTAGTGCAAATCTCTAAGGGATTCTGATAGCAAAACCATTTTTCATTGGTTTGTATACAATATATACTGTATTGCATATACAGTTACATTTTATTAGGAAAGAGGTAGAAAATTTTTAATAAATAAATACTATGAGTGATTTTTGTCTCTAAACCACAATAAAAGTAACACAATATTTAAGAATTTGTTTGGACACAGTATTTTTTTGTTTTGTGTTGCAAATAAGTAATGTTTTTCAAGAGAGAAAAGGATACTTGTTATTGCAGAAATACTTTGGTTTAAGACCAACAGTTTTTTCAAGTGTTGTCTTGATTTGTCTCTCTTGTTTTGTGGAGCCAGGAAAATGTATTGTTACAGTTTTAGTTTTCATTTGGATATAGAGTCTATAAACATTTTTAATTGTCTTCGGCTATGATATTTTTTTCCAAGGATGAAGTTGATGAAAAGGAAACAGAGGTGGATGAAGAAACTGCAGTGATTCCTAGCACTGACAGTACAATAAACCAATTAAGGAGAGATTTCCAGGTGATTACATCCAGCTACAGTCAAGAAAAAATGGAGATAAAACCCAATGAAGCTAAAACAAATAGATACTTAACAAGAGAAGAATTGCATAGTAAGGATAATGTTTTTAAAGCAGTTTACTATGCTACTTCTCCACCTGTTGGTGAAATTTCTGAAGAGGAAGATCACTATTTGGAATCCCAAACAATTACTGGAATTCCTCCTCAGCTCATTGACTCCACCAAAGGCGTAGACGAAGAATACATATACCTTTCTTCAGGCACTGAACCAACAAGAATAACCCCTACTGGCCACAGTGACGAAGATTTTTTACTGTCTCCTTTTAAACCTGATGAGGAGTCTGATGACTTTTGGAGTTCAGTTCCTACCACTTCTTCAGCACAGCTAGTTACAGAGGAGACCTCCCAAGAAGATACCCTTCCTTCAGGAAGTCCAGATACAAGTGTGCATGATGTTCTTTCACAAGGGTCCTTTAAATATATTTCAGAAGGTGTAGCACCCTCAAGCTCTGATGGGCCTCCAAAGCATACTTCAACTGATGGAAATTTATGGCTTCATAATACTACAGATCCGACAACTCAATCTGTTGATACATTGGCTCATAGGCAATTGTCCCAGACCAGTTACACTTACGCTAATGTAGACGGATTAAAGCCAACTACAGTGCCCTATTCCAGCAGCCCAGTGGTTTCACAAGACACTTCAGATGCGGATTTAGAATTGCCACATTATTCTACCTTTGCTTTCTCCTCTGCTGAGTTATCACCTCACTCTATCTCTTCAAGCTCTGGAGAATTTGGTTCTGCTTCTGCTGCCAGTGAGGTACTCTCTCAGACAACTCAGCCAGTCTATAATGGTGAGATACCTCTTCAACCTTTCTACAGTAGTGAAGTGTTTCCTCTAGTCACCCCTTTATTGTTTGACTCTCAGATGCTCAACACTACCCCTGCTGCATCAGATAGTGATGTGACCTTGCATGCTACACCCATATTTCCCAGTGTTGATGTGTCGTTTGAACCCACCCTGTCTTCCTATGATGATGTACCTTTGCTTACATTTTCCTCTGCTTCCTCCAGTAGTAAAATGTTTCACCGTTTGTATACAGTTTCGCAAATGTTTCCACAAAGTGCTACTCCAGCTGTTGCAAGTGATGAGGTGTCCCTGCATGCTTCTTTGACGTTGGCAGAGGGTGATACATTAATTCAGCCAAGCCTTGCTCAATATTCTGATGTGGTGTCACATCAGACCACTCATGCTGCTTCAGAGACTCTGGTATTTGGTCATAATAGAACTCACATATTTTTTCAAGTTGAACCATCCAGCAGTGATTTAAATATGCATGTACTATCTACAATATCTGAACTTCCTTATGCCTTGTCTGGTAATGTGGGCTCCCTCCAAAGCTTTACTGTTTCCTATGACTCTGCAGAATTTGTGCATGATTCTGTTGACTTATTTCGTCAAGATCCTTTATTTAGCAGCTATAACAATGTGCCGATGCATAAACCTTCTTCTGTAATATTGCAAGCTGATACTTTGCTGCAGCCTACACACTCTCTATCTAGTGACATGGATTGGTCTGGAGCATACTCTGGTAGTGAGTCCCTTTTGCCTGATACAGATACTTTGATGGTACTTAATGTTTCTTCCTCTGATTCTGTAGATGAGATTCCATATGAATCATCTGGGTTTAGTGATGTTAATAAGGTGCTTCAAAAAGGTGATGTTATATATGGAGATGAGAGAGAACTGAAAATTTCCTCCTGTTTAAGTGAAATGTCCTCCAGTGCTGAAAGTGAAGTGGTACATGAACTTTCTGCGTCTGTTTCTAATAATGATGTAATTACGCAGAATACGACTCTGCAAGAAAGCCCACTTCCTGTTTCTAGCACAAAGGGAATCCTTCCAGTCTCTTTTGCTTTTCCCACTACTAAGGTATTTGATCACGATATTAGTACACCTACAGAAAATCACCTTTCTGTTCAGCCTTTGCATGTTACAACTCCGGCCTATGATGACACTTTGCTTAAACCTATGCTTAGTGCAAGCTCAGATCAAGCTCTCTCTGCCCCTGCTTATAGCAAAATGTTGTCCTCGACTCAGCCATACTTTTCTGAGACCTCAGCTACATTAAATAACGAAGCATTACTGCAGTCCTCCTTCCAGGCTTCTGACGATGGCACTCTGCTTAACACAGTTGCAGTTGTGCATAGTGATCCAGTATTGGCTGAAAGCTCAAGGGTTCATAAAGATAGTTCTACATTTGACCAAATATTGCATCAAATGGCACCAGGTTTTGCTACAACTGAAAGCACGCTGCATTCTACATCTCCACCTTCTGTTGCTGATATGATGTCAAACACTTTTAGTAAGCCCACAGCGTCACTTCAAGGTTTATCTGTTTCTTATCCAAGTGAGGAGTATGTTTCATCCAGTTTGTTTAACAGTGAAGTTGTTCAGAAGGTTATGCCTTCATTGTACAGTAGTGATGTTTCATTGCAGCTGACCAGTTTAGAAAATATAAATGCCTTTCCCCTCCAAACAGCAAATGCCGTAACGACTCCTTTACTAATAGGCGTAGCTGCTCCTACAGACAGCCATCTTTCTTCAAGTGTTTTTGAAAGAAGTGAGGCTGCCAGAGTCTCTTCAAGTTCCACACTTGGTTTTGGTCCTGTTCATATGCCTGCAGTTGTTTCTGTTTCTGATGTGTCCGTTCATCACACTCTTCCTTTACCAAATGTACATATTTCATTTACGGCTGTTCCTTCCAAAAGTGAGATCCCCGTAACTTTGAGTAGGTTGCTGGCTCCTTCTAGAGAATCCTCTGGGTTGTCTCCTAGTATCATGTCCAGTACTGATTTTTGGCCTCCTGTAGTTGAGGATGACTACGATGAATATGATGATGGCTTCCCTTTAAGTAACTGTATCTCATGCACTTCCCATAGAGATGATCAGGATATGGTAGTAGAGGATCAAAATACAAAGGTAAACAATAACAAGGATCAGAGTAACCTAATTATAAGCTCACATTCTGAGAAACCTGAAGAAGAGAAATTTTCAACTGCTGCATCAGACAGTCAGATAAACCATGCCACGGACAGACGTAATTATACATCCATACCAGCTTTGACAGCAAGTGTGATACCTAAGAAGCACAACGACCCAACATTTTTGGAGAACCCTATTCAGACGTCTAGTGTCCAAGTGCAAAACACATCCGAGTCTAAGTCTTGGGCTGTTTTTACAAGTGATGAAGAAAGTGGTTCTGGCCAAGGTACCTCAGATAGCCTTAATGATAATGAAACTTCAACAGATTTCAGTTTTCCTGATCTTAATGAGAGAGACACTGAAGGGCCAATTGAAGCAGGTAACTCAGAATTAACTCCTGGATCATCACAGTCATCAGCCTCATCTGTTACTAGCGATCACTCATCAGTATTCAACATCTCTGAGGCAGGTTAGTTATGGATAAGTCTAATGAATACCATGGGATGCTGTGAAGGGATTACTTTTGTACTGTAGAGAGTGAGAAGGTTAAGATAATACAGCAAGAACATAACAGTGCCAGTGGGTGTGATTAAGGAAGCAATTGGGGAACAGGGGTGCATGCTGAGCTGGATGCTGAGTGGTGCAAAATCTAAAACCAGAATTTTTTTCAGTGCTAATAATTTCATTTTAGTTTTAGAGGTTTGAGAGGGACTTAGGTTCTCTGTTAAATTCTCTCTATACAAAGACAACTGCTGCATGCCTCTGTCAGAGGAAACATACCTCTGAGATTCTGTTTCAAACTTACAGCAGCACATTGTTTTGTATTTTCTAAGAGATACTGAACAAAGAAAAATGCTTGTTTGATTCTAATTTATCTTAACTCATAAAAACATTCATTTTTGTTCTTACTGTGTATGCCACTTTCAGATTGCAGTGAGATGCAGGATTTTTGTGCCAGATTTGCATATTCCAAAAATAGATCCAGATTCTCCCCTACCTGTTTATACTTAGTGCTATTTTAAAATTTATTCCTCTTAAAGTCAGAGAGAGTATTTGTGACCTGTGATTCAAAGGATAAAGTCAGAAGGCAAAACTGATAATGTATTTCGTTTGTCTTTAAAAATGCACTGTGTAAAATCAGTATTCAGACACATTGATTTCTATTTCTTTTTGCGTTAGAGAGTTGAAAATCCAAGAGTCAAGTCAGAAACAGTTTATGATTTTTGAAAGAAAAAGCAATCAACAAACAAGATTGCATTGGTATTTTAGAAAATAAATTGAACTTCCATTGAGTACTCAGAGCATCTGTAGAGGGCAGTATCACTCAACTAAAGCGACTAAGAAATGGAATCCACAAAGCATGGGAAAGTGTCAGCACAGACCTACAAATCAATACACAGTTAAATCACATGAGGTCATATTACTCATGAGCAACAGAATACTAACATGAAAAGGTGGTAATGTATAGCTAGGACTAGTAGAATATGAAAAATAGAAAATAAAAATTAAAAGAAAATAGAAGACATATTGAAATTAATAGGAGTCCTAACAAGATAAGTGTTACAAAACTGAATCAATAAGTGAATTAGATCAGTGGGTAAGTATTTAACAGTTTGTGTCAAATGCATAAAATTTCTTTAAAAATAAGCAAAAATAACATAAATATTTCAAAACCTATGTTACTAATATGAAAGTTACCATAAGATACTTAGAGCTTATATAATGGGTGTCATTTGAATTTTTACCAATAGTAACTCAAAAGGATTATACAATACTGGAGTAGGAGTACAATAGACTTAGTTTTTCCTCTAGATATTATTGAAAGACTCTATACAATATAATTTCATGTACATTATTTATTCCAATAAATGATGCCAAATACTGTCTTTTAATAAACTGAAAATTCAATTTGAGCAGGTCTAACATGGTCTAGTGTAAATCAAAGACATATTTGCATAAGTAAATTATAAAGAAATGTAACAAAAACAAACAAAAAAGAACCTCTCAGCCAAGAGCTTATGTATACATTACATTGGATTTACCAGAAATTGATGACATTTCTTCTTCTTGTGACCATTACAGATAAAAATTGTCATTTAAACTTTTCCCAGTCTTGTAGTTGGTGATGCATAATTATGCTTGTTCTGAACTAGGACCTTGTCCATAAGATCTCTATGGCTACCTAAACCTTTCAACTTCAGTTGAAAAACTAGGAGAAATTAATGGAAAGATCTATGTGAAGGATCCAAACACATCAGTTATTAGAAATCAAAGAAATCTACTATAGATGAGACTGCCTTTACAGCCACCATCATTGGAGTCATGTCCAAGTAGGCAAGAAACCCCCTGTTACAGGAGAACCCTGCACTTCATTACGCATAGGAGGAATCCTAATAGGATTTGGTCATGCAGTGTGAAGGAACTCTGCCATCACACAGATAAGATTGGGTTTTATGCTGTGAATTAGTCCAGAGCTGGATAAGAAAGTATGACTGTTTCATTGTGATTGTATTATGTTCTCTTGTGCATACATAAAGCTTTTTCTGAAATCAATAGGAAGCACTGTCTTTAACCCACTCACCAGAAACTCAGGGACAGATTTTTCAGAGGTAACTTGTGCCTTCAATTACTTTGCGTGCTGAACTGCAGGATATAAAGAGTAATGATTGACATGGGTGTTGAGAGTGCTTTGTATTAAAACCAAGAAGACATCTGCAAGATCAGAGCCTAGACCTTTTTGCATATAAGGTCCTAAAAGCCCCTAAAGTCAAGAACATGCAAACAAGCTGCCTGAAAACTTCTACTGGTTGAAGCCATTCATTTTTTTGGCATCCTATTTAGAATATATTGTTTGCTGTCTTTCTTTTTTTTATTTTTTTTCAGACCCAACTCCACTGCTTCCTCTGTTTTGTGTGAGAGCTTTTCATGTAGAATTGGTCTCTTGAAACCCCAGTGCAGGGCAGCTGATTTCTAGACAACAAAATTCTGCTCCTACACAGAAAATTCATTGTATTGAGACTGTTCACAAAAGCAAAAAACGTTCTAAAGGTTTAATTCTAATGATTACAAAAGTGCTTATTTCTGAATTGTAACTCATATAATGGTCACAGATCACAGTAAACTGCACAGATTGAAAAAAATTAGTTATGTCAAAGTCGCAGCTTTTAAGTGTTTGTTTACTTTTTGAAGTATGACCAAAGCTAAAAAGTCAGGATTGGTGTCATCCATCATTATGTTTCCCTCTTTAATGAAATTATAAAATACATTGTTTCAGTTTTCATACAGATGCTCAAATATTTTGTTCAGTCAACACTGCATGGCTCACAGAAACATGAAATCTAATCAATATCTAAATAATAATTTGATCCCCTGTAAAGATGGAGGTAGGGAATTTGATTCTGGCTCCAGTATAGTTGAGGGAGGAAGGACAACCGTTGGATTCAAAGGATATATCTATAAGACAAGTTACAGAATGGGCAATGGATTAAAATACAGAAAGCTTAACTGCAATACAGCAAGCACATAAGAACTATTGTAAGAAAATTTTTCTATTAAACTATTAGCCAGAGAAGTAATTTGTATTGAGTGACAGTATAATATCAATTCCAATGCACATTGCAATATTCTGTATTCAGATATTTAACTCATTTGACTTTCAGCTAATAAACAGATGAAAATAAAAAACTTTCTTCTATATTTTAACAACAATCTGCTATTCTTACATAGAAAAGTCTCCACTGCTGGAAGGCTGAGTCACATAATCTGAGTACTTTGCTTTACCCTCTATCTGCTTATTTTCTGTAAGCTGGTTTGCAAATGTATACACTTTCTGCAGTACGTAGTAAAAAATAGAGGTAAGTGATATTAAATAGGCTCATTATAAGACACATTCACTCATGCTATGCATTTCTCAGAATTTAAACATGGACTGTTTCAATTTTCTCTGACTGCAGAGGCAAGTAATATTAGCCATGAGTCTCGTATTGGTCTAGCTGAGAGTCTGGAATCAGAGAAGAAGACAGTTATACCACTTGTGGTCGTATCAGCCCTGACTTTTATCTGTCTAGTGATTCTTGTGGGTATTCTCATTTACTGGAGGTAAGTTGTTTTTTCTTTCAGTTCTAAAGAGCTCTGATTTGAAAATATGATTGGCGTTACTGAGCTGGTTTGTAGGAGGGAGCCGGCATCTTGTCTCTCAGCGTGTCTTCATGTTGCTTTCAGTGCCATAATGGTGACAAAATAAGGTGATTTCTGTCCAAAATACTCAACTGCAATTCTTTTTGTTTGCAGGGGGTTTAACCAATGCAAATAGTTATTTCCATATTGACAGATCTTAGTAAACAATTGCTTGTGATTATTAATACCTAAAACCAAATGACTGAACAGAGCACTGGGAAGAGCAAGAGGGAGAAGAAAAATAAATAGCATGGCATGAGATTATTTTCTATCTTTCCAAACCATTAACAGTTTAAAAAGGTAGTTGTTGATTTAGAATGATAGTCCATGGTCCTCAACAGGACTATGTGAGTAAGCAATTCATATAGTACTGTGGGAATATTCTGTAGCTGACAAAGAAATGGGATATATATAGTGATACTATAATAGTGTAACTGTTTGAAGATCACTTACCAAGTAGCTCTTATGAGGTTCAGAAAGTTGTTCTACTTTGTAATTCTGCCAAACCAAAATTAGCGCCCCTCCACCCCCTTCCCCCCCCAACTTTCTAAGCTTTTAGCAAGTAACTAAGGATGTGTTTCTTATGCACACACATGCTCAGGTTTCAGCATGGGTATGTTTCTCTGACTTGATAAATTGATAAGCCAATAAGAAAAACAATTGGGATAAAGGGAGTTGATAGCTGTAAGAAGTCATGATAACATAATCAGTGAGGGCAAAAAACTGGATCCACACTGTGAAAAAACCAGGCCTGCTAGCATGGCACAGATCTCTTCCATACAGCTGAAGTCACTTCCCTCACAGAGGGTAAAAACAGTGGTTGCATTAACATCACCTACTGGGGATGGTGTCTGCCCTGTGCTAACTCCAAACTGTGTCAGGCATTGTATGCAATACTGCAAGTTGGCCTGAGCTAAAAGCAGACCAGGAATCCAGTTAGCCATGTGGCAGTATGTGGCATTGCTCCAAGCCTTTGACACTCTTTCATTGGTTCTCGTTAAAGCCAGTCCTCCTAGGGACATGCGTGCCTAAGTTCTCAAAGCCCATGCCCTTTCTCAGGTGTGGAGGTTGTCAGGGAGGAAATGCAGTACTGGGCCAGAAGGGGGAAATAAATTGCAAAAACTTCTGCCACAGAGGTTCTTGTAGTTCAGTGATTGCCAGGAGCCTGATCCTGTTACTGCTTCTGCTATGCTAACACAGAAACCAGCAGCCAGAAACAGGACCTTTCTCTTCCAGGATCTGTACAAAGAAGGGGGAAGACACACTCAAACATCTCACAGATGATTCCAGAGCTTGTTTCTTCTCCCCCCCCCCCCCAATCCTGCTTAATCTAAAATGCAAAAAAATGGTGGAAACTAGTAACTAGAGCCAGACTGCACTTTCCGGGCTACTGACTACTGTAATGTCTAGCCTTCATGTCAGGGTTGTGCTTAGTGACTTTTCTTCCAGTCACCTGAGGTTTTCTGTCAGCCTATCAGGTTATGTCACACATGGGGACAGAATACATTCCATCCTTGAACAGACTAGGCTTGAGAAACTGAGTTTAGGCTTCCTTTGTTCCAAGCAAGTGTGCTAGTGAATCACAAAGCCATCACTGTGGTTAAAGACATTTCTGAACAATGAATCTTCAGAAAGATTTTTTCTACTTTTCAAAGTAGTAGTTAATTGCCATAATAATTTCCCAGCTCATTTATTAGTTTATGCCTGGTTGGATAGTTATACTCTCCATCCCAGGATTTCCAG
This sequence comes from Myrmophylax atrothorax, assembly GCA_026770055.1. Lineage (NCBI taxonomy): Eukaryota > Metazoa > Chordata > Aves > Passeriformes > Thamnophilidae > Myrmophylax > Myrmophylax atrothorax. The sequence goes on along the minus strand of JAOXXN010000265.1, from coordinate 21,536,625 downwards.
CTAACCACTTGCTTACTGAGAATCTTTTCCTGTCTTTCATGTTATGCAACATGAATGTTCATATTCATCTTCCAAACTATTTCATCCCAGATTCTAAACCATGTTTGAAATCTGTTTTATTTGCCAAAGAACAGCATCCATTTCAGGACCTAGACTGTACAATGCAGTTCCAGTAATCCTGCACATTACAAGCTTGTTTTTGTTGAATAACAGTGTGTTCATTTTGTATTCTTTCTCTGGGAATGAACAACTCTGTAAAACAGGTCTTTCAAAATAAAACAGAAATCCCATTAGCAATAATATCTTCTTGTCTTGAATTTAATCTTTTCTGTATATCTTGTGTACTACAAAATAAAATATGGAGCTCTTTTGTTGTAAATCCTCAAAATTCTCTTGGCATTATGATAACACCAGTAACTATTTCTTATTTCAGGGGAATGAAGCATAAAGAGTATGTACTGTAGGTAGGAGTTTGTGGCCCTCATTCAAAGTTGCCAAAACCCTCATGTCTTTTTAAAGCCTGGAAAAAAATCGATACTAACTTCATTGCTATTCAGTTTTTATTAAGCATGAAAAATATTACTAGAAAGTGTAATATTTTTTATGGTTAAGTTATTTTCAAATAGTTGATGTAAGCTGTCAACTTCTTTTTTTAATTTGGACCAATTATTTTCACTTATTAAAGTTCACAAAAAGTTTATCCTATATTCCTTTTACACCATTAGTAAAAAAAAACCATTGGTATATCCTAGCTGGTGGTTTCCACTATTGGCTCCTAATTTGAATATGCAAAAAGTGTGTTATTTGATTTAAAAAAAAAAATAGCAAGAGAAAAAGTACCAGTCTCTCAAGGTTAAAGGAAGACAAAATTATTTTGTTCTTCACTTGAATGACTTGTATTACAAAAACAATTCCATACCATCTGTTGTTTGGGTTTTGGTTTGGGGTTTTTTTTACATGAAATTGTTAATCAGCACTTGACAAAATTCCTCAATCTCTTCACTATCTCATTAGGCATAATTTCAATCTTTTTTTAATAAAATATTCATTTCTCTGATGGAAAAGAAAACTTCTGATGGCAATATTGTCTAAAGATTGACTAATTGCCAGTAGGAAAATACATAGTTTCGAACTCTGTTTTTGTGTATCTTTTGTAATTCAAACAATTTTTATCAATTTCATTTTCCTTTAATTTCTTCAGCATGATTAATATTACAGTGGAAAAAAAAAGGAGATTCTTTTGCCTGTTTCATGATTTTGTTCTCCAGATAGACTTTTTTTAAAGCTTTAGAGACAATTTTCTGTCCAAATCTAGAGTCTATCCATCTCTCTCAGTATATGTCTACTTGACTGAGTCCTTGCAGCAGAGATGCAGCAGGAATATTTAAATGTAATTGTGTTGTTCTTTCTACATGGCTTCATTATTACCACTTTTCTTAATTAATCATATTTGTGCCGATCAGTTTTATAATAGTCATCGTAAGAAGAGCTTGGAGAACGGTAAAATGGTAACAGTTACCAGTGAGAATTGTACCATTCAAAATTATTTTTCAATGAATATATGTGAATTATAGTAAAAGATTAGCTCTAATAACATGAACCACAAACTGCTAATGCACTTCCAGCTACATTTGTACCTGTAGACTTACTGAATATCAGTTGACTGTCATGCAGGCTGTTAGACATTTCATGGCAACAACACTTCAGAAATTACCAACCTGATGACAGACAGCACCCTGAGCAGGCATTTAAATTTTAGCTTTCCTCTACCACCCCATATCTTTGAAACATAGCTGTTAGAGAATGTTCATTTTCTTATTCATGATTTGAACTGATGCCTTGAGTCCTGTGCTAAGTTTATGGGAACGGAGTTGAGAACCTTCTCTAAGGATCATTAAACTTGCACATGCGGAGACACTAAAATCAGATTTAAATTCACAAAGGCCACATTCATCCATCCATGAAGGAAAAAATTTAAACAGTGTGACATCAAATTATAAATAAAAGTGTTAATAAAATCTGAAAATTAAAATTCTAGCTGGAAAACACATAAAAATTAATTGCAGCCATTTAAAAATTGAATAATTGGCATAATTTGATCCATTGAGGATCCATTGGTAGATCCTTTGGTTCCATCAGATCTTTAAATTATCTGAGCCTTCTAAAAATAAATTCTACTAAGTGTTTGAGAATACTTATTGGCAGATAATCCTGTGAGGTCAAAAGACCCTGAAGTTCTCAGAGAGAGAAGTAACTGTGCCTCTAAGACCATTCTTGGCAAGCAGTGAGCATGCAAACACATCCTCTCACAGATGCCTCTTGACTTCCAAGGAGCCTGAATACTAGAAAAACTATGTCCTCCACAGTCTGAGGCTTAGTCTTGTCCAAAGGAGTTCCCATGGAAGTCTTCATTCAGATAATAGTGTCCTTCCTGTTAGACCGAAGTGCTGCTGCTGCTGCTGCGTACCTTCCTTCCCGCACACATCCAGACACTGTAATTATTTCCATGGCTTAGCACATCTCTATATCTAAACTGTGTGTTCCAAGAAGCGCTGTGTCTAAATTACAAGTTACAGTTTTAGGTTGAAGATCTAAATGCTGTGATGAAAGGTGTAAATTAAATAATCAGGTTAACATTGAGTGATGGGACCTTTGTCTGGAAGTCTGAAATAGTCATCACTTTTTTCATTAACAACAAGTGATAATTAACAATATGTGGATATTAGCATTAGGTTTAGTCAAGAAGGCTTTCACTTCTGATGCAGAAGCAGATGGAGTGCCTATTTATGAGTCTTATTACAGGTTAAGTCAACTGCTATGAATTTGTCTCCCAAATGTGCTAAGGGTGTAATTTATTTTCAGCCACAATTAACTTGTTAGAGATTAAAAATACATTGGCTCAGTGACGGATAATGAATGTATGGCATATTATGAGGACATTTTAAGTACTGCTTTAGATGTGAAAGCCATTATACTAATTAAATTCTTTATAGCTCAGTCTTTTCTCAAGCAAGGAGGTAACAAAACTCTCTAATGTTCGTTCATAAACTTTAAGTATGATCGTTGTTCACAAGCAGCAGACATTCAGGGGACGCAGAGCCAGACTTCCCAAAGTGTTTCATGATTTAAAGTACTTTGGTATGTTTAAAGTACTTCTAGTGCATTCTGGACATTTCACACACAGTCCTGAGACAACTCTCGAGTCTTATGCCTGCAGTGAGACAGCCTCTCTCCTCTCAGCAGTGTCTGACTGTAAGGCTAGAGACTAAAAATTAGAAATGTGTTGCAGGTACATCCTGAATATGTTCTCCATCTGCATCCAAAATTGCCATTCCTAAGTAAAACCAATTACATACCGGATAGTTTTGTTCCAAACATCTCATGCAAAGCCAAAGCTTCTCTGTAAACATCACAAATATGCTTTTAGAGGATTCTAGCTTGACTTCAAATTTAATTGCCATCTAAATCATCAGAACTATTTTGCATGCCACAGTTTTCCCTTTGATGTAGCTGTCCACTTTTTCTTCTGTTTTAAGAGAATCTATATTGTACACAGATAGAAAATTCCCAGCGTATTCCGAGATTATGGGCATGTGTCCCAGATGCTTAATTCAAATAAGCTTACCAAAGCCTTTATTATCTACATTAATAATTCTAAAAAGCATGACAGCAGCCACATAATATTCCCTATCTATTTCTCAAAGTATCTTCAACATTCATTTTTGTTCATAACAGTTATATGAGGGGGTTTATGACTGCAGTAATAGAGGAATGGTACAGAATTTAAAATCACAGTGATTACAAACTAGCAAACAACCATATAACAGCTTCAGCTTTGAAGAAGCAGAATCTTGTAAATATAAAATGAGACTAATACTTTTGTGATGCATATATTTCTTTTTGAATTTAATGATTAGTGAATAATATTTCAAATAGATTAAGTGACCCAAAGTAAAAATTGTTATTAGCATGTCTAATCATATGGAGATTTTTTTAATTAAAGAGGCTTTGCAAAGCTTACAGCAGCAGTTGGTTATTCATTACCTTGAATAGCTTGGACTCTTAACAGATGCTTTTCCTATTATCTTCACATCTGGATTAAAGCACAGATGCAAATAACATTGTGGGTCATAGTCAAGGTTGATTCCATTGCTATTCATACTTAACTGGTTTTGCAACAAAGCTGGCATCTTCTGGCATTAGAAATGCCCAAGTTTCTGTCTATCAACTTTGGGAAGTCCTCCTTGGTTCAAGTTCCCTCAGTGTTGTGATGACATTATGAAAAAATTGTTTAGCCCCCAGTCATAGTAGTTCCATAGCCACTGTTTGGCTGTTACAGGGCACATTGTCTTTTATTGCATTTCCATGTCTGCAATAGGATCTGTCGATGAATTATGAGGGCTGATCTTGTACACTTCTCCATCTTCAGACTAGCATAGTCACATGAAAGGGAACAGTAATTACATATATGAATTTGGATAAGCCAGGAAGATAGTGGCATTTTTTGTACTTGGAATTGTGCAGCATCTACAGTAGCTCCTGATGCAGAGTTCCTCTTTCATCTGTCACTATGTCTGACGCGTGCTCCATCTTCTGCCTCTGGTATAGGTAAAGTTGCATGAACTATGTATTTATGCAGACGTAACATATCTTCAAGCTGTATGCATCATTTGGTGGGGAATATTTATATTACAGCATATATTTGACACTCAGTGAAAACTGGTTTTCAAAAGTGTGATTTTTCTTTCTGACTCAATGATGCCAAAATTCCAAAAGATCTTAGGCAATATTTTGGTGGGCTTTTTGGCTTGGGTTTTTTTGCAATATTTATTTACCTTTCTTTCCCTCTAGGAAATGTTTCCAGACTGCTCACTTTTATTTAGAAGATAATACATCACCTCGTGTGATTTCTGCTCCCCCAGCTCCAGTCTTCCCAGTCTCAGGTATTTCTGGCAGCTGTTCTGTGGATTGGTGTTAGCTATTGGAACATGCTGCTTTATATGTGTCAATATGAATTCTTCACGTACTGTAACATCTGTAAAACAGAGATTTGTAACCTCTTGTAAAAATCTGTGTAAACACAGATGCACTTGACATCAGCAGAGACTAGTGTTCCTAATACACTCTTCTGTAGGTAACACAGAAGAGAGATATCCTCACCTTGCAGAGTTGTCTCAAAGATACCCTGTGCCCCTGTGCCTTCTAGCCATTTGAGGTGTAGCCTCACCAGAGTAGCTGTTCATAGTGTAGCCATCTGAGCTACACTAAATAGCTCTAGTTCATTTTCTCAAGGTAGAAGTTTACACCAGCAACGTATTCTGCTGTATTTCTGCCGTTAATTGGATTTGTCATCATTTTATAGAATATTTCCTATTCTTTTTACCAGCAGGCTGAGTATATGCCTCATCTGTCTGCATTTCATTTGCAATTGCGTGTTCTTTAATATTTTACTAGCATAGTTACTATGGTTCATTTCTCTGTGAGCCTCTCATAAAAATTGTGCAGAAGTTTGGAATATTATCAGTGTTTTCTGGTTCTATATCCACCGCATTTATTTGGAGAAATGATTTCTTTTCTTTCCTGCAGAAAGGGTATGAGAGGAGCACATGAAGCCCTCACAGCTTTTCAATCTGTGTAGAATAAAAGTACCCTAGATAGATGAATTCTGAATCAGATCCTAAGCCACATTTTCACATATGAGACAAAGATATTTTGTTCCACAAATAATGTTTTTGCAAACTGTGCTATTACATAAGGAGATACATTCCCATGGAATGACTAAGGGAAGAAAATCAGCCGTTGTGTAGTAAACAGATTTAATTAAATAAATCCTAAACATTAGGCTTCAATTGTAACTGAATTGTAGACATCTTTAAATGCCTCTTGCACTGACTGCCATTGTTAGGAGATGCATGACCTTCTACTAAATGGTTAAAAGGCAGAGATACAGCTTGATTTCAGAAAATGTGATTATATATGGATGTCAAGTGGCAACCATTATAGGAAATCTCTGCTCTAACACTCCATCATTAACTATATTGCAGTACAAATGTACAATTTTCTTGCAATTTTTCTTAACCTTCTCACCTCAGGGAAAAGGTATTTTCCATTGTCATAATTGCATTTACAGTTATTCTGAGTGCTTAAAATACATGTTTTGAAGCTGGAGGTTTTCCTTCTGAAATGCTGATAAATATTAGAAAAGTTTTTCTAAGTGAGTGAGTATTTTATGGAAAAACCTGCAAGCACTGAGGAAATAGTTTGTTTATTTTACATGCAACAGATGTCAAGTGAGCGGTTTTTGTGTTTTCTATTGCACAAGTGTTGCAGCAGTGTAATTTTACAAGTGAGTCTAATTGCAATATACTACCAGCAAAGGCTGTAGGGCAGGAAGAGCATTTTGTAACTGCTAAGTTTAATTCCTGTGGCTATGACCAAAAGCACACTCCACAGTTCTCATTATATATTAAGTTTTTCTTTCTAAGGATTTCATTGGCGGAGAAAGGACATCTGCAGTTATTCACAGAAAATGCCATGGCACTTTGCAGAACAATTCAAAGATGCATTCCAATAATAATGAATTGCAGGGTAGTATTCAGACCCACTATCAAACTCTAAGTAGTTTGAAGTGATATCTGCCATTCATATATGAAATACATTCCTGGATTGAGAAGTGATTGAATTGGGAGATTAGCCGTGGCAGCGAGACAAAACCAGAGAACTCTTTCTCCATTATTGTCCTCACTCTTAGGGTCATTTGCCTACCCTTCTGGTTTTTTGTTTGCATATCATTAAGATAAACACTCTATGCCAGGTTTCATCTCCAGTGTGAAGATAGCGTTACACATTTGTTCACCTTCTCTTAGGCTTGACTGGATAAATTCATTTTTTGTATTCAGATCCAGTCATGTTGAGTGGAAGACCAGATGGATCTTACTACAAATCAAAAAATTCTTGGTGACTGAAAGCTAAATTATTAGGTGGGCTGAATGCTGAACATCTGTTGATGTAAATAACAGGTCCTTGTTCAATGTTTTTGATGTTTTGTTCTCATATGAAATAGTGATGAAATTACAGATTGTGAAATAAACATATTTTTAATTCATGAAAGACTTTAAAAAAACAACAAAATTATTTTTCAGAACCAAAACTATGTAAAATAATGTCATCCTTTAACAGATAATGAACAGATGACACTGTTTACACAATATCTTTGCAGGAAAGAGATTAAAAGTCCCAAAGATTTTTGACATGACCCCTGATGAATATTGTACACAGGAGTGTTTTTCTGTATTTGTATAAATTAAAATGGAGATATCCCAAAAATATAAATATTAGAAGGAAGATTCAGACTCGGGACCTCAGAGTTACATGAATCATATTAATTCCTTGAGAATGTATATCTTCTCTTTGTGAATATCCAGAAAGTCTTAAACATAAATCGTTCACTGAAAACTTGAAGTTGAGGCCTGATTTGAACATTTGCAGTTACTAATGCCAGGATCAGACCTATGATCAACAGGTAATCATAGAATCACGAGGAGGATGGGTGAAAATTCTCTACTAGAAGTAGTCACTAATGCAGTAATTAATTATTATTTCCTTTGGATGCCAATGCAAACATGCAGCATGTCAGTTAATATTAAGCTATTGGTATGATGCTGCTTTAATTTAGTAGACATGAGACGATGCAGGCAGCACATGTACTGGGTCAGAGTTCCAGTGCAACACTAATCAGTGTCAAGCACCCACACAACTCTGCCAAATCATTCATTCTTACTTTATCAGTATTATTCAGAGCTCTGCTCCTACACTCTCCCTTTGAACATCTTGTAGCAAACAGCTAATCCTCCCATTTCTCCTTGACTTCACAGGGAATTCTGTATGTTCTTCTATTTACAGACAAGCTCAGCGTCTTGCAGAATCAGCACCCTCATTTGGGGGGCTTAAGGACAGAGCAAGACCTAGCCAGGCATTTTCTTTATCTTCTTTCCAAATCATCATTTAGAAATGTACAAATGTTAGATAAATATTTTAGAAATATTAATGGTGTTAAAGAATGTTTTAATTTTTATGGAGTTGTATATCCAAAGTTCATGCCAAAAATTTTATTTCAGGATGTTGTGTGGATTGCCTACATACAAACTTCTTTATATGTCACTGGCTTTTCATTCTTTATAAATATATTTTTTGTCTTTTCCCACCCCAAGATGATGTTGGAGCAATTCCAATAAAGCATTTTCCAAAACATGTTGCAGATTTACATGCAAGTAATGGTTTTTCTGAAGAATTTGAGGTATGGCTCTATGATGTCATCTTTCTTCTTAGCACATATAAATAACGTTAAGTTTAAATGCCTGGAAACAAACAACAGGGCATTATATTCTGACTTGGGCACTATTTTCATGAATGCATGTAAATACAAGTGTTGTGAGCCCAGTAAGGAGTTAATGCATAGACTAGGAAGATTTATAAAAGCTAACAGGACTGGAATGCAAGTGGGAATGTTTCTGACTGTGATAAAATGCTGAATGATTGTGTGAATAAACTATGCAAAGATAATGCAATGTATATGGCTTATCAGATACAGTGATAGATCTAAAGCTTTGCCAATACTAATGACAATTGAGTTTTGCAGAAGCTGGCCCACATTTGCTTGTTCCATTTGCAGAGAAAATAAAATGGAATAATGAATACACGTGGCAAGACTTCTGATTAACAGGGGAGCTAATGTAGTCTTCATATGTGGTAGTGAAAGATTCACAGTTCCTTTCCTAAAGTATATGGTTCATAAAAGGTATTTCAAAATGTTGAAACATACTCTCTAATCACATAATAGTATTATCACCATATGGAACTAATGAACTTCATTGTTTTTCACACTCATGTATTGCAATCATTTTAAAGATAGATATGTTCTAACTTAATGCACATAAACGTTAAAAACCCAAATACTATAATTAGAGCTTTTAACAACAATTTTTTACAGAAGATTTCTAAGAAAATCAGTCAATTGGGATAGAAACAAGTTTTTTTATTGATCTATATTAATTTAAATATGACTGTAGTATTCCTGCTGCAAAAATAATAATGAAAGTAAAAAAAAAATCATAGTTTTGCATTTTTTGGTTTTACTTCTGTTTCCCCAGCCACTGCATTTTGATCTAATGGACCAAAAATTTCATGTCCTTCATGTAACCGTCTTCATTAGCATTTCTTCTTCAATTCATTTAACATTCAGAACAGCCATTTGATTACTGGACCGAACTTGTCAATACTAGGGAACGTCCAGTACATATTCATACATTACCCATGTGCATATGCACTGATGGGACTGGGCTCCAGCTAGACTGGCTGTTAATAAGAGCAGATGTTGAAGAACTGTGCATAAATGCAGTGGTTACAAATATCTTTCACAATTAGTGAGTACAGCAGTACAGAAATTGGATTGTTCATCCTAAATTGATCTTTTCCTACAATTGTACTTTTCCTGAACTACAGCCAAATAAACTGCATCTCACTGATCTACCACTGCACTGTCTGAAATACTTCATGCCAATCTTAACTATCACGAAGAAAAAATGTCAGTGTCTTCATCATTTCTGGAAGATCCTTGTTGGCTTTACACATTATCCCAGAATTAGTGTCCTGTTCTTTTCCCTACGGAAGAAGAACTTACAAGATCAGGAAAAACTGAATACAGTCATTGTCTTTGCAGAGTTAACATACCTTTGAAGAGTACGGGGGTGGTTCAGGTTTGGGGTTTGTTTTTTTTTTTTAACATTACTATAAAAAAACTCATTTAAAATCTAATTTTTAGGCCAGTAACCACTTTTCATATATATATTTAAATAGATGAAGGTGATTGATATTGAAAGGAATTATCAAAAGTGTTGGGAAACATTATTGTAGTACTTCTGGTAATGACAACTTATTTGTACTTAACAATGTGGACCTTATAAATGCTTGAGTTTCCTGTCAGCTAAAGTAATCAGTAAAATAAAATTTAATTTTGTGAGTCTTGCAGGCCTTGTGCCTGTCTCTCTCTATAAAATTGTTGGCTTCATTGAGAAACTGCTGGCAGCCTGAGTGAGAGCTGTAACTCTGTCCTTCACCAGAGTATCGTGAGGCTGACAGAGCAGCACTCAGTCCTGATTCAGTGCAGATTTGCAGCTGAATGCAAAGAGAGCAAAACCATTCCACAGAGAAACTAATGCAGTTATAAGGACCAAGAAAAAAATCCAATGAAAGTTAAATATATAGATAATCTGGCTAAAGTCTGTGATGTTGCTCATATATATAAGCTTTCACTGGCCCAAGGTCTAAAATTAAAGCTAAAGATAGGAAAACAGATGTCAGAATTTAAACTGGAAAATTATCTCTTGTTTCCTTTAGGAGTTATGTTAAAATATGCAGTTTTGTTTGTTATTATGGAGATATATATTGCATGACCATAACTGTTTTCCATATAGTAATTGTAACTTATATAAACACTTATCCATTTGTTCTGTGCCGTGGAATTTGATTTTTTTTACTTTTTTTGCATTCATTCCCTCATTAGACACTGAAAGAGTTTTATCAGGTAAGGAATTATTTCACTGCATTTTTTTTTTTTTAGCAATGAAGTAGTTGTAAAATATCATAGATAATTGGGTTTAAGGTTGTGGTTCTTTTCATGCTTACTTACTGTATTTTTAAGATATTTTATGCATCGTAATACTTACTAAAGTATGACATACTTTTTTTTTTCAGGAAATCCAGAGCTGTACTGTAGATTTAGGTATTACATCAGACAGCTCTAATCACCCCGACAACAAGAATAAGAATCGATACATAAACATTGTTGCTTGTAAGTAAAGGCATCACTTGGTGTTTTGGTAAAGAAATAATTACAGACAAGTACAGATTTATATGTTATTAGAAGGTCCAAAAATACCTCTTACACTTAAAGGTCCAGCTCCTCTTTAGCAAAGCACTTGGAGAGGAGTAGCATGAGATTTCACATCTCTTCAAGTTAGTCCTCTGACATTCTGCTGCTTTGATGAGCATGTGTTAGTAAGACATATTTGTGTCTTCTGCAGTGACCCAAAGGGAGTTGGGAGATTTCAATATAATGCCATTATAAAGCCAAAGAAGTTGTGTTTTGATTGCCAAAATTAATCCATCTTTGATCTACAATAATGATGATTTATCCTCTTTAGGAGCTTCACAATCCCTGGATACATTTAGTGTCACATATAAACATAAATCTGCTGGGTTTATGCTGTATTGTGCCCTGCAACAATGTAATAGAACAGCTTCATTAGCCAGTACACATTTTCTCATTGCATCACTCTCCCAGATTTTTCTTCTCTGAAACACATTTATTCCATTTTGTTAATCTCTCTTTGAAGCCTATGGACTTTTGATCATTTTGGTGGCTCTGAACATTTTTTTAACTCTATATAGCATTTCAACTTTGTTCTGATTACAAGAAGCTCTAAACCAAATCATGTTCAGCATTCTCTGCATCACCAGAGCTTAAAGAGACAGAGTCAGCCCCTCTGGCGGAAGGCAATGTAAACCAGCAAGAAATCTTATTCATCTGCCTAAAGATACCTCTAGAGGGACAAAAAGTCAGTGATTTTCCTCTGCCACTGTGTTTGTAGCTGATCGTACAAAAGGTGCCAGCCCAGCAGCGTTTTTATCAAAGGGTGGTGCATAGGCAGCTTAGGGCAACCGAAGTAGCAAGAATTGTCCTCTGTAACTGACTCAGGTCTAGTTCTTACAACCAGCTGCAGAAAGCTTTGGCTCACCTTGAGGTAGCCACTGCTGACACTCTTCAGATGACCAGCATTTTCAAGGTTCCGTTGCTCTCCAGTATCCACTCTTTTAACTTGGATTTAATGTGCCTCAATACTGGTGCCTACTCATTTTGAGACATCCCACTCTGCAGATTTGGCAGGCATGACACAGGACTTGGGGAACACCCGTACACCTCGACAAGCAGCAGCTAGAGGCTGTAGGGGAAATATGTCACAGTACCTAAAATGACCCAAGGTGCTGCTGTTCAGGCAACTAGATGCTGAATCCCTTCAAACTTTGGATTCATTAGATTATTTTTCTACAAACTAGAATTCTGAATCTGATTCATACATAAGCAGAGGATGTTTGCATATGTGATAGTTATTGTATTAGTCTTATGTATTGTAAAAATATATTTCAATATTTTTAAGAGCATTTCTTGTGGAAAGAATATAAGTCTTAGAGAAAACTGCTTATTTTCTACCTTGTTTTACTACAGATGATCATACTAGGGTTAAATTAGCACAGCTTGCAGAAAAGGATGGAAAACTGACTGATTATATTAATGCCAACTACGTCGATGTAAGTGCCTTTTTCTATCTGCCACCCTATTTGTCTGTATTTTCTGTAAAAAAAATTATGTATGAAGATGAACAGATTTAGTTTTTTAAAAAAGTAGCATGATTAATTACAGATTTTGTTAAAAAAAACCTTTCATGGTCTGAGTTAAGCCTACAAAATTAAAGTATGGGTAAAACTCCAGTTCTTTCTTGAATCCATCTTGATATTGTAGCAGCTGCAGCTCAGTGAAAGGCATTTTGAAACAAAAAATGTTCTGTCACATCTGAGTCATTTTGGAAGTATTTCTTATGTGAGTGGTAATTCTTCTGTCTGAGCTAATCTCCTGAGAGGAAGATGCCATTTGGCTGAGTCTCACCAAGGTACCATTACCAGTTTTTGTTACCTGGTTATTTACATGTTAATGGTCTTGATTCATATTTTTAAACCAGTATCATAACAGATGTCTCATAATGACTATCATGTCAACATTCTGCCAGAACATGGGCACTTTTATATATCCTATTGTTGGAATGATAAACGTTGGCATAACAGTTGTATTTGTATGTCATCTGGTACCACAGTGTTTCTGTGATTTGGATAGTTACAAATTTAAAAGTGCTTAAAAGCTTCAGAGAGTCTTTAAAAATAGATACATAAAATGTCATGTACTCCTCCCAACCTCCTTTTGCTCATGGACAGTGATTTGACAAGTGTCATTTGCTGTATTTCAATTTAGGGCTACAACAAGCCAAAAGCCTACATTGCAGCTCAAGGGCCACTAAAATCAACAGCAGAAGATTTCTGGAGAATGATATGGGAACATAACGTAGAAGTTATTGTGATGATAACTAACCTCGTTGAGAAAGGAAGGGTATAAGTACCTTTGTCTGTTATTTATTTCTCTGATGTTCATAGATCTACCCATGGCAAACTTCTGTCTCTTAAAAATCTGGTTTAGGCATTTATTGAGCAAAGAACAATAGTTTGTAGTAGTTGCTTGTTCTAGGATTGTATATACAGAAGTATAAAGTTGAGGATTTGTAGCATGAAACTAAAGAAAAGATTTAAGAAGTCTTGAAAATACCATGTATAAACAAAAAAAAAAAAGTCTTATACTGAAAAAAGACTTGTAAATAATAATATGAGTGGACAAACTGAGGACCTGGTGCCACATTCTGCTAGCAATCTGCTCCCCATCATGCTCATTCTCAGGGTTACCTTGGACCCCGAGAAAGATCCTGGAAAGAAGAACATAGTTCAGGTGAACTTTTCTGGATATTCACTGTCAGCTCACTGTTAACATTCAGTGGGACCCACAGTTTGTTTCCTACTACATGAGTTGATAGACATTTGTCCAGTGAGACAAAATGAGGTCAAATCCCACCACAAGGTGTGTGTTTCTCTGGTTGTGAGACTGGAGTATGTTTGTACCCTGGGGTCACAGTAGGAGACATTGCATCACACTTGCCAAATACTGGCAGCAATGCTTAAAAAGAATGTAAATCTTGACATACAACCTACAAAGCATCTATCAGATGATACAGACACAGCAATTGCGGACAAGGGCTGCACTGAGAGTACCACTTCATTTATAACACTATGCAATAAACATGCACTTTCTATATGACCAGCCAACCAAAATGCTGAACATCACAACTCTCTACTGTATATTCTGACCATACACAGGCTCACTCTCACCCTCACTGATCAGACGTAAATATACTCTGACCATAAACTAATCAGAAGCCACATACAACTCTACTGAGTTGAACGTTCTTCTGGTTTTCCTGTAGATCATGTTATTTTCCTTAGTTTTTAGAGTGACTATAGAATAGCAAGTTCCACAAAATTAGAGCCCTTTAATTCTGATTGTATGATTTAAACCTCTCTTCTGTTGAGTATTTCAAATAAACAGCATCTTTGCACAGCCATCTCTCTTTACAGCACAAAATAAATACATTATTTGTTCTGTAGAGAAGATCATGTCTATTATAAACTGGGTATATTGAGAGTCCCTATACAGTTTTGTGCTTGACTGTGCTTGACTTAAATTTGAGCATTTCAAGTTGCTAGTTTTACATTTTGTTTTCTTTTTTTCTCTGTTTTTCATTTGTTTACTAACAGAGAAAATGTGATCAGTACTGGCCTGTTGAAGGTAGTGAAGAATATGGGAACTTCTTGGTTACTCAGAAGAGTGTTCATGTACTTGCCTATTACACTGTGAGGAATTTCACTCTTAGAAACACCAAGATTAAAAAGGTTTGTGGCATCCTGAAAACATAGATGGGCAAAAGGAAATGTTAATTTGCTCAGAGTATTTTAAGGCAGTTGGCAGCTTTTTTCTGCTGTATATGTAAAGCTGAATTCTGTAGATCTCAGTCAGCCAAGATACTTGTCAACTTCAGTTATTTTGACTAAATCAACAAACTGTGAAGACACTGGCCGCTAGTACTGGTGTGATGTAGGACTATCAGGGAAAAAGCAGTGATCACATTGGAAAGCTGATGTGGACTTTGCCTGTCTGGTGAGCAGGATGATACATTTGCAGGAGAGCAGCTAGAAGAAAATGTGGTATGAATTGAATTATCCACCTCAGCTCTCCGTTTTCCTTTTTAAGGACAGGTGAAACCACACCTTGTTTTATTATACTCAGAACCAGCATGCTGTCAGCTCAGCAGTGTGATGTTAGTTACTTTGAGGGGGATTCTGAAAACTTAATATATTCCACCCACATAAATGTCTGAGATATCTAGTCTCTCATCCTCCCTGTTTAATTAATGCATAACATGCAGCATCTATAAGTTTATTTATTCTGCCTGTTTTAGGAACCAGTCTTTGAATGAGATGACCTGCTTTCTGAAGGCATCCCTGCCTCTGACTTCCAGTTAAGGGAGGGAGCTTAAAAAAGCAGCCCTCATAAGGCTATTTGCCTTCTAGATCACTAAAGCTGAGTGAGATGAATCCTACTCCTTCTGTTCACCCAACAGAGGAGCAGAGTGGCAGAAAGAGCTGGTGACTCTTAAGACCACCTGTAATTCATTATCCCTCTAGTGTTCTTAATCTTAGCTTTCTCTATGGCTTTCTAAGGGTCAGTGGCAAGTCATTTTTCCACTCAGTGGGCAAGCTGATGGGACATCAGCACTGGCCTTTCCTCCCCTCTTTGAAAGCTGGAATATTCAGAGGCAGGTGGCATGCTTTTAGCTAAATAGGGACACTAGCAATTCAACAGCTATCAGGTATGGAAATAAAATCATGAAGATGTGGGCTGCTTACATATGGAATTATTTTTCTGTTGCAGGGTTCCCAGAAAGGGAGGTCTAGTGGACGTATAGTAACTCAGTACCATTATACCCAGTGGCCTGACATGGGTGTTCCAGAATACACATTGCCTGTTCTCACCTTTGTGCGGAAGGCATCGCATGCGAAGCGCCTCGCTGTTGGGCCTGTTGTGGTTCATTGCAGGTGTGGTTTTTACTGCTGCACGGTTTACTCCACTTTTGTTTTGCAGAAAAAACAAATTTTTCTGTGGTGGGCTAAGCAAAATTTCACTCTCACATTTAACAATTCCCAATGGAATAAAATTATTTTCTTAGCTGATATTTCTCTCCTTGGTAAAGCCAATTAATCAACTGTCTGTGCCACTTTTATAAATCTCCGTTAACAAGATGAGGCTGCTCTGCACTGTGGGGGGGTTTTTTTTGCAAAAATGCTTTTCCTTTTACTTTTTTGCACATTTCTATACTGCTCTCTTGAACGCTGTGAGCTTACCAGATACATATATAGCAATAATTGTTTCATTTCTGCAAATACATTATTAGGATGCTGTTGCCTAATGCCTTCTTTGGTGCAGGGGTACTCTGTAATCCTAAAAGGAGCTCTGTTCACAAGAGAAGACTCACTCGCTTCCTGGCTGAACTATAACTCTGCTGTTTTTAACATTACTCGGGGCTGTAGCAGTCATTTGCAATGGAGGAGCATTCTGGAGAACAGGTTGAGGTCTGCATGTGCTGCAGTGTGCAGGCAGGTGTTCTGTCAGTGTTCACTAAAACTGGCAGCTCAAGGAAGATTGGTTAAAAAGGGCTTATAGGGCCTGGAATGACTTCACAATGCCCTTGAAGGACCGGGTTATTGAAAAGTATATAAGCAGGTTCTGGTTTTCCACTGTAGTACCTCACCTTTGATGGAACATTTGGAAAGAGAACTTCCTCATGAATTCTGTCCTTCTGGAGCTGACTCTGAGGAAGCCAACAGGTAAAGTTGCCTCACAAGTGCTGCAAATGAAGATATTTTATTTGTGGGATGATCTAATCTGACTGAAATCCATTTTAGCTTGGAAAATGAAAATTCCACATTTTTGTTGTTCTGCTGCTATCTACATCTTGCCTTTTCATGGGAAATTCAAAATAGCCCAAAATGTCAAGTCTGAGATTGCTGAGAGATCAGCAATACATTATGAGTCAATTAAACTGAGTTTTTAAAACATGAACATTAGTAAGTTGTGTGGCTTCAGTCAGACCTCTCCATTGGGTCATATGTATAACTCACCTCTGTCTGTAGGCAGTTAGGTTTTAACTAACCTGATCCCATGCACTATGGAATTTCAAAGGAGTCATCTCATGTTAAAAATGTAACTTTGATTTATCTTTACAGGCTATATGGAAGACACAGATGATGAGCATTAAACTTCTTTTACCTGTTTTTATGTTTTGGTACTTTTCATATTTTCTTTCATAACAAGTACAAATGGCATCTGGTAATCTTCTTTGTGTCTAAGAGTGTATTAATAACCTCGACCTTCCAGTTTCATGTAATGTTTATTTAGACAGTTTATTACAGAAATCCGAGCTCACACTACTTAGGCTTTGTGCCCCAGCTGTGGAAGAAATGAGATGACTGAATTAGCATGTATGGACTGAGCTTGGACCTGCCTGTAAAGGACCATGCAGACCCAGCACAGTGCTGGCTCTCAAGTTACATGTAACAGTACATGTAATGTTCATTCCTAATTTAGAGAGGAATTGCAACCAACTAATTCCCAGATATGACTAGATAACAAAAAATGACCTCTTGACGTTGTACTTCCTACACAGATATGTTACGAAAGAAAAAGTTGGGGTTTAGTCTTATGATACAGCTGGGTTTATGCTAAAGTAATCAGAGTTCATAACAGGAATTAGTTGATTAACCCTTTCTTCTCTATTTTACCTTTTTAAGAAGGGTTTCAACCATTGCATGCCATCTTAGCTGTATCTGCAGAGCACTAAGCTTTCTCCTTTTACAGATATACTCTCAGCAGCTCTTCCACTCACCAGGTTTTTGTCAGTCCAGTGTCTTTGAAATCTCCTTTATCTGTAATGGGTGGCATAATGCAACTTTCCCTTTAAAGTGGGGTTTCAACACAGAAGAATTTGAGCACATTAACTGTGCCCAAATGCTGGCATATGCCACCCTTTCTAGGTGTACTTGATAAAGTATCCTAGGGAATATCAGAAGCCTGAAAATTGCAGACCTGCCAGAAACCCCTTAGTTCTGTTTCAACCAATAGTTTAAAAATCATTTGAGAAAATTTTCATTAGATCTATTCTTGCACAGAAAAAAAAAATTATCAGCCTTGAAGTTTTAGCAAAGTATATGTAAAGCAAAATTAATTCATTTGTAGAGGAAAATCTTCTCTATGCAGCAGTTTGTTGGACAAGTGATCTGTAAGGAACCATTCTTTTCACTAGTGTTTTACTTCAGGCTCAAGACTATTTTTTTGTTTTATAGTGCTGGTGTTGGAAGGACAGGCACATACATAGTGTTAGACAGTATGCTGCAGCAAATTCAGCATGAAGGGACAGTCAACATATTTGGATTCTTAAAACACATACGTACCCAAAGGAACTACTTGGTGCAGACTGAGGTAAGAATTAAATATAAATAGTATGAGATTATTACAAACTATTTCTGTTGGCAGGAGGAGAGATGATGCAGTCCTCTTTTTAGCACCATCAGACAGATTGGCAACCAGTTACAAGACTGGATTTTCCTTTTTACTTCCTGTAGTTTTATAGAGACATCCTTCTAGGCTCACTTAGTACAGTGCACTAGAAATTACCTTTCTGTGGGCTCTTAGGTCTGTTTATTAGGGAGGACTCAGAAGGAAGTCTGTATAAATCATGCTTCCTGCAGCAGTGCTTTCTTGGCAGGCCTTGCATTTTTGTCATGGAGGTTTTTTTCAGGAAACACCATTGCCAGGTGCTTGAATCTTCACTGAGCCTCATCAGTTTCTGTTAGGCAATAAAACCTAGGAAAAAAAAAGGTGTTTCAGACAGAAAATTATCCATAGATGCTTTAAACTGGAGATTATATATAGAATAATGAAAGACCAAGAGAAAACAATAAGGGCAACAGCAGGGCATTTGATACTCTATGTCAGGTTTCAAGAACAGGTGGTTAGATTCCCCAGTGTCCTTCAATAGTATAAAAGGTAATCAACAGCCAGGGCTCTTGTTCCAAAGGATGTGAGAGAAAAAATAGAGGATGGCCATAGTGGTAGTACTAGCTTGAAAATTTGACTCAAGGCTATGCTAGCATTTTTAACTGTATTTTGTTAACATGAGATATCACAGGTAGTGGGGATTGGTATTTTATATACATCTAGAAAATGTAATTTACAAGCACAAGTTGTGCTTGTAAATGGCTACTGTCACTGCCAAGAGACAGTCCTTGCTGTAGGCGATGACATTTGAGAAAACTCCCCTGTGAAGAAACACTGACCATATCAGAAGTGGCAGCTTAACCAGAGGTAACCAGGGGAATCTGAAAAAAACTGAGAATTCACATTTGGTTTTCTTCTTCTAGGAGCAATATATCTTCATTCATGATGCGTTGGTCGAAGCGATACTCAGTAAAGAAACAGAAGTCCTTGAGACTCACATTCATGCCTATGTTAATGCTCTCTTGATACCTGGCCCAACAGGCAAGACCAGACTGGAGAAACAATTCAAGGTGAGCTCTCTGAGATAGTCACAGGAAAATATTTAGGTTTGCAGACCTGAATGACTTGAAAGTAGGTATCTCAACACAACTTTCATTAGTTTTCTCTACCTAAAATTTAACTGCTGAACCTAAATTCAGATAACTGAACAAATGCATGCAATCCATTGGGACAGAAGAATTATTTGTGTACTCATAAAAAAGGAATCCACAAAAAAAGAAACAAAAAACTCCAAAGAAACAAACAAACAAGAGCATGAGAAATAGGGCAGTAAGTAGATAAGTAGATTTTGCAAAATCTAACTACATGCCTTTGCAGAAAGATCTCAAAGGTAAAACAACAGTCTGAAAAGATGTAAATAATGTCATGAGCCATATTGAAGAATCAGTGTATTCCCCTCAAGTGTACACACTGGCTAGAAGACAGACTCCACCTTCAAAGATATTTTTATCCATCTAGGGTTCAAGAATCATTGGAACTGCTAAGAACAGTGAATAAAAAATATTCTGATGACTTGCTAAGATAACTAGGTACCTAATGTTAAGAGAGACAGCAAGCCTGTAATACATGCACCCATCTGTTTAATGCAGCTTATGAAGGAATGGCTTTTGTACAGTTACCTGTTTTCTTTTAAATTTCATTGTTTCAGCTATTGAGCCAATCTAACACACAGCAGTGTGATTATTCAACTGCACTCAAACAGTGCAACAGAGAAAAGAACCGAACTTCATCTATCATTCCTGGTAAGCTTGTTCAAATTGGCTTCTCTGAGTGGCAAAATGTTTATGAACCTTGTGTGTCAAACCTTTAAACTCTCCTCAACAAGAACTGAAGACATCTTCATTGGTGTGGAACAATGTGGCGTAAAGTACTTATAGTGAAGAAGTGACTTAAGAATTACACATAGGGAAACAAAATAGGTGGCTGGATAGCACTTTGATGATGATGATGATGATTGATGAAGCTTAGTGTTATCATTACTGTGAGATATGAGAGATTAACTGATACAATAAGAGTCATTGCAACACACCAATTCATAACTTTTTTTTACAGTGGAAAGATCTAGAGTGGGTATCTCATCACTGTCTGGTGAAGGGACAGACTACATCAATGCTTCCTATATTATGGTAAGTCCGTTAACATATTGGTGAAAAACAATACATAGCTGTTTTCAGAGCCACCATGTGTCTGATTTAGGGTGGCACAGTCCCGACTTTGAAAGCTCCTTGTTCACTCTGGCTGTAAGAGTCACAGAAAGTACTATTACCATTATTACGGGTTTTAAGTTTGGTTAAGTAAATTGCATTTTAACAATCTGTAGAAATAGAAATCCCATCATAGTTTTAAAAACTGGTAAAGCTAAATGCCTCCTGTGGATGGATCTTTTGAGATGAACTAAAAGTGTTAACTAACAAGTTAGTTTTTAATGGTTGTACTGTTGTTTGCCTTCCTACCTGCTCATCTTACAGAGCTTTTGCAACTGGCATAGCCCAAGACACTATAGCTCATCACCTTTCCATTATCTTTTTGTTCTCTGGGTTTCTTCAACATTTTCCCCCTTTGTTTGCTGAGAGGGAAGGGTTAATGCCTCCTGGACATTCAGGAAAGCTCTCTGCAGTGGTATATGTACATGATCCTTCATCAGGTGCATTAGTGCAAAGGAAGTCTCTATTGTGGTAAGAAGTTCATTTGAGACATCTGTACAAATTAGGAAACTGCTTGGAAGTTTTGCAGATCTTTCAAGTACTCAGATATTCATTTCAGGCAGTCAGCTCCTCTGGAATTCTGGATAATGTATTTTTATTTTGAGTTGGCTGTTCCAGTCTCCTCTGATCTCTTTTGTCCTTTTATTTTATAAAATTTCTTTCTATGTTTTAAAAATTATTTCAGTGTGATTGAATTTATTCTTTTCACACAGAAAACACTGCAGTGGAAGTTTTGTATTTCTCTAGTATTTGCAGGATACCAAAGACACAATTGTACAGTGTATTTTCTAGGCTTCTGGCTCTGTCCACTAGAAGCTTCCTTTAATCGTTAATAGGTGGGCATCAATTCTGAGTCCATTGATTTTTTTTTTTGCAGGGTTATTATCAAAGTAATGAATTCATTATTACCCAGCATCCCTTACTACACACTATCAAGGATTTCTGGAGAATGATATGGGACCATAATGCCCAGCTAATAGTCATGCTTCCTGATAGCCAGAATATGGTGAGTTTTGTGGCTGATGGTTATGGGGTTAGGGGTGAATTTTACCAGTATTAGCATTTTGAAATATGCAGGACATGAGAAAACCCCTTGGGTTTTGCCAAAAGCAATTAAAAATTAGTAATACCAAACTGAGTGTAATACCAAACCTGGGCAGATTGTGATGGGCATGAGAAAGCATTTAATCATTCCTGTATAATTTATGAAAATAGCCAAATAGTGGAGGTAACCATTGTAAAAGGTTAGTTGTCACTCCAGGACTTGTACTTCAGATGTCATATGGCTTCTTCAGCCATTATTAGGTAAGGGCATAAGTGTGAGGTTGTTTCTTGCTGGACAGCCGCTTATGGGACCTGGGAAGGGCCAGGAGCAATGGTGGCCAAGAATTCCCTCACATGTAAAAGAAGCTCCTGGGGATCATGAGGGGTGAGGAGTGCTGGCAGCAGGGTGGGCACGCAGGGCATGGGGAAGCAGTTCGTGCAGAAGAGTGTGCAGGAAGAGCACTGAAGTCCTGCCAGCTTGACCAGGGAGCAGTGGTACCCACCCAGCAGACAGCCAAGGCCTCTCTGAGCTTTGCATCCACCGTGACTGGAATCCTACTCTACTCTCCCTGAAACACAACCAACAGGCAGACAGGACACATGACATGAAGAATTCCCTATCCATCTGACCATTTCAGTCATTGAAACTCTTACATAATTTTCTTAAAAAAAACCAACTCTTTTCATCATTTCTGCTGTCAAACAGAAAAGGATGCTCTCATGAGAACTTCTTTCTGCACTTTCAGATAATCCCAAGACCACTTAAGTGCTGCCTGCAGGCTCCTGTTACAATACACTAGCTAAGTTTATCCTGTGGCCATGGCTTGCACAGCACAGCACAGGACAGCCTGAAGGCCAGGCTGGATGCATGGCACAGCATAACACAGCAGGCTGATGGCTATGTGGATCCACAGGGTACAGTGGTCTTTGGTCAGGATCACTACAGAGATGTCTGAAAACCATCACTTGCCACGATTGTAATCCTACTGAAGTTTTGATTTGTCAGTTTAAATCTAGCTGGCTGGATTGATTAAATACATGATACAGTATTATGTTGGATTTTGTATTTTAAGAGCTCAACATTACTTACCTTTATTGTGTCTTTTTTTTTTTTGTGAAGGCTGAAGATGAATTTGTATACTGGCCAAACAAAGATGAGCCTATAAACTGTGAGAGTTTCAAAGTTACTATGATTGCTGAAGAACACAAATGTCTGTCTAATGAAGAGAAGCTCATAATCCAAGACTTTATTTTAGAAGCTACACAGGTAACACTGTCATAAACATATAACTCGAGACTTGATTTGTTAAAGATAATGCCTACATTTTGTTACGTTTTCTATGGTAAATCACTGATAAAAGTCCATGCCCTAGAAACATCCATGGAGGTGTAACTTCTATAGGTAATGTGATGAGATGGGGAATAGGGTATTCCAACCTCCACAGCAGTGGGATTCTGTATCTCAAGGCTGGAGCCAGTCTGAACGAGGATGAAGGAAAAGAATAAAGACAGTCAATATTTTACAAAATTGATTTATGGTTGTTTTTTTCCCACTCATTTAGGATGACTACGTACTTGAAGTGAGGCATTTTCAGTGTCCAAAATGGCCAAATCCTGACAGTCCTATTAGTAAAACTTTTGAACTGATTAGCATCATCAAAGAGGAAACGTCCAACCGTGATGGGCCCATGATTGTACATGATGAGTAAGAACTGCAGCTTTCTCTTTGTTTTGATGCTTTTTTCTGTAGAGCCATCATTTCACTTCATTTAGAGTGAAAGCTGCTGAAACAAGGCACAAAGTTTGCACTTAACAGTAGTGCTGCGGCTTCTGTTTCAGCTGCATCAAAAAGAGGAACATTTTTATTTTATCATACTTCATTTCAGTTTTATTATTTTCATACTCTTCCGGATGGTTATCAGGTAGGACACTGGAGAGGAAATCAGTCAGCACTTCATTTTCTGTTACTGAAAGAAATAAGACTGTTTAGATGAGGCATCTTGCCCTTCTCCAGCTGTTCAAAAATGGCCAAAAAAAAATGAAATTATGAAATACTGTAGGACCCAAGGCCTTCAAGATTTGGTTGGTAGAAGCCTGTAGGGAAATAAGTCTAAGAAGTTGTAACGAGGTGCCGTGAGAGTTTTGTTCAGCCACTGCTGGGCAGACCTATTTCAGAAATTGCAAAGGTCACATGAGAGAAATTCATCTTATCAGTTTACCCTGGATTTTATATTTTCTCCAGTTGTAAAACTTGATCCAGTTTCTAGAGATTTTTGGTTTGTTCTGTTCTGTTTTACTTTACAAAGGCATGGAGGGGTGACAGCAGGCACTTTCTGTGCATTAACAACTCTGATGCATCAACTGGAAAATGAGAATTCAGTAGATGTTTACCATGTAGCGAAGATGATAAATTTGATGAGACCTGGAGTCTTTACAGACATTGTAAGTAATAAACAAAATATATGCCTTTTTTTAATCTATGTGTAACATTATTAGCATGCTTAGATCTTAGACCAACATTACTGAACCACTGGCATCATAGTTACTGCATCAGTTAAGCAAAACTGTCTTCCCAAGGTGCTATAGTGGACCTGTTGCCTATTCCAAAACGAAGAATTTCCTGTGAAAACCTGTTTTGTGGTTATCAAGTGGTCATATTCAAAATGTGCAGAGCTGCTGCCATCATGTAAAATAAAGTTTTACTTCAGCAGGAATAAATCTGTGCTCCAAGTAGACTCTAAAGTAGTTATGTTTGTTTTCCATTTCAGGATGGACTTCAGTCTTTCATGATGTGTTGACAGCATTGTCACTGTGCTTGCAGAAAGAAAAAAATTGTGAAAAGTATAATAAATAAGAATTACTTGCTGAGGCAGTGTCCTACAAATAAAAATTCATCACAGAAATTAAAATTATGAACCCTGCCCCTTTGGTCGTATCATTACACATCTGACTGCTAGAGCTACAAATGAGTGTAATAAGAACAGTTAAAGAGTCGAATGTTAGGGTTAGCATTATCAAATTTTTGACAGCAAGAACAGGACATGACACAGGATTGACAGATGTGTCCACCTCTTGCCCTGCCCCAGTAGCCCAGACTGAGGAGACTGGCAGACAATGGAGTGAAAATGAAAATCTTCCCGCCTCAGCAGAACCATCAGGACCTTTCACTCCTCTTGCCCCAGGATCCTCCAGAAAATGCCTAGGCCCTTTATCTCAGATTTCCAATTTCCCATCCTCTTACTGCAGATTTTCAAATTTGTGGCTCTTTCTACCCCTTATCTCTTAGCCCAAGCTAATAGTTCAGACCCCAAACCCCACTCTATTTAGCCTGTCTTACTGTTCATCACTCCTTCCATCACAGAAATTCTTTATCCTTATATATCCATCCTAGAATCCAAAATACTCCTCTGCCCTTTCTAATGGGTCTGGCTGAGCCAGAATTTATTTTCCCATAGTAGCTCTCACAGTGCTGTGCTCTGCATTGGTAGCTAGAGGAGTGTTGATGACAAGCCTATTTTTTGGCTACTGCTGAGCGCAGCGTGGTAACATTCCTTCTTCAGTCGAGGGTGATATCCTGGGAGGGGAAACAAGTGGGCCAGCTGACCTACACTGACCAAGGGGACATTCCATACCACATGACATCAACCCAGATATAAAAGCTGAGGCAAGGAGCCGGAATGGAGGCATTCATTGTCTTGTAATGGCTGCCTGCTGACAACCGTCATGCATGCTGGAGTCCTGCTTCCCAGAGGAGGAGTGGCTGACCATCGCTGCTTATGGAAAGCAGATTAATTGCCAGCTTCTGCTTTTTGCCCACACATGCTGCTTTGCTTTTCTTTCTTTCTGCACAAATATAAACTGCCTTATCACAACCCACAGTTTGTGTTGGCTTTTTTCCCTTCCACCTTACTCTCTCCACTGTCCATCTGGGAAGGGTTGTGATAGAGCGGCTGGGTGGGCACCTGGTGTTCAGCCAAGGTGAACCCTCCACACCTTTCAGAACATCCACTGCCAGCACAGCCTTTGCTGTGCCTGCACTCCCTGCACAGAGCATCCCAACTCTCCTCCTTCCCAGCCCATACTGCAAATCCAGCTGGCGTCTGGCACTCCCTATTTCCCATGCATCCAACTGAGACCCTCTGCCCCTTTCTGGGCACTGGCCTTCTTGATGACTTTTCTCACAGAGTCTCATCTGTCTTTCTACCTCCTAGTCCTGGCAGGATATTTGAAAACATGAAGAGTAACTGCAAGGACTGAAACAAAAAAAGAAAAAATCTCAAAAAATGAGAAAAAAAGCCAACAGACAAATGGTAGCCCTAATCATGACCCCAGATTTGCAATTGACTTTAACAAGGATCAGATTCAGCATGTAATATTTCTTTAAAAATACAGCTTTCTCCCCTAGCTGTACTGTGTTCCCTAATGTTGTGCTTTGCATTGGGTACAGGGGGAGCCATTAGTCAGAAAATCAATAAAGCTGCTAAGTAAGTAACAATAAATTGTGGAGCACAGTATGTTAACAGACTGACACATGAGCTGTTAATTAATTTTGAGTAACAGTGTTAAAAAAATAACTATTTCTGACAACATACTGACTGTATCCTCTTTTCTTCTCCAGGAACAGTACCAGTTTCTGTACAAAGCTATTCTCAGCCTTGTCAGCACAAGGCAAGAAGAAAACCCTTCAGCATCTATGGACAGTAATGGCTCAGCTTTACCTGATGGAAATGCAGCTGAAAGTTTAGAATCTTTAGTTTAATTAACACATTAAATTAAACACACACATCACTACATCACTGGAGTTTACCATTATTCAGTTTTATACTTAGGGTGGGGAAAATCTGTCCAGTCTGTCTATAATCAGGTCCCAACCATTGCTCAAACCAACAGTCATTTCTGTTACATACGACTTTACTGTGGAACTTTTATCATTAACAATGTGTGCCTTTTCTTGAAAGATTTCTTGTAATACATTGTTATGTCTGGACTAACTTGATTGACTTTTACAGTGTTTCTAAGAATTGAATTGTGGTATGTTTTTTTCAGTATTAGTTTTTTGATTTATCTGGCTTTACTTTTAACTATAATTACAATATTTATAGATGTTAGGGAATCCTCAATTATGAACATGTAATGGGTTTAGTATCTGATTTATTCACTGTATTTATAACAATTTACATTTGCTAGAAATACAACTTTTAATATAGTAGAATGTAAATAAAATACTGTTCTACATAACATTCAACATTTTAAGACTTCAATTAGACATTTAGAATTGTAATCTGATACTTACTGTAAATACTGCTACTTCTGTAGTGATCCATGGACCAAATTTATATTTATAATTGTAGATTTTTATATTTTACTACAGAGTCAGTTTTCTAGTTCTGTGTTATTGCCTTGTTAAAATTATGTAGTCAATATGTTTTTATTTTAACAAAGTCTTCTGATATATAATTGTGCATCTTAAGCAATTTACCTTCATATAGCTGCATGTGATTTTAACTTTTTGTGGGAACTAGAAATCACTTGTTTTGAAATGAGAAGTTTTTATGAGAATAACATTGTACTTGGCATTGTTAAATTGTTTTTACCTATGGCATTGCAAAAAATAAATATAAATATTCCAGTCTGTCCTGAGCAGTCTTCCACATACAGTCCACTGCGCTTCCACACTGTCTTCGCTGTGATATAGGAAAACTTTTACTTACAAGCATAAGGATTTAAGGCTGACCTGCAGATGGCTGCTCTTCTCATGCAATCTGCAAGTTCAGGAGACACTTAGGGAAAACTTTTGTGTTATTTAATCTCTGCTCCACTCCCACCTGCCCTCATAGTGTCCACATTAGCTCCTTTTTTGGCCTCTCCTTGCACATCGCCCAGTCTGGTAACCCATAGGCTATCCTAGGCCTCCCAGTTGCCTGACTAGCCCCATCACAAGCCTTCTCCATGCTGGCTTTGCTTCAGATCATTCATTCAGCTTCTGAGCTCATTGCTGCCTCCCTTGGCAAGGCAACAACCAAATTCTGAGAAGCAATAAAGCAAGTAATCACTGCAAGAACAAAAGCAAAATGTTTCAAGTTGGCCACTCCATTATTTTCTCTAACCTTCTGAACTCAGAAAATACTGATTTTACTCATTGTACTGAAGGTTGCAGCACTGAGGAGGCTGGAGGAGCCTGGAGCAGAATAAGGTACTTGTTTGAAACTAACACAGGCTGAGAGCACAACTATTTTCTCACTTTAGTATATACAGTTGCTACATGGAAATACTGGGAACAGAGATGCTGTGCTGGAGTAGAATACCACAGAAACTAATGGACCCTATCTTAGATGAAAACTAAGCACGGGAAAAGATGGGTCTGATGTGGGTTTGGAGATTTTAGTCAACTGATCCCTAAAGTAGGGTTGTATGAGGGATCTCAGCATGTCAGCAGATAGATCTAGACCCCCCCCTCAGCAGTATGGGATTGAGGATAGGTGGAACTGCAACAAAGCCAAAATAAATTCAGGTTTAGAGGAATCTAAACAGCAGAAACTAAAAAATCCTCATACTGTTGATACACGAAATGAGCATGAAGGTGCCAGACCAGGAGTCAGAACAGCACAGAATGACAGAATAGCTAGTAGTAAGACAGATGTTCTCATGCTCTTGTCCTCTTTTCTAAAAAATAAAATCATATAGACAAAACAATGTATCACAGAATCATGGTGATGGTTAAGGTTAGAAGGGACCACTGGAGGTCATCTAGTTCATGTAA
>JAOXXN010000265.1:21479289-21500429 GCA_026770055.1 Myrmophylax atrothorax | reverse complement strand
GGGCACAGCTGAGCCCCTCAACCATCAGTGGGGTGGCTCAGGGAAAATTTATTTAAGAAAGGGCAAAACACTGAACAGCAGTGAGGCAAAAAGCCCTGCAACACCAGTGCTGGAGAAGGGAGAGGAGGTGTTCCAGGCAATGGAACAGAGATTTCCCTGCAGCCCATGGAGAAGACCCTACTAGAGCAGAGGAAAAGCATGAGGAAGGAGCAGCAGAGAGAAGCAATTATAGACTGACCACAGGCCTCCATTCCGCAGCCCCCTGCACTGCTCAGGAGAGAAGGAAGATGCTGAGAAGTGAATGGAGAAGTAAATTTGAGCCCGGGAAAAGGGAGCCAGGAGAAAGTTGTTTTAATTTGTCTTTTTTTCTTGCATTATCTAAACCTGGTTTAATTAGGAATAAATTAAATTAATTTTTCTCCCAAGTTGAGCCTGTTTTGCCTATGACAGTAACTAGTATCTTTATCTCAACTTATGAGCTTTTTCATCTTGTTTTCTCTCCCTGCTCTGTTGAGGAGGAGGAGTGAGAGAGCAGCTGGGTATGGCAGTCAGTCAAGGGCAATCCAGCATAAATTCAAAGATCAATATGCAATGATTTTCATTGTCTTCTTTTCGCATATATTTAAACTTGCAGATTTATCAATCCTGGCATTATGTTCTCACACAGCATCAGTACTGTACCAAAAAATAAGGAAAAAAAGTTTGAAACATAGTGGCATACACAGCTTGAACTTAGTTCATAGAGCTGTGAAAGTGGAGCTAGGTGAAAAGCATCTAAACTTTAAAAGTTTGAATTGCTGGGATTTTTTAAAATAAGAACAACAACAAAAACAAAAACATAGTTTTTCTCATTTCAATTAGTCAGGAGAAGAACGAAGTTATAAAGATTAAGAGCAAACACAGGAAAATCACACTATTTCTTTCAACACAGTGATGACCAGGAAGTTTGCTTGGTTATATATACACAACAGCTAAGGTAAGCCTCAAATTTTGTCAATACAGCAAGTAGACAGTTCATTCAGCACAGGTGTGTGTTAACCTGTTTCACTGTGGCATAATCAATTGTAATTTATCATGCTAAAGATTTCCTCTCTACCAATTTAAGATTAAATTACTTAAAATCTTTGTGGATTAAGTAGTAAATTAAGAGTTGTCACTGAACATCCAAACATGCAGATTATAAATTCCTGTAAAGGGGACAGGAAGAGTCTGATAAATTAAAAAAACACACACACACAAACATATATATATGTATATATATATATATATACACTTCAGAAACATTATACATCTGTTTCTACAGCAGGAAGACACAAGGGGTTGAAATACTGTTACTGAAATTGCAATTGCCACTTACCATCTAGAACCATCTTAGCAGCAATAGCCGTGGGGTATCCTACTGTTTTAGCCATTGCAGAATATCCTTTATTATCCCCATAGACAACCAGATCAATAAATTTGTCTTCCAAATGACCAGAAGGATGCCTGAGACCTATTTCATTTCTCATAACAATCATATCTCTCTCTCCAGTGCCTAAGAGAAAAGCACACAAACTATTCATTATTTGTAGTTCAGTCACATCAAGATGAGATTTCTGAGGAGCCAGGCACTACACATACACAGCATGTGCATGAGGGAAGTGACTGAAGGCAAGGACTATTAAAAGGAGGACAGAATATTAAGATGAAACTAAAAATGTAACAGGGAAAAGAAAAGGATAAATTGGGGAAGCAAAGAAATCACAATACATTAAAAAACCTAACATGAAGGTTTATTAATGGAAGTGAGCAAACTAATCCAATTACAGCTGATAAAAGATATCGACTTGTTCCACTCAAACCCATGAAAAAGAATTTCTGACATACCAAAGGGCAGCTTCATCTCCATGTGCTTTGCAAGAGCCCCCACAATAGAATCTGCTGCTGGAACTGGTTCATCTCCCAACAAACCTAACCTGGCAGAAGAAATAAGAAAGGCTTATATCATTGACTATCAACAGCTTAATTTCAGTTTTATAATTTAAAGCATTTTGGGCACACCAGTTTAACAGTCTCAACATGGGCCAAAATGGGTAGAATTCCAAACAATTCCATTTTTTTAAAAAACCTTTAAAAATCACTGGACCATTTTTACCATTCCACTGCCTCCAGCTGACTTTTGTCCTTTTCCAGTTTGCTAAATACAGCTTCTTTAAGAACATGGTGCTCAGCAGGCAACTTAATTCCGACCAGTTTGCACATGAGATCTTTCTGCATTAAAAGAAAAAAGGTTCATGAAGGCCTGACATCTGTTCCCATCCCTTTTCAGTCAAGGTTTTGAAAATCCATGGCTCCACTAAGCTCAGTTAAAATTCAGGACTTATGACAAGACAGGTACGTGTCCAGGGAAAGTGAGAAAGTGTGAGAATTTTAATCACAGCAGATGAGAAGAGGGCTTATCGTTTCCTAAAACACCTTGCATCCCTCAGCCGCTTCCCCCTGTTTTTTAGTCTTATCCCTTCCTCTGGCAGTACAGAAAGAACATAGAAATCTGCATAAACAAGGAACACTAAGAGGACATTAGGGTGAAAGAGAAGGCACCTGGAGACTGCCAGAGTCGGGAACTTAAGGACACAACTTTCAGTTGGTCTAGAGAGGGAAAATGTCACTCTGAAAAGGAAGTAAACAGACTGATGAAATGCACAAGCCTCTGGCAACCCTGGGAGTATTACCAAAGAGCTTTATTAAGATTTTTGTGCTTATCTGAAGGCCATTTTGTGCTACTTAGATGCTAATTGCTTGCTTCATTCACAGCAAGACAGATAATAAAGAGAAGTATGAGCAAGATATAAAGCAAGCAAGAACTGCAGAGTCCTTTTAGAAGCTCACGATAGCCCATGTCTTCTGTTTCCCAGGCAGAGGAGATAAAGGGAAAGTACTAAGATGCAAAAAATTGCTGAGATGATGTCTGCAGTGAGAGTAATGAGTTTATAGTTATTTTCACAGATTAAATAACACTGTATACTTATTCATTGAGGCTAGCGAAGGACCATGGTCACCCAAAAACTCCTGGTATTTGGGAAGATGAGAAATGCTGCATGTTAGTCAGAGAAAAGCAAGACTTTGCCCTCTTCACCTTCTGCTTTCTTGGTTCCGAGAACACTCAAGACATTCTTAACTGGATAGAATGACATCATCAGAAAAATTCTGGGTTGTCCTCACAACACAAGCCTGGTGTCTTTTTCCAGATTAATGCTT
This sequence comes from Myrmophylax atrothorax, assembly GCA_026770055.1. Taxonomy (NCBI): domain Eukaryota; kingdom Metazoa; phylum Chordata; class Aves; order Passeriformes; family Thamnophilidae; genus Myrmophylax; species Myrmophylax atrothorax. The sequence goes on along the minus strand of JAOXXN010000265.1, from coordinate 21,497,192 downwards.
AAAAAAGTACAAAGATAAGACAGATCTGAATTTTGTTCACCTGAGTAGTAAACAGTTATTCTCTCAAGTGTTTGCAAAATGGAAGAAAATTTTCTCACAATACAGACAAACAGACCTGACAAGTAATAAGCTCTCTTCACCCCACACTGAAATACGAAATTCCCAGCTTTCTCCACAGAGACAACCAAAATGTTGATTGTCAAATGTAACACCAGGACACCAGTCATGTCTTGGCTGAAATAAAGTTGACATGAGGCACCCAAAATCAAGACAGAAAAGCAGCATAACAGAAGACCAAAAAAATATCCTTGTACAGAGTTTTAACTGAATGAAAAAATTCAATATACTCCTGTATGCAGGATCTCTTACTTTTACACTGAATATCATGACCAGTACCAATATGGACACTGAAAACTGACAGCACTGAGGGGTAGACTCTGATTAACAGAAAATTTAAGACAATTCATAAAAATATGGCCATGGTTTTGTCTAGCTGAGTCCTGAAAGCTTCCAATGTCAGAGATTCCAAAATCTCTCAGGGAACCTATTCCAGCACTGTATTACATTCCTGCTGAAGAAAGTCTTCTAATTTCCAGGAACAAAAATCAGAGAAGATCAGGATGCAACACAAGATTGCCCGTGCTAAGTACCCTCAAGCTGAGCAATAGGAAAACCATCAACATAACAGAGGAAAGAAGGCAGAACAATCAGAGTAACTCACCCAGGTTAGAGGTGGTGTGGTTGAGCTTAGCAAAGGGTAAGGATCTGGGTTAATTAATCCTAGTTTTACAAAGCCACCCATGGTTTTGGAGTATCCCTGAAATAAAAGAATAACATCATTAAATACAATAAACACTTGAAAATCAGGTATTTCTGCTTAGTTGGAATGCAGTGATAGACATAACCATGGCAGTGTTACACGTTATTCTCTTGGGAAGTCAACCACAATAACTTGATGCCAGTAGGGTTACTACCGCAGAGCAATGCCTTCCCCAGCCACTCTCCAATCCTCCCCCACTTTTCAATACCCTCTTAATGACTTATTCTTCCATCAAGACTTCCATGGCAAGTACCATTGGTTCCTGAGATCAAAGGGCTCAGCTGGCCAGTGCTAGTACAAACTCCTGCATGCCATTACAGACAGAGGTGTATCAGCCAGCTGGCCTGTAAACAAGCTACAAAATACAAAGAGCCCAACACTGAACTCTGCTTACCCCAGTTTTACACCACTGTGATTGTATCACAGATCAGATCAGATACACTGATTTTAAAGAAATCAGAAATATCAGAGAGACTACCAGGACAGCAGTGGAATGGTATTTAAAAGGAACTGCAAAGGCTGCAATAGTCTCACAATAAAAGAAGTTTCAACTGATTTCTGCTTATTTTTGTTTGTATCCCCTTAACACTCCCACACCGCTGCTGCATACCTGAAAACACTTACATGTAAGTGACTAGAAACTCTAAAAAAGCAGAATGGTGGAAAAAAAGCACTCTGAAAGAGGGCTAATTATGATTAGGAACCACTTCCACCAGCACTAGGTTATCAGCTCAGGTGGCCTTGCATGAGATCCTTCTGTGTGACACCTGTTTTTAAATTTACTCCATTAGCTACCTAAACTTGATCTTTAAAAGGCACTTTGAGGAGATGATTGCTGCCACACTGAACAGATTACTTTCTGCTCTGCAGAACAGCAGCACATGCAAAGGGCCTGCTCAGTACTATGTGCTGGCATATAGGCACCACACAGGCAGAGGTATGGCAAGCTCTTCCACATATCATCATCATGGCTCAGCTTCACAAACAAAGATTTGGGAAGGGCTCTCCCCACACGGGTATGTCCTTCAAGCCTGCCCAGTGGATTTTTTAGGTGAGGCACAATGTGCACAGAACTGGCCCCACCCCTTAACTCCTAAGGTTCATCTGCTACAGCTGAGCAAGCTTGGATGGTGACAGTGATGTCCTTGGGACTAGAACCTACAGCCCCCAGTATTCCCAGGTGCTCTCCCATCCAAGTACTGACCAAGGCTGACCCTGCTCTGACGAGATCTGACAGGGTCGGATGTCAGGGTGACATTTCACTGCCACCAACATCACACCAACCCAAAGGGCTGGGCCTGCTTTGGGGATTAAGAAAACAGCACCAACCACAGAAACAGCACTCTTGCAGCACGTTGATAACCATTCGTCATGACCCCTGACATTTTTGTAGTTCCTTGTGCTAACACTTTTACAAAAGAAGAAAGATTTATCAGACACCAAATAGAAAAATAGGCATCGTCTTATTAAGACTTCATGATGAGATAGATGCCTTCCACATATTTTTAGCTTCTGAACAAGAGATTGTATCTAGACTGACAAAAAGAGAGCTATTGCAATTTGTAACCCTTATTCTCCCACACTGGCCTTTCCATCTTCTTTTGCTAAGCAAGTCTCTCTCCCTCCCAGAAATAAAGAAAAAATCCTGTTGTACTGCAACAGGGGAATTATGACAGAAAGGACATACACATTCCTCAGGCCATGGACAAATAACAGTAACTTAAACTTTGACATAAACCTTAACTCAAAAGACATATTAAAACATCCACAAAAGCTTTTTCAAACTTTCATGAAGGTTTTAGGTTTATTCCTTCAAAATGTATATTAACTGACAAAGTAACAAAAATAAAAGGAAAACTGAAAGACAAAAGGTTATGTTTTGCTTCTGCTTTGTGCACCTAACAAATGAAATGAAAAGAGTCGGTTAGAAGGAAAACACAGTTATCTCTTAACATTTTACTTAGCTGGCCAAAATTATAGAGCTTCTCAAATTCAAGATTTCTAGTTACTTAATGAAAAAAGTTTCTCAGCTTCATGGAAAACCATAATTTTCTGTAAGATTTTTACATGATGTTTTTCATGAGAATATAAGTAATAATCTGTAAATTCAAATTTTTATCAAATTAAAGAGAATAGATCAATTCTTAAAATCACATAAAAACACATAAAACATCACACAAACCCATCAGAATTATTTAGTTTTTCAAAAATCTTCTATTGATGTGACACAAAATACAGAGCCAGAATAAAAAAGAAACACAAATACAGAATATGCAAGCCCACTGATCAGCTGTCTAAAACCAGTAAAACTTTTTTTCTGATTTGCAACAAACACCTGTTAAATACAGCAAGTAAAGCCACATTTAAAAAATGAGGTAAGTGCTTTCAGTTATCTCTCAACTGGATAGTGGAGAGCTCATAAATAGAAGTGTAGAGCTATAAAAGGCTGCGTTTTAAATACACAGTTTTCTTGAAATTACAACATTCATTTCTTGAGGAAAACAACAATTGTTAATAATGACATCAACAACTTACTTTGTATCTTAAGGTGCCTCTCAATAAAGTGCGAGCTGTCTGAATACCATATGGCTCAGCATATTTTGTACTGTCTCTGTTAGGAAAACCTTCAAGATTTAATCCTGGGAAAAAATCCATCGGAGTAACAGAATCTAGTAATGCTCCTCCAGCTGGAATATTGATAACCTAAAGTTTTTCAAAGAGTAAGTAAGCAAATATTATTTTGGTGCACTCTTATTCAATTTATTTCAGAACACAAAAGGTTAAGTATGCTCAAAAACAGAAAAAACATCTTTATAGTGTTTCAGGAGCAAACTAAGGCACAACCTAAATTACGAAGGGAGATCCTGTCCCACAGGTTCCCTGCTTCTTGGTCAAACCATTTATTATGTTGGGGTTTCTATGGGGGGAGAAGGCAAATATAAACAGAATGGTGGGGGGTTGTTTCTTTTCTTTTTAAATATTACAATAAATCAGGTGATATCACACTGATATAAAATTGCTGCCCATGTGTATCTTTACTTGAGGCTACAAAGCACAGAGAGAACACACCATTGAAGGGAAACAAAAAAGACATTGACTAGTTCTATTATCACTCCCAGCCACAACCTTCAACTCTGCTTCCTTCAAGCAGCTAATGCCCAGATCTGCTATGCAGCATCAATAAAAACTCATTTTCTGACTTCTGAGCAAAGGGGAAAGGTTTACTTCTAGAAGAAATAGTAAAGCAATGAAGCCTGCAGCAATGCCAAAAGATCTTGTGTATGCTAGGCAAGACAGATGTGTGAAAGAATCCTACACAAGGGTCAAAGACAGATAAGTATTTAGTGGCAAGGAGAAAAAATTGCAGAATTTACCGACAAGCTTGCCTAGTGCTCTCATAATGAATCATTCATATGCATGATCTAATTTTTCCTAGCAACGAGTGCACCAGATCAGAATTAAATTAGAAACACTTTCACATTTTCCAAGAAACCCTTTCATCTTAAACTTATACTATGTGTTGTTGATTTTTAAATAATGATCCAATCTACAACCCCTGAATTTCTCCTTTCTTACTCCAATAAGAACAATAGAGCAAGAAAATGTCACAATAAAATATGTCAAAATATTTATAAGTTTTGCAGATAAAAGAGTTTGGGCAATTAGCTAAACTATGCAGTGGTGATACAAGGCAGTCTCCTTGACAATTGCAGTAACTACTCCGAGCAAGTGACAGTGGAAATAGACAGTAAGCAGAAATGTGATCATGGTTTGCAATAGCTTTGCACAAATCAGTTACAATCTTTCCATGAAACAGATGCAGTGACATTTGAGAGGCTGCACAAACAGTAAACCAGAGCATATATAAAACACATCAAAAATGATTTCGCAAAACCTACTCAGTATTACAGATTGCACCAAAATAAAAAGAAATAAAGAGTTCTGCTATACACTGTGCCAGTACAAAGTGAAGCTGTTTGGTTTATGTCCATGACTAGACAGAAAAGCAAGTAGAACGATGCACTCTCACCTTTGTTTCACAGGGCCAAAGGCAGGGAAACTAAGTGGCAAAAGCAACGACTCACAGGGATAGAAGGTGAACCCAGAAAACCAACTCCAGTCCAGTGCTTTAGTCATTAGAACGCATTCCCTCCTTGCAATCAGTTTCCACACAGTAAGAACTAAGCTGATAGCAGCCAGTCACCATCATGCTCCAAACACAGGACCAAGCAACTGGCTTAGGCACCTGACTGGCACCGGCTTGAAAGTAAACACAGCACTTTACAGATCCCAGTTCCCTCCTTAGCCCAACACCACCTTCTTTGACTGGCTTTAAATAAAAATGTTCACGTTACTTCACCTCTCCATCTTTTAAATACGTAGCAGACTGAACTGTATTCAGCAACACTCCTTGTGGACTCCAGCTGAACTTGTATCTCAGAGGATTGTCAGAGTGCTCCGGAGCGGGTAGGCCACCGCAGAAAGAAGTGTAGGATATAACCTGTGAGATTTATCCACAGGAAAGAAACAGTGAATAGAAGACAGACAAGGATGCAAATAGTACAGTACTACCCTGCAGAATCCCCATTAGCTCTTAAAAATTTCTGTTGACGTTATGCCCCAAAAGGGCCAAATTAGAAGAATCTACAGTGGACAGGGGAAAATACAACTTCACTGAGCAACAGTGTCAAGCTGTCCCACTGCTGGCACTGTCCATAAAGGAAAGGTAACCACAACATACACTGAGGAAACGCCATCTTAGTTGATGGCCTGACCAACTGAAACAGTAGTTACCAAATTCCAAGCATCAGAAAGCAAAATGTCCAGAGTCTGTTACACAGTAGCTGGGGCTAAAAGAACAACTTTACTAACAGTATCTTGGCAGAACTATGCACTACCTGCTAACCTTACCGTAGCACCAACTTCTTTTGCCTTGTCAATACATTCCATTGCCAACATATGGTCAAGACCAGGATCCAAACCCATTTCACTGACAACCATAATACCAGCAGCCTCTACGCTGAAAATAACAGAAATACAGAGCCATCAGAACACACACTATTACTAGCCTTTTATTCTGTAAATCTGTCCAACAAAGGCCCAGTGAACCTTCCTCACAGTAAATTCTGGGCTCTGTTTGCAGCTTGTGGGGAAAAAAAAAAACAGAAAACAAAAATAGAAGCAGATGTTAAAACCTGAACAGTGAAAACTGCCTAAGAGCCTTCTAACGTTTGTTTTTCTTACTTCACTGCAACACCTAGGGCTGGTGGAAAAAGAAATTCCTAACATTTACTCCATATTCCACATTCTTCTGGACAGTGCTATAATGCAGGAAGGTAATAATGCAGAGGGCAGCACAGAGATAGTCCTAATTGCCCTGAAGAGCTCCTGCAGGGGAGAGAGATTGAAAGACCTACTTTTCCACATTAAACATATTTGTTTTCTTGTGTTTTTTTCAAATAGTTTCCTGCACACTCCCAGAGGAGCTCACTTATCACCACAAACAGGATTTATTTTATTTTCAAAATCACTTTGTGTTTTGACAAAGGAGAAGTGTGGGGTTTTGTTGTTTGTTTTTTTGTTTTTGTTTTTCCCAGAGCATGTCATGACCTCAGCAAGAAGGGGAGGAAAGTCCCCAAAATCTCCCACACCATCTGGAACACTGGTTCTCTACCTGTCTAGCTTTTTCTGTTTTATCTTTTGTAAAGACACAGCATGTACAATTCTCATCTCACTTGAAGGTACATTGGATTTCCCAGTCCCATGACTGAGAGGAGCACCTAGATGAAGCTCCATGCCCAAAACAACTTCCAGGCACACAATAAGTAGGACAACAGAAACATTAGAATAGTTAGAGCTGTCACCAATTTGAGAATAATATAGTGGGCCTATCCAAAAGAAGGGCATGAAGAAGGAGATTACTGTAGATACAATATGCCAAGAATGAGTTTTTATTAGGGGAAGGTGAAGGATGGCAAACAAGCTTGTTGGTAGAATAGGACAGCCCAGCTGCTCAACTTAAGTACCAGCCCAGCTCAAACATTCCAACAGGTCTGAGGGGAGAGGAAAAGGCACATTAACATGAAATAAGATGATGCATGCAGGAAAGTACAGTCCAGTGTTTAAAGCACTAGTATAACCAGGCTGGGGTATACACTTATTGTTCCACTCTGCCACATGCACCTTTGGGGAAAGGTACTCAGTCCTCCAGCACAGAAAGGAAAGGAGAAAGAATGCATAAAACAGTAATTCACACCAAGTGCTGCAAGTGTAATGGACTCCAGAATATTCAGATAATGCATTAAAAAAGAAAGCAACACCAGGCAGATGCTACTGTCACACCTACCTCTCCTGGAGTTCTTTCATAGCTGGTGTTAAGTAGCTGGCTGTTACCAAGTTCACTTTGTTGTCAATACATTTCTTAGCAACAAAAGGATGTGCTGAATAAGGCAGCAAACTACAAATGAAGGAGAATTATGCAACATCAATATTCAACCAGTTACTTATGCTGTCACTGGAAAGACAGTCACAAATGTTTTTTGTATGCCTACAAAAGAGCTCAAGTAATAGCTCATAAAACCAGTGACACCCTCAGCAGTTTCATACCCACAGAAATGAAGCGCTACCCTACCAGGACAGCATCGCTGTATGCACTCAGAACAGGGCACCGAACAATAGGGGAGTCATTCTTGAAGCAGCATCTTTTGTCACACTTCTCTGTAAAACACAAACCACTGACCTCTTTCCAAAGCCACCGTCTAAACAGACATGGCTGCAAAACCATCCTCAAGAGAGCTTGCATTACAAAGCTGTTGCTGAAGGACTGAAAAGCATGTACTGAAGTACATGAAAAGCATGCTCTACATGGAATGGAAACAACACTCAAGACATCTGTGGCAAAAGAAACAAAATGGCAAGGACTATAAAGTAATTTCTTTCCCTGTATCAATACCTGAAATAAATTCTTTCTTAATGGGATATTCAGGAGAAATGATCAAGGTGTCAGAATTTTGCCTCCTCTTGTAAATATGCAAATTTGACCACAGGGACAGTTATGCTTGTGCATGCAACTGGACCCTCACGCTAAGAAGGGAGTCTGCCTAACTAGTGAACACTTCCAAAAAGATGCTGCAGACAAAACTGCTTTAAAAGTCCTGATGCCATGCTACATGAGAAGGCAATGGCTGGTTACAGCTACTTACATACACAAATATGACATCAGTAACTGGCCATTAAAAAGAAAGTTACTGCATTGATTTAGGTCACTCAACTAGGAGAAAGATGCAACATAAATTAGTTTTGAGTCTATCATGCTTTACACAGAATTCTGACCTGATCACAAGGTCGTGTTTCTTCACCAGGGAGGACAGCTTTTCCTCATGCTTAAGGACATCCATATGAATGGAAGTAATATTGCTGTATTTTTTTGTCAGTTGTTCAAGTTGCTCCTTCATAACAGATACTGTTTTAAAAGTAAAATGCATAAACCATTACCTGAAAATGAAGATAAGTCTAAAGCACGCCCATATATAATTGTGCTATACTTCCCAAAGAAAAAGAGTTGAATGGATGTTTTCCTTGCTAACAGTTGAAAAAAAATCAGGCATACAGCACCTTACTTCCCCTAATGTAGTCAACTATGAATTTATTATCAATTGCCAGCATCAGACCAGTTACAAGTCAAGAATAAGAATCTACAAAGTACTTACTCTCAGAAGCAAAGAACTACTCACTGCTAAGTTGTATGAGAAAAGACTTGTAACCTATTAGCAGCTTTGTGGGAATACTTAACAAAAGTTTTAACTGCAGTTTTTCTATCAGCAGAGTAAATCAACACAAATTATTCCCACAAAACTAGAAGTTATCTCCCTTCTTTCCCTCTTCAATGAATATTGTGTTGCACTGATCCTTGAGGGAAGATTGCAGCAGAAAAACTGCATGCCCAACATGTTTCAAAAGTAAACTGTATTGGTTTAGCATCATCCTGCTGAAAAACAAACATTTTCAATCAGTGTGACAATTTGTCTTGAGACCTTAAGTATTCTAGGTCACTTTGGGGCACATCCTTTCGCCTGGTTCTAAAATGGTTATTTCTCTAACGTGGCCAAATAAATGCAGTGGTGAAGTATTCAAACAGGTTTTTTATGGTAGTAACTATTTCTGCAAAAGTTCAGACTACTTCAGTGAAAAGCAAGAAGCTGACAAGAAGTCCATGAAAGGGGAAAGTCCAAAGAGGAAAATTATACTTTTCTTTTTCAGGCTGTGCTTTGTTTAAGTGAGACAGGAAAACATTAACTAGTTTCAAGGTCTAGATGAAATGCGAGCTGAACACAGGTAACCAACAGATTTAGTAAACAAACATGTGCTCAGAAAAACTTACTCCACCCCTCATTCCACATAGCCATACATTTATAGATAAATCTGGTTTAAAAAGAAACCTTTCAAAAACATTGTTTCAATACACTTTAATAGAATTCCTATTTACAGCAAAGAACAGAGTAAAGCAAAACCAATTCACATTGTTCACCAGTTTTTAACATAACAAAGATAGAAACATTATGCTTTGGGTTATGTTAAATATAACTAAAAGGCCCAGATGCAATCTGACTGGTTTTAATGTTTACCTATGGCTTAGTCCTACCAATCATGCATACGATAATATTATAACTAAATGGGATAAATCCAGTCTCGGCCTGCCTTCACTTGACTACCATTATAAGGAAAGCAAAACTGAAAAAAAGTCCCACAATAACGCAGCCAGTATTTGCCACATCTGACTGGTTTCCTGTCCCACACCACACTGCCTGCACAAACCAGAGAGAACACAACCAGGAAAAAGGAGTGGCCAAAGAAGAGAGGATGTGAAGCACAGGCTTCTGGAGAATTAAAAGCCATCAACACTCATCATTATAAAGAAAGCAGAACTGAAAAAGAGATCTGCATAACTCAGCCACTATTTGCTACATCTGACTGTTTTCCTGTCCCAGCTCACCATGCTGCCAACACAAAACAGCGAGAACACAACCAGGACAAAGGAGTGGCCAAAGAAAGCAGCAAGTGGGGCACAGGCTTATGCAGAATTAAACATCTCTAAGCTGGGGTCTTAGTTCCTTATGGCGTTTCTACAGTCAATGGGAAATAAACATTGCTGGAGGGTGATTCTGCATACCCTACTAATCAAATTGTGCTTAGAAAAAAGAGCTAGAAAAAGTCATCTACAAATTCAAACTAAAAGTTGATGACATGAAGGTTTAACAATTAAGGTTTTCAGTATTTGGATTTAAAGTGTTGTAGCCTAAGAGTAGGAAGCCAAACATGGCCCTGTGATGTGCATTTTGTGCTTTCTGCACCTACTTGCATGCTGTCAAATATTAAACAAGTAATATCTTTGTGTCTCTTTCCTTCTGAGCTTTTTGTGTGTGTGCGCTTTAGAAACTGCATGTTTTTAAGCCACCCAGATAAGAGGCACCTGCTATGTTTGCTCAGTGCTTGGCAAAACAGATCTTCCAGTTCACCTGGTTTCCCTTCCTGCTACTGTATTGCAAGGATTAGATGCAGCCTTTGTACTGATGAGGGGATGTTCACTGCACACTGCTGTAATCCTTCCCTGTTCACCGCCTCAGACAGTGCTGATAACTGGGGGTGCAGATTTCCTTGAGTTCCCCTTTTCTTCCTAGTAAATCTTCTCCCAGGGGTTGAAAGTACTATGGTTACCACCACAAAGGATAGCAAAATCAGACTAGTATGAAAACAGCATGAAGGGAAAAAACCCAAAACACAACAACAAAAATCAACAGAAATAAAACTCTAAGTTTTATGGGAAACGACTCTCTAGCAAAGTATCTTTCAGGCAATACAGCCCTTGTATTAAATGTGAAGTCAAAGAATAAGGATGAAGTCATCATTGAGGGTGCAGAAAACAGTTACTGAGGTACCCAGCCTGAAACATGCTACAGATAAAACCAAAACAGAGGAATAAACAAGCAGGCATGGTGGGGTTGACAGGAAGGTCAGGGTCTGAATTTTTACCACCATGACACTGGTTATAACAACAGCAGAGATTTCACTCATACAGATGTCTATTAAAACATATTCATCTTCTTGTTGTGCAAGGTTGAAAACACAGTCAAACACCAACAAAAGTTACTGACTAGCTACAAAAACAATCTCAAGCCCAAAGCAGGTTAGAAGGAAAAACACTGCTAATTTCCCTAGAAGTTACACATACAAACAGTAAACTTTTAATGTGGCTATGTCACTTTCAAATCAATTACAGAAACCCAAAATGCTCATAAAGCGACAAAGTCCTTTTGTGCTGTGCATAGTAGCAAAGGTCTTCTTTATCTGTTCTCAGAACCACATATATGAGAAAGTTTCTGCCACATTAGCAGGTTTTAGTAAGACATAGTTTTGCAATGAAAATAAACAAAATCTTACATACCAACTGTGATGCCAATGTTGGAATCTCTAGTGAGATATTCAAGTACAGGGCCAGAAACATAGCCAGATCCGAGCAATAAAACCCTCTTCTCACCACCCATCTTCAGCGACTGAGCCTGTTCCCTAGAAGGTGTTACAAGCAAAATTAAAAACCACACAGAAGGAAACTGTAAGCTGCTAAGATTAACAGAAGAAGCATGTTCTAGTAAGTCTACAAATCAAGAGCTCTATTTAGACAAAGAGTCAAGTTCCTAATTATCTGATCCGGGACCATCTAGTACTGCTTCCATTCTTCTGCTGCATAACTTCTAGTTTCTTTCATATAATATAAACATGATTAAATACATCAATATCTCCATTGTTTCTCCAACTGCTAGTGGCTGTTCATCAAAATTTTCCTCAGCTGTAATTTTTCCAATGGTCAAATTCCTGTAACCTGATCACTTGAGGACCACAAAGCTGTCTGTGTCATGCTGGACTGTCAGAAAGGGAGTCCAGTCTCTGTTTTACTTCTTTTACATCACAGGTAACTGTTAAAGTACACAAAACCATCCGGGTGAAAGTGTATTTTGTGTAAGTTAAATGCAATTACTCTAAATAGAACCCTCAGAAACTAACAGAGTAATAATAACAAGGCACATAATTCCTACAGGCTCTGAACAAGAGCCCATCTCTAACTAAACAATCACACCTTAACCAGTAAAACCCTGCTTTCATTTGCATCATCTCCAAAATTTGCAAAGTAAATGAGGGTACTGTTAACAGGTCCCCTTTTTCTGACAGCTAAGTGAACAACACCAATGAACAAAAGAACATCACATGAAACACACAGATCTGCAGAAATATCAAAACTCTATCCACAAAACCCCCTTTGGGAGTCAAGTCTCCAGATTCTCGTGGTAGTTCACATTATCTAGTTCACTGCAAGCAATTATGGAGGAAGCAAAAAAAAGATCATCACACTGTGTGAGGAAGAAGAAAATTGGCTATTGAGACAACCTCTTGAGCAGGGTCTATCAAACAGCACACAACAGAAATCAGTGTGAGCTAAAGTCATTGAGACACAAGTAGCATGTTACTTTGTGTGGAAAATGCACCTATAGTTTGTTCATCATGCACAAGTTCATAACAGAAGTCCCAAAGGAAATTAGACAGGTTGTGATGCAGAAGTCAACACTCTATATCTTTAGTGCATAATTCATACAGTGCTTATAGTTAGACCAATTTAAACTTTTATATGATGTAGAGTGCAGCTGTCATTGACCACCAACTTGAAGCCAGAGGTATCCACTTATTGTCATATTAACAATTTTCATAGGTAAACTATAGGTGTTTGTTAATAGAAGGGAGCAAGGGGAAGAAGGGAAGGGATATCCATGTTAATTATAGTTTTGTTACCTTAATCCACTTAATGCTACCACTGGCAGATAAATATCAAGACAGGGTTTGGATGAAGTGGTAGCTAAAGCTGTAGCTACAGGAATATAATGAAAAGTCTGAGACTCTCACAAAATCTCTTGAGTACATCCAGTCACAGAACAATGCCACACAGCACAGCACTTGAGCCATACAAGATGTAACTCGATTCAAGGTATATTTGAGAGCCTTTTGCTTTCAGCCATTCCTTTCAAATGACTATGTGTTACAACCCTTTCAAAAGGGCAAGGAGTAACAGAGTAATACTGGCATTTGTTTGTTTTCTGTCCCTTTCTGATAGAAGAGTTTTCATAACTCAAGAAAAATTACCATTTCCTCAACTTCAATATAAGTTATCAACACACGTTAATGATTTAGGCAATGTACATGAAGAAATAAGCAAAACATCAAGTATCAGATTTAGACACAGTGCAATACAGATGCATTCCACTGAAACATAAGAGTAAATAAATGCAAAAGGGGAGATAGAATGCAGACAAGGGGGATTTTAAAAAGTTATACATTACCTGCTCTCTCTCAGTTTCTGGATATATTGATACTTCGGTGTCAGTGAGCCATTGGATGCAATCACTGCCTGAAAGTATATGAAACAAATTTTGAGGGTTTTATCCATCCATATTTTTGAATGCAGAAGAAGACAATGAGAGTGACAAATTACAAAACTTACATCTCGAACAACAGGTGAGTAATTCTGTTTTTCAAGAGGTTCTGAGCCTTCTGATAACAGCTGTTGAGACAAGTTATTTCGAATCAGGTAATTTATTACCCATTATTTTTCCAAGTAAAACATCAAGATTTCAAGCAATACTTAAATGCATGGAACAATACCAATATCTTATAAATTTGAAATTCTTCTGGCCACAGTGTCACTTGACCTTCAGGAAAATACAGGAATTCAAACAGCAATCTGACTGCAAGTGATTGTTGAATGCCCAAAAAAATCAGATTTAGACATCTACTGCAGGGTCTATGACCTACCCGCCAGACCCTGTTTCCTGCCTACAGAAAGTGTTCTTGACAAATCCCCAAGACATCCAGGTCATTAATGTCTCATTCACATTGTGTTTGAAAGGATTGACTTCAAAAGCCTTTTTCTTTTTTTGAAGTACAAAGTCAGTTATGTTCTACAGCAGATTCTTTGTGAATATATACAGGAGACCAGAAAAGCAACAAACAAGCAGACCAAAGCCCAAGTCTTTTACCTTCTTGTTGGACACATAAGACCTTACCATCTCTTCAATATAGGGGAATAGCATATCACCAAAGTACTCTGTTGCTTCTATAGGAAGCTGAGCTGGCAGATTGTCAATGGAACACATCAGGATCCCCGAACCTTCAACACTGAAAGAGAGAACACAGCTTTTCTAAACTACTTCTTGGTACTTGAAAGATAGCACCTTTCAGAAGTGTTCTAAACAAATGACTTTTCAATATAATGTTTCACTGTACAAATTACAATGGAAAAGGAAAAAAAATACGGGTTCTCCCACCTGTCATGAGTAATATGCTGGTCAGCATCATACATACAAAAGGGATTGTCAATTGTTGTACACTCCGTCATAAATTCTATAGATCCTCCAGTGTCTGCTGAAATGTCACATATTGCCAGAAGTCTGTAGTGATTAAACAAAAGAGACAGTGGAATAGAGCATTATACAAATTACTAAAAACATAGATATAAAAGACCGTAAGTGAACGGGAAATTAAAGAAATGTGAGAAAATTTATCCAACTCGTAACCTCATTCATCTTAACCAATTTAGGAGTTAACAAAACACAATCAATGAAATGTAATGGAAATCTGGTTCTACTGTTGTCATCAGATTTGCATTCACATCAACAGCATTCATATTTCCTGTGTAACTTCTCAAAGTCTGGGAGAATCCATTCATTCACCATCTTCTCTCTCTATACCATGTGTTGCCAACACCTCTCATTCATTATCCATCTATCAATTCCCTCAGCCCTGAGAAAGAAATGTGTCAAGAGTGGGCAGAGAAGAGACAAAGACCTGATTCCTCAGCAGGATACATTTTGATGTTGTCCCGAAATCCATGCCCAAGCCAGTCTCCTACACACACTAAAAGGAGACTAACCAGTGATTTGCACCTCACATTCCATTCTTAAAGCTATTCAGGTTTGTGAAGCATTTCCACCATCTGCTGCAGAAATAAGAGGTGTTAAGGAACAGTTAATTGAATTTGTACAAGATGAATGACAAGGTAGGAAGAACTTTCCCAAAAACTCTGCTCAGGCAGAGAAACTTTTGGCAATATTGGTGCAGTAGATACATTCTCAGATACCACTCTGTTTGTACTGGATTATGGACAAGGATCAATGGCAGAACTACCTCAGCCAACACCTGTCAATCATTTATACTGTGATGTTTTCAAAAACTCCAAACTGTGAAAACAAGACTGCAAAGCACGAAGGAACAAAAGCAGAATCAAAGGGGCACTGTAAAACATGGAAGAGGAAAAATGTAAGAAACAGAATCATTTACTAGATACCGTGGTGAAACTGACTAATATTACAACTTAATCATTGTGCTGCAGAATTGCTACAAGTGAAATGAAGTGTCTTACTTGTGTGGTAACTCAGGACAGCCCTCCGTTGCACCATCGGCAGATCTAACTGGCACGAGCAGCTTCTGGGTATCCTGCCGACTTAGCAAGCGAGGAGTATGTTGCTCCCAGTATATGCCATTAATTAAACAAGTTGTGTAGGGTGCAACCTGCAAAGAAAGTTACAGATGCCTGATGTTCTGATCTAGTACTTTAAGAAGCTGAAAGCACCTGGTCTAGCATTTAAGTTAATGCTCTCTTGAATGATGAATATGTAAAAGTGTAGTAACTACCAACACTCTGTGGAAAACCTTTCATAAAAGAAAAGAAAAGATGCTCACATCAATGTGAAAGCGAGATATGTAATTTTCTGGATGTTTATCATAGTCTACTGGATCATATATTCCATCACGTTTTCTCACCAGGTGATGGTGACGACTTAACACTGTCCCATAGACTTTTCTGAGGTCTGAAGTTAAAAAAAACAAACAAACAAATAAACAAAAAATTATCTGTTACACTTGCACAAAAAGGGTTTCAGTGATTTCAAACACTTTATTGTCACAGCATACCTCCAGATCTGGAAACTTCCTTTAACTCATGTGGTTCCACAAACTCACATGGGAGGGCATTGAACATTTCTTGAGCTCCCTGAAACCACGAAGTAGGATGCAGAATAAGCAGAACATAAATGTAATGTAACACTTTCATTTGGTGTTTGAAAACAAACATAAAAATGCCACACACAATTTGACAGTCCTGCCAAAGAACATCTTCAGGGATGTACACGCTGTTTCACACATACACCCGTTTACCCAAAACCAAGCTGCCTGGGCATTATATGCAAGGTATTTACATCATTCCCCACTTCTGCAGAATGTCTGCCACACAATCCAATGCCTGGTTCATATTTCTAATGGCTGAGCTGGGAGGCCTCAACTCAGCCACAACAGATGGTTCTGCTGCCAGTCTGAGGAGCAGTTTCTCTTTAGGGAAGACCCCTGGAGCCAATCCTCACCAACCAAGCTGTTCTAAAGGCCAAGAACTACCAGATAACTTCTCCAATGAGCTGTGATCACAAACACAAGCCTTTCAAACACACCATCCTTCTGTCTAGAAAGAACATATTTATGTGGTCAGTGATTTCACTTTATAGGTGGAGCCTTGTTAACTGATCTTTGTTGCCAAAACCAGGAGTAAGCCTCTTCCCTATGTCACAGAAAATAGCTCTAAAGTGCCACAAGTCAATTGAATGCTAAACAGATACAAAAACTCTGCAAGTATTGCAAAAAAATAATTATTTCCTCCATACTTTCATAGGGTGCTTCAACATACTTTGTGAGTCAACAGTGGGCAGAGAGTGAGAAAGAAATCATGCAGGTGGGAAAGGAGAGAGGAGCAGTAAGATTTGATCCATTTTTCATGATAAGAAGTTAGTGTGTCAGCCTTTTCAGGCATGATCTCATCTTAAACATTTTATTTCATGGTACTTAAAAATTCTTACTGGCAAACGAAAATGTGAAGTCCAAGTAATCAAAACAAACCCATCAACCCATTTAGCCTGGTATTTATCAAGTGCCAAGGTTTCCTATTAACCATAATACAGCACTTCATCTTGAAGACAATTCTTACCTTAGAAACATTACCGGTGCCTGTAAACACAAATGTTAAGGGCCCCACTGACTTTGGCATCAGTCCCAGTGAAATTTCATACCCGGCATCCCGTACTGCCTGCACAGCCTGACTGCTATTCCTGTAGTTATGTGCCATCCCAATGTGCTGAAATCAAAGGCACAGAACCATCAAGATATTTTCCACATTCAAATAGAGACAATCAGCAAATTCCCAAATGTCATTTTGCTAAAGACAGATACAAATATAGTCTTACCATGAAGGGAGTGTGATGTCCCAGGGCTAAAAATCGTAAACCCAATCCATGTAGAATGTTGATCATTCCTATTTAAAAAAAAAAAAAAAATCAGACCATCAGTATTAATTACGAATACACACAGTTAGAAACTAAACAGACTGACTGAAGCCTAAAATCATCCTTGATCTTTTCCCCATGTTTAAATATTCATACTTTACTTCTAAAGAAAATCTAATAAAAGCAGAGAAGGAGAAATTCAGTAGCAATGCATGACCTTAAATCTGTTCTTGGCCCACCTTACGCATTACAGCATTATTTAATACTTAGATATCCTTTTATGAGATACATCCACATCACCAGATTCCAAAGAAGGAGATAATAGACTCTTCCGAAGAAAGAGAGCTAAAGTTCAGTAGAAAGGAATGAGAAACATGCCCCACAAAAATAAGGGTAAATGCACAAGAGAACGACAAACAGATGTTGTTAAAACTCTCAGGACTGACAGCAGCTTTTTTTGCCAAAACCTATTCAGTTGATCTCTTGATATTTAGTCTGCTCCAGATTAGTTCAATGGACAAACAAGACTTCAAGACAACATAAAATATCAGATTTGTCAGGAGTTCATAGGAGTATTTGACATGTAGTGTCATCAAAGGAGGAGGCACAAACCAGAATGGGAAAAAGCTGCTAAAAGCAAGAATTAAAAACGCAGGTAAAAACACATTCCAAGCCTCAATATTTAGAAAACACAGACAACCAGAACTATTACAAGA
>JAOXXN010000265.1:21456759-21472397 GCA_026770055.1 Myrmophylax atrothorax | reverse complement strand
GCCAGCGCCACGCCCGCCCCGCGCCCCCACTCCTGTAAGGCCCAGCGCTCCGGGAAAAGAAGATATTTACGGGAACTGAGCAGGAACCATCCCGGCAACTCGGCGGAACATGGCGAGCAGGAGGCACTGTGCTTGAACTTACTGCTGCTCGGAAAGGAGAGGACTTCTTTTGCCAAGAGCTGCCAGCTGTGGTCATTCCCTGGAAGTCTGGAACCTTTGCAAGGCCACATGCCTTTCCAATGGGAATGTTACACGGATACCCTCTCCTATGTCGCGTGTTCTGGTTTGGCCACTAACCAAATACTTAGAGCACTCTACTAGTAGGTTGAGGGCTGTTTTGAAAGTTGCAGCGTCATTCGAAACATTGATTTCAAAGCGTGTGTCTGAAGTGTAAGCACTACCAAACTGGGGTTTCTAAGGTGAGCCTCTTTCAACTTTTTACATTGGAGGATGCTATCTGTAAATGACTACTTATAACTGAAGAGTCGCATATCTGAGTCACCACTGAATGCCCTAACTACTGTGATGGTAATGAAGAACTTTTTACAAGTTTCTGATGTCCTTTCTGAGGCCCGTGACATGATCTAGACACCTACAGGATTGGCTCTTGTAGATGAGAAGGATAGGTTGATTCCTAATTATAGTGTGTTGTGCAGATAATATGCAGGACTGAAGCTCCAGTCAGCTCTGGAAACACAGAAATGGATTTTTAAGAGCAGTGACTAAAACCTTTGTGTAACAACAAAGCACTTCACTTTCAAAACATTTCTGTTTGAAAGAAATTTATTTTGAGATTGAGATTCCTTCATGTATTTATAAAAGAGACTTCACTTTTAGCTAAGAATCTGTATATGCTGATTCACTTGGGGTCAAAGTATTTTTGTATCATTCGAAATACTGAGGTTTGTACATTTTAATTTACTGATGCTTTTAGAATGTTCTTCTAGGGAAGTGAAGTTCCAGGCTGTGCCAAGACCATCGGCAAACCAATGATCAACCATCTTTATTCACAGAGATATACTTGGTACCTCTTGTGTTATCCAGCAGGACAACTCGAAGTGCAAGCAGGAGGAGCAGAACAAACAAGGATGTGACAGATACTCTGCCAAAATGCCATCTGGACAGTTGATTTCTGCCACAGATTTGCCATCCCTCTGAAGGCAGATCAAGGATTTTATCAGCACCATTTCTTCCTGCATCTAAAACAGACCAGGTAAACTGCACTCTGAAAGTGCCTATTATGCTTCTTAGGGAAAAAGACAGCCTAAGTCACCAGGATGGACTCATGCTGTGGTAATGTAAAGTCAGGTAAGGTGATTCCCACCTGCACTTATACTGTGTTCCAGTTAGGGAAGGCAGAATGGCTTAAAAGGAATAAAGCAAATCTGGAATTCGATTTTACAAAACATGCAAATATAGAATTAGAATTGTTTTCTGTAATAAATACCTCCTGGTTTGGGTGGATTGTGATTCCCTCTGTCTGAAAAACCCTAATTAAAAGGTCTAATTCTTACACAGCTGGAGTGCTTTTTACTCAGCACTGTGGGGGAAGTGCTGACTTCCATTACGGTAACAATAAACTCTCAGAACACCTAGAGAGAGGTGGACTTCATAGATTTTATTCTTAGAATATCAAGGGAAAATCTTGAATCTGTTGAAGTCAATGAAAACTCACACCAGCTTCTGCTGGGTTAGGGTTTCTCCCTAGGTCTTAAGTGAACACGGGAATTGGCATCCTGAAGAGATATTTGCAGACTGTGTATCTACCTGTTGAACTCTTATCTCTCATTTAATTCTGATTTTATACTGCAGAGATCAAGAAGTTCCAACAAGCTTTCAGGCTTTCAGTCAGAATGAGACTATTGAAAAACGTGACCTTTTATTCAAAAGCCACTATCTGCAGTGGCTGTTGACTGCCACTGTGAATACTGACCTCACAGCAGAGTACTAGACATCACTGTTGTGTACTAGACATCAGTGTTGTGTTCTCCACAATCATGTAGAGAATATATTTACATTCCTATTGCCCAGTGGGGGAAAGTGCCTTCTCAGCATCCCCAAAGAAAGACCTTCTAATTTTAGTAACACCTAAGACACAGGGTACATGTGTTCACATTTGTACACATTTGTACACACAGTAGTATCATACATGTTCATGTTCACTGTAGAACTTGGAACTTCTGGTTTCACAGTGCATACTCAGACTGTTGCATCAAATTGAGATGCCTTTTTAAGTCATTCTCATAATCCCCAAGACCACACATAAGTATTTTTAAATGGCTGTGCAAATAAATTGATACACAGAAAATTGCAACCTGTGACATCAAATTAGCAAACTGACTCATTAGAAAAGGAACCTCAGCAGATCAGCTAAAATAACCTGTCTGAAACATACTTTCAGAAAAATCTTACTTAAGTCTTACTAATTATACTTGCTGATGCTCACACTAGTAGGGCTTTCAAGTCAGTACCACTAAGTATGTATCTGTGGTATGCATAAAATACAAACTGGGGCCAAAAAATCACAAAAACCAACAGATTTTTTCATTTATTTAGCACTTTCCATTTTTATACCGCTAGTGTCTTTATCAATTTGACAGTAGAAGAATATGTATTTTTCACATTTTAAAGCTGAGAAAAATGACACAAAATTTTGGTCCAGCCCACAATTCACATTCAGATCAGTGTTGGAACAGAAGCTCAGAACTTCTTCACTAATGTGTTTTTTGGTTGTTTTGTTTTGTTTTGTTTTGTTTCAAGAGTTCACAATTCTCTATGGACCTTTAAAATCAGAGATATAAAAATTACTTGAACAAACGCATGAAAATAGTGGGAAGTATGTAACATGTATAGTGACAGGTTCTAGACTGGCACAACTATCTCTGTAGCCATGAAATAAAACAGAACTGAGCTGGAAAAAAAAAAAGCTATTTCTTTAATAAGAATGCTTCTCATTCTCTAGTACAACTCAGCAGACTTAAACAACTGAAGGCTTGTGTAGGCATGAGAACGAAGTGGGATAGGGATGAGAGGAGGGAAAGGAGATGTCTGCTTAAGCCACAATTGCTGATTTAAAAAAAAAAAACAAACAACCTGTTAAGACTATTGTTCCAGTATGGTGGGGTTTGACTTCGATTGTACATGTTGGAGCAGGTCCTGAAGTACATGATGTAAACAAAATGAAAGTACATCCAAGGGTCAGCTGGCTTTCAAACCATGTGATTTCTGGGTGTCGTAATAAGGCAGTTCAGGAACATCTTTGGAAAAGATTAGTCAAAACATTTTTTTAATGTATTTCTTCAGTTTGTGTGTATACCGAAATGCAGAAATTAGTCTTTAAATCTAGTTTTTGGCTTTGTTCAGTGTCTCAGCTGTAGACTGGACTATGGTTAAATTAGAAGGAAAATTGTTACATCACCAGAAGCTATGGGTAAAAATCAGGACATGATCTAATGAGTCTTTTGCATTCCTTATTTCTGTGCACTGAAAAAGAACAAACAAAGATGCAAATGGATGAAAAGAGACATATCATGAATTATCATGCTTCCATTTCTTCCTTTGAATAATAGGAAAATGTCATGGACAGAGCATAATTGTAATACTTTTGCTGGAATCACCTTTGTAATAAAAATATGGCTATCCTCTGTAGCATCATACTTACTACTTTACCAGCTCAAAATCTTTGAAGGTTTTGAGCACTTTTCAACATGAACCACATACTGCCTCTGTGACTGGATGAAAACACATTAATGTTAACCATGGTAATTTCTGCATCTCTTCTGAGACAAACAGAGAAGCTAGCTAGAGCTTTTTTCTGAATCCACAAGATGAAAGAAGGAGTTTAGAAAGCCTTTACAAAGAGTGAAATACTGCTTGAAATCTGCCTGCAAGTAAATATTTGCACTTGTGCAAGATTAGACATAGAAGAATACATACATTTGTCCCAGTTGCCACTCTGTCAGTGCCTCGTTTGTTCTTCCAGAGTGGCAGCTCTGGAAGCCCTGCACTTTCTACAGATAGGCAGAACATTGCAGCCTCAGAGTTCCTCAGCACCAGCATCCTCAAAAACTATCGGAGATACCCAGTATGTCATTGCCCTGCATAACAAGGTGTATTGGAGCTGGCTGCCCTTTAAGTGCTGGGAACTGGCCAATTTGCTTGCCCTGTTTCTGTTGTTGTACCTATAAAACTAAAGCCTTGCCCCAAAAGGTAGACAATTAAACCACCTACATTTAGCATGACCAAAATTGCCTTCTCTAGAGTCAGTGCTTCTGGCTTTAACAAAAGTTAGTAGATGGAGATTTGAACCACTTGTACATATTTGACTTAAAGGTGTTTTTCAGGAAGCTGAGTATTGCTCTGCCCTTGGATGGTTCAAGAATCACATTTTCAAATTAGCAGCATGAAAGCCATCCAAAGCATTAGGTTGGTATTTGCGTCACCTGATTCCCCAGGGTATTCTCTCTCCATCCTTCCTCCATCACATAAGGAGGACCATACTGGATTTGCATCTACCTTTTACCTCTTGGGCTTAATATTAATTTTGATGATTTGTTCCAATCATCAAGCTCCTTCTCTTTCAGTTCAGCCACTTGGAGTAGCGGATTTTCTGACTTGAGCAAGAGAAGTTTTTACCAGGTGGAGGTTTAGTTTAGCACAAGCTCCCGAAAACAGGACCATCTTACTAATACAGTTTCTTTCAACATCTTCCTTCCCTGATTCCATTGGTTACTGTGTCCCCCACCTACTACTTCTCACCAACAATCTTCAGGTCAAACCAGTCTGATCTGGTGTGATTCCCTGCTTACTCACCACAATACAGCAAAACATTTACTTAACCCTTGTTTAGGTCTTTCAAGTATAGCCTCTGCTTCTTTGCGTGTCTACACAGACTGCATCTCATAGTTTATCTTTCTGTGTGTCCTCTTTCTGCAGAGAGATTCCCCATTGCTTTTGCTGGTTTGGGTGGTACTTCTTTTTCACTGAAACTTTTGCCTCAAGCCTGGCGTCCCCAGCATACAATAGCTGAAGGACAAGTTTCATTTGGATGCACACTCACAGACATGTACACGCACTTCCTCTCAAGCTCACAGCTCAGGGAGCAGGCTTGGCTTTCCGATTAATAGCTTCTCCATTACAGTCTCTTAATATTTTTCCTTGGGGAGATCTTATCCCAGGCATTGTTTTGTTTCCTCTTTGCTCTGCCTTAAACTTGCTTTTATTTATCACATCAGTATTGTTAAGCTGAGGTAGATACTAGCACAAATTAATAAAGAAACCATATTAATCTCGTCTTCTTTCTTCACAATGTGAACTTTCCACCCCAAAAACTGTCAACTGATGAAGCCTGGACTGAAATATTTTTTTCTTTGTTCTTCTCCAAGATAGTAAGTATTCTTCCACAAGTGTTAACTGTAAACTTATGTACATTAGGGTATGATCCTGAACAGTCTTTAAAGTGTCATCCCAATAGTATATCTATACAGATTCCTTTCACTCCACCATCTGGAAGAGTGCAGTGCAGATGAAAAACAGATTTCCACTGAGGGCATATGAGGGCCGTAAACAGGACCTAGACTAAAAAATGTAACGCCGTGAAGATTTTCCCATCTTTTTAACCCTGCTATTTTGCTATGTGCATTTTATGACTTGTTTCCTTTTACCTTGGAGACGGTTCCACATGCCCAGGAATCTGCGCAGGTGTCTCAGACAAAAACTGCTTGCTTTGTGATACCCTTTATAAAATGCTTTTGTGCCCAATATATATATCATAAATGTGCCATTAACCAAGGCACATTATCTTTTTATGTCATTTCCAATATTTAGATTTTAAATCTGGTTAAAAACACTATATGAAAAATTATAAACCCACCACATAAGTACATCTGAACACATTTATCTGCACATACAAACACATGTCACATACACACACTGTGTCTTCATCTTTTATGGGTAAGCTTTTAAACTACATAGAGTGGAAATATTTGGAGAACAAAAAATGTAATGAAAGTTAGTGTGCCACTTAGATTGTTCAATAAGAATGAAAGGATTAAAAGCTTCAAATTGTGTTTATGAAATCAAATATTTCCGCCTCTGCTCTGTACATCCCATGTCGTAAGACATGAATAGTTCCATAACAACAAAAGTCCACCATTAAACCATGGCCTTACTTTCAATTCCTAAACAGAAATAACAAACAAAAAACCAAGCCTGTGAAAAAAAGCACACAAAAAATAAACAAAACAAAACCCCCAGAACACCCCACACAAATATCAACCCTTAAGATAGTAGTAATGACTTAAACAGACTGGTTCAGACTATTCCTTTAATCAGAAAATTAGAATGCTTATCATTTTATCATTTAAAAGAAGGATATTAGAATGAATCAAATAAGGCTGCCTTTGGGTTCACAAATGAACTATTGTTTATGCAATCATAAAGTCTTTGGGTGACCTCAGCAATTTTTAGTGATCAGGGTATTGTTTTAATATTGATGTAGAATTCAAATTACTAATGACTCTGGCACTATTTGACAAAATACAAGAAAAAGTCACCTATTAGGGAGATCAAGATGGAGAGCAGCAGCATGTATTAACTGACTTAAAAGGATATGGTTTTGCCACTAAAAGAGATTCTAACAAACAACCAAAATCAAGACACAGAATGCAACTCCATTTGTTACTTTTCAATAACAAACAAAAAATTCTCAAGTTATTCAAAGTGATTATGGAACAATTTTCTCCCCTTCTTGAATATTAGAAACCAAACCACATTTCCAAAGAATTAAATAACAAACTCCATGATCCTTTTAACAAGAGTACATTGTTCCTCTGATGTGAGGACTTAAACTTTATGTATTTGTTACTATATGCATAAAAAACAACTACATGCTTTCCTTACAGCAATATCGCTGAAGACATCAATGAGCATTTGACCACGTCCTATTTGCTCTTTTCCCTTAAATACCTACAATATGTATTATAGTTAGTATCTCCTCCAGATACAACACTAAAAAATGCTAAAGTAAATTAGTGTTTCAAGTACAGTCATAGTGTTTCCTTGAGATCCAAGGGACCCAATTCTTAGTTATAGATATCCTTTTAACCACTTTGCAATGTAATGGGCTTCTAAACCCGTTCAAATCTATACATAAACAGTCCCTCTGAGAATAACCTTTGTCTAAGGAGTTTCTTTTTCTGATACAGTACTGCAGTATGGCTGCAGATCATCCCTTTCCCCAGAGCCCTGTGCCAGGAGACAGAGAAGGAGGTGATAGGTGGCACAGGTGCATGCCAGGAGCTTCCTTGGCAACTGGTGATCTAGAACTCTGCTCTGGTTTCAAGGCCTCATTCAAAGTGCTTTATACATTTACATCTTCTGTAACAATCACGGAGAAATAAAAAAAGCTGGAGCCAAACTTTGTGGTGACAAAAGATCAGTGATACCATATTTGTCAGTCAGACTCTTTTGCTATGTGCCTGAGGGGATGAAAACATGGCAATGACATGCTAGAGTTTGTTTTCCAGAGCAGAGGATAATATAGTATTTTGGCCTACATCTGACTGAATATTATAGTGTTTCAGAAGAGTACTTTGCCAGACTTGCCAAACTGTGGCAAGAATTATTTCTTTTATAAATACTTATGTGTGTATATGTATAGCGTGTGCATTGTGCATGCAGAGAGACCATCTTCTGAGTTTCATTAAAATAGTACAATCCACCAATTTTACTTTCCTGGAAGAAACTGTGGAAGTTGGCAAAAGAACCACAGAGTCATTTAGATTGAATAAAACCCTTAATAGCTTCAAGCCAGGTGAGGGTTGGTCTCTTCTCCCAGGCAGTCAGCAATAGGACAAGGGGGCACAGGCTCAAGCTCTGCCAGGGGAAATTTAAGTTGGATATCAGAAAAAAATTCTTTACAGAAAGAGTATTCAAGCATTGGAATGGCCTGCCCAGAGAGGTGGTGGATTTACCATCCCTGGAGGTTTTTAAACTGAGATTGGACATGGCACTGAGTGCCATGATCTAGTAAATGAACTGGAGTTGGACCAAGGGTTGGACTTGATGATCTCAGAGGTCTTTTCCAACCCAATCCATTCTATGATTCTATAAATCCAACCATTAAAAATACATTGATGGCAAGAGTGGTCACTTTGAATATAGCAGAAACAACATGCTTTGGTGTGATAACAGTTCAGAAACTGAAAAAAAGATTGCCAAAGTGAAGAATTTTTTCCAGTATTTCACTTAACAAAAGAGTTGAAAGATTTTGATCAATTCAGTTTGAGATAATCTTGGTTCAGCAAAAACAAAACATTTTTTATTTTTAATTAACATTCCATAATAAAATTACTGATTTTATAAATGAAAGGTTTTAAAATAATAAAAATATTAATGTTTGTGGTTTTAAAAATTTGGGATAGCCATGAAAAAACTCCATAAAAATAATACCAAGTTCTGAGTTACTTAGGTTAATCCACATGTCTTTATTTTGAAAAGGAAGCCTCCAGAGGACAGGAAATGTATTTTTATAGTGGCACAGGTCTCTGAAACCTCTGACCATGCTGATCTGCTGTTTACCCTGTGCAATTCCTCCTTGTAATAAAGACAAGGGATTTCATCAACATTTAGTGAACAAGCAGCTGAGACAGTGTCAAGCATTATGGGTCTCCAAGGGATGTTATGCTCTGCCAATTCCAGTGTGAAAGTAGGCTACTTCCAAAACAGCACTGAAGTACTAAGGACTGCTGCAAGGGGACTTACCAGAGCGAGTTTCCACTCTCTCAGGTTCGCTTGCATTTAAAAAAAAAAAAAAAGTTTGCCATGAAAAATTTAGAAAGGCAGAGGAATGTGACTTTTAATCACTGCACATTGGAATGAATTCAACACACAGCATTGACTGCTGGCTGGCTCTGCAGGTGAGTTCCCTCAGAGGGACCTCTGTGGTCTGGAATGGGGATCTGGGAATAGGCAACCATCTTGCCAGCAGCACAGTGCTACATCACCAGCAGGAAAATCACAAAACCAGAGAGGAATAGTCTTTAGTGACAGCCATAAATGGGATTTGTCAAACCAAGAGGGGTTTGCCCTGTGTGTAAGAGAGGAGGATGCTAACTCCTAAAACATGTGAACAGGTGGGATTTCTTGCCAATTTTAGACCAGAATAGAATGTGCATGATGGGGAAGATACTTCTACTTCAATAGTTTAAAATGCTGGTATGTATGTCTAATGAAATCCATGCACTACCACTTTGCCATCTCTTCTCAGCAATACAGACTATTTCCACTTGATGGCACCAAATTTTTTTTTTTTAACTTCAACTGAAAACAATTCTCTAACAAGAGATGCTGAATTCTGAGAAGATAATCGGGGGGGGGGGGGGTAAAATGGGTGTTTTTCTGAGCACATTTCTTTTCTTAAAAAGCTGGACTTATAAATAATATTTAAGGTGAATTTGTTACAATTTCTTCATGTCCTCTCTTTGATAATGACAGTTATTTGAACTATCTAATTTTTTTTCCAGTGCATAGAGAGTATCTTCTTTCAATGAAGTAAAGGTTGTGTTATCTTATTTTTGTGAGTCAGCTCCTTAATGTGGATGAAGAATGCATTTTAAGATAAATTCTGGCCCCATCCTGGAAACTCCACATGCATTTGCTTGTTTTAAAAATAAAGGCACCCGTGCAGATCCCAGCAACATAACAGACAATTTTTAAGGGTTGATATCAATTTTGATTCTTACCCTAAATTACCTGTTGCTTGTTAGTAATAATTACTGACTAATATTTTTCCAATAGCCTTAGCTACTTTAAAATAAACTTTTAAACCTTGCTTTATTGTTCTATTGGGGCACTCTTCTATTTAGGCTACACTAAGAGTGTAAGCAAACAAAACTGTAGCTTCAATAGTTGTCCAGTTCTTGGAGATTTCACAAACTTAGGCAATGGTCATCATCACATACAATGTACCAGATAATAATAGATTGTATGCTAGATAAAATTAATTGCAGTAAATATCCATTTATTGTTTCTCCTGTCCTCTTTTAGCAGTAAGTTGGGTAAGGCAGGGCTGAATCCTGAGTCTGTGCAGTACCTGCATTGGGAAGGGAGGATGACAGGGTTCAAGCCTAGGCCTCCCATATATACAAATGATGTGCAGAACCATCTGTTGAGATTCTACAACTACAAACAAGCATTTTAGCCACATATAATGGGGTCTCTAATATTTCTATCCACGAAACAGAGAATGCAGTATAGCATTGGAGTTTGGAAGGATGAGGGGCATATTCCTCTCTAGGGAGAGGAGTGGGAAGCCAGGACAGAACAGTTTTGAGTATGTCCTCATCCAAAATTAGGGTACTAACTAAGGGTTTTCAAGGCAAAAGGTAAAACCAGAAATTTTCTGCCAGAGATTATATTTTTTTGGTCTTGTAGGAGCAGGCTCTGCAATGTGTGTTCTACACAGACATTGTGCATATGTGCAGAAGAAGAGCACTTAGGATATGCTGTATTTATTGTGCAGATGGAAATCAACTGCTTAGTGCGTAAAGCAGGGCTGACACTTCCCCGATATATTCTGTTTACTGTGTGCCCATGACAGAGCTTCTCTGTGTATGCACGTGTACTGTCACTTAGATGTTCAGATACATAGTGAGATTGAACCTACTGTCACTACCATGAACAGGCTGCAAGATGTCCAAAGGTCTCACTTAACTTACAGAAAAGAGGACTTCTTTGGAAAAGCCTGGGTGTAGGGTTTTTTCATCTACAAATCACCCTTCCCTCCTGCCACCTGTTCTTTTTTCCTGCTCTCAATGTCCAAAATTTCCAGCTGAGTCCTGATTCCACCTCTAAAGGATTCTTCTGATCTGTACATTTTAAGGATTATCCAATACTTGTTCATTTACCCCCAGTCCACAAATCTATAATGAGACTGATTTCCTATCTTTTTCAGAAGTATCTTTCAACTTTAATTTCTACAAGATTTCTCTCTTCTCTGAGAAGGTAAGCCACTTTCCCAGTCCTGATTCCCATCAGGAAGATTTCCACACCATCTTACTCAGTCGTGAAGAGCAGTGTCTGTCATTGGCTGGCTCTTCTCCTTTGCTCTCTAGAAGAACAACATTGAAGAAAGCTCAGTCCTACAAGCGTGTAAGGACAGCACTATTCGTTGACATTCAGTTATTGTTTTAAACAAGTGATCCTTCATGATTTCTGTCTAATAACATCAGTCATTTCAACTATCAAAAAATCCAAATCTTTTAACTTTTTCATTTTACTTTACACTCTTCTGTCATTTCTTCCCTGCACATTGCTGTTATTCAATTATTACATGACATTTATGGTGTTTTATTTTGTGTTAGAACCTGGGAAAAAATGGTGCGGAAATCCAAGAGCCTGTGAAAAGAGCATGAGCCTCCCTTCTGGCTCTGGAAAATACGAAGAGCATTCATTACCAGCTAGAGCTTTATTAGAGGTGAAAAATAGCAGACGGGAGCAATATTTCTCTTTTCCTCACACGAAGGAAGGAAACTCCTGGCACCATAGCATCTTTCAAAGCCATTTCAGCTATCTAGAGTCCAGCCCAAAGCAGCCTCTGTGGAAGCAGAGGTACTGCTAAGGCATGTCAGGCCCAGCACACACTCCAGTTCTACTGCAGGACTGCCATTCTGCTGAACTATGTGGGGTTTAATTCACAGATATATTTCCCCCTAGGACAGAGCTCTGGCAGCCAAACTCATTTTTCACGGGCAACTTAATCTCAAACCCTCCATTTTCCCTATTTAATAGAGCTTAGTCATGTTAGTCAACTCACAATTAAACCAGAATTGACTGATGTCATTAAAAAAACCCAAATCTCAATTACTCTTTCCCCTCTCCAACAATTCCTTTTGCCTGAGTGGTGTCCTGACAACATACCCATGATTTAGCTCTCATGTGTTAGCAATCATTTACTGCTGTTCCACACAAATTCTGCATCATCTCATTTTTATTGCTGAAAATTATTATAAATTAGAAATAGAGTCATGCAGCAAAGAGAAAAGATGCATGCCAGTGCCAAATAATTCTGTGAGTATCCTACACATATACCCCCATAGCCTTTTTTTTTTCTGTCACACAGACTTTGTATTTAATTATGGTTATGAAGTTATTAGGAAATTACTGCCTCTATGCTTAGATTCTATGTTATTCTGACAGTAAGACACTGCTTTACTCACTTTTTGTTTAAGGATATTTCTGACATAGTTTTAGTAACCACTCT
Source organism: Myrmophylax atrothorax (assembly GCA_026770055.1). NCBI lineage: Eukaryota > Metazoa > Chordata > Aves > Passeriformes > Thamnophilidae > Myrmophylax > Myrmophylax atrothorax. The sequence goes on along the minus strand of JAOXXN010000265.1, from coordinate 21,460,135 downwards.
CAAGTCTAGGTGCCACATGGTAGTCTCTTTCCAGAAACATGGAGTCTGGACCATTTTGCATCCATCTTAATTACAGTGAAAAAGCTCAAGCATGATGACCCAGGACATCCATATGTTTTACCTTTCCAGATGGGAAGCTAGCTGACCCTCTCCAAGGCAGGTGTAGAAGATGATCAACATGTAGGCAGTAGGAAAAAGCTGAGACTTTGGTCTCCAGTAGGAGTTTGAGCCCTGAAGTACCATGACAGACATGAACTGGGGTCCAAGAATGTATATTTTTAATGGCTGGAACTCAATTATCTTAGAGACCTCTTCCAACCCGATTTTATGATATTGATATTGCTGTTTATTCACAGCCCTTCCAGTATATCTGTCTACAGTTCTCCATTGCTCTAAGTGATCTCACCAAGATAGCATAGTATCAGTAGAAAAAAATTAACTGACCGTGGCTGTTGTGCAGACTAGTGCCAGAAATGTGTTTTGTGAGGACTAAAGAAAATTGAAGCTGCTGAAGAGAGCTGGACTAAGTGGAAAGAGTTAATGGTGTTAATGGTGTGCAGCATCTGAAGCAGCTAAGTGGTGTGCAATCAAAGAAGCTGCTCATTTCTGTATAGTATTGGGCAAAAAGACAAAGATATTGGCAGAGCAAGGGTCTCAAGTGGCAAGCTCACTAAACCTGATAGGTTGTTTATGCCATTTGAGTCTTATTGTTTTGTCAAGAAAAAAGCCCTTCATACAAAGAAGTGCCTTCTGCGAGAGAAATTAAGAACCCACAGAGGCAGCCTGTGAGTGGGTAACCCAGTTATGATAGATAGATAGATAGATAGATAGATAGATAGATAGATAGATAGATAGATAGACAGACAGACAGACAGACAGACATATATATATATGTATAAACCAGTTATATAGTCCAGTTTTACCAGTTATATATAGAAGATAGCTATTTCACTGATAAATGCCACATGGTGATGATAAAGATCACAAGAGGATGAAACTCAAAAAAATACAAAAGAAATCACTATCATAGGACAACTTCATATTAGAAAAAATGATCACTGGAAAGTCAGAACAAGCTATTCAGAAAAGCAGAGAGCAATACTCACTAGCACCAGTGGAATACTTGTTATGAAACAGACAAGTAGTGCCAGCAAATAATAACATACAAACAAAATGCAGTGGTATGGAATCATCTTATAAACAAAACCAAGTAGCAAAGGTAAAGACCTTGCAGATTTTTAGCAGATGTGGATTGTATCATGCAGGAAAAGAATGTGTATCATTAAGGAAGCTATGTACAAAGTGACACAAAGCAAAACATTTTACTGGAGAGCTTCTCCAAAAAATGTAGTGTAGCAGCAGTGAAACTATCTTCCCTTTTGCTACCATACAAACTAGGAACTGCATTGTGGTAAAGCATATGCAAATAACTACACAGATCCAGGGGGAAAAAATTCATTTAAAACAGATGTTGAAATGCAAATAAGCTGCATCTCTTGAGAAACAAGGTAGATAAAGTTTAGCTCATACCATGAGACTAAGTGATTAATAGGACATACAATGCAGAAGACACAGAAGGAAAATACCAATGAAGGAAATGCATCAGTCTGTCCACACAGGAGGACGCGCTTGAAAATGGAGCACATGAAAGCTGATATGTTTGCTCAAACACCTACAGGTATAGTGTTCTCCAACAGTATAGGACATTTCACAGTTGGGAGAAAAAAAATCAAAGCAGAGGATATTGCTGGTTTTAGCAAGAATAATTAGTCATGGCTTTTCTGAGTGCCATCTATTTTCTGAAGAATGCATACTATGTGGGTGGAATTAGGTAACTGGTGCATGCAACCACCAGAAAGGCACAAGAAGGTGTTATTCAGCCAGTTTAGCACTGGATTCTTTCAACTATAGGCATATAACCCAAGGTGATTATCACTACCCCTTTGCTACAAAATAAAAACACTAACAACACCAAAAAACCCACCCAAAACCAAACAAACAAAAACCCCCACACAACCAAAAAAACCACACATCTACAGCACAGTTCATGCAAACAGTTTTAAAGGAGGTGGATCGTGCCCCAGAAATGCTTGTTTCTCTTCAATGACTTTAAGACGAGTCTGGACAATTAGATTGTGAACAGCTTTTATTAGGAAATATTAATGTCAGACAAATCGCCAGAAGAAATGCTTTCCAATCATTCTGTGTATCTGTTGGACAAAATACCTGAAAAGAATGCATGTATTTTAAAGTCTTACTTGTAATACTTGTTTAGTCTTAATATTTCTGTGTTGTTTTCCCTTGCTGAGAGCACTTTGAATCAGAAAAATATGTTAACTCAGGCTCAGCACTTTTTGTAAAATTAGTGACACTAAATACTGGGAAGTGAAGACATTGAAAAATAAATACAACAATCTAAAAGCTGCTTCAGGCCTTTGTTGTCATCACACCAGACAGCAGCAAAAACATGGCCCTGTGTCTGAGTGGACCATATGGTTGAAGAAGTCCTAGGTACTTCTTAAAGTTTCCAGTCAGTCCTCCCTTCAGCACTCCTCAGAAAATGAGGGAGTGGATTGCTGCCTTAGACATGCTCTGTATGCCCAGCAGAGAATATTTTCCTGTAGATGTGCAATCCATGAGCCATTCTGATGAAATACCACCTGAATTGCATAAGCACAAGCATACACAATAGCTCCCTCTATATTAGTAAATAAAACATGCACTGGACTGGTTTGCAGGCACTTATCATCATGGCCAGGCTTTGTGAACAAAGATTTGGGAAGGGCACTACCCACGCTTGCTGCAAGTGTGCTGGTGGCTAAAGGGGCCAATGCGGGATAGGCAAGTCCGGTCACAAAAGGCACAGCAGAGTCTCCTTAGGCGATATTGGTGAGGAACGGTTCTTTCTGCATTGTCATTTCCCCTCGAGACTGACTCTGCGTGCGTTCTCAAAGGAAGCAGCAGCGTCGTGAATGGTGTGTCTCCATGAATCCTGACTGGAGGCCAGAGTGGACCACTGATGGCAGTCAATATGGCCAAGGCTGAGGTATTGTTTCACGGAGTCCTTGTATCTCCTCTGCAGTGATCCTCCATCCTGGAGACGTGCCCTGCCCAGCACAGCTGTTTTCTCAGCAGCATGGCCTCGATACTGGTGACTCCTGCCTGTTCAAGAATGGGTGCATTAGCCACATAATCAGTCCAGTGGGTGTTTAGGTTTGTACGAAGGCAGTGCTGATGGAAGTGTTCGAGGAGCTGCAGGTGGTGGCAGTAGATGACCCATGATTCAGACCCATATAAATGAGTAGACAGTACAATGGCTCTGTAGACACTGATCTTTGTACTTTTCTTCAGGTGTTTATTGGACCAGACTCTTTTA
>JAOXXN010000265.1:21427422-21438951 GCA_026770055.1 Myrmophylax atrothorax | reverse complement strand
ATGGGGCCGACGGGGGAAGGACCGGGCTCGTCGGCCTCCCAGAGTTAGGAGCCGTCGGAGGAATTAAGGGCAAAAGTTTTGCCTGGAGTTGATTTCGTGCTCTGCCCGGGAAAGCTGCTGTTCTCTTTTTCCCCGTAATCGGCTTTGTGTTTCATTCGCTCCTAAGCTATGTTCTTGATATTGCTCACTTGCATTATTATCATAACGTATCTCTACATGCGTTCAAAATCCGAGTCACCAGCGAATTCATCTCGTCGTCAGGATTACTCCAATCCGATCCCAGAGGCGATTAGAGGGAGGTAAAATACTGCCTAAAGCCTAATCTTTAATTTCTTCCTCCTTAATAAAATGAGTAATTCCATTGCGTTTTTAAGTAAAAAATGAATTGAAAGGGATAATAACTCCGCTAACCTTCTGTTGCGCGTATTAATATTTTCCTGGGAGTGTTTTACCGCAACCCTCCTGCGCGAGCGGGCTGCTCCCTCCGTGCGCCCGGACCCAGCTCTCCCCGACCGGGAAAGGGCAAAGAGGGCAGCGGCCCGCCTGTCTCCGGGGCGCCCCTGGGCAACCCGAGCGTGGAGGGAACCAGGGAAGTCACAGAGCATCCTTCTTTCCTCGACACCGACGGACCCGACGGCGCCTGGCCAGACCCTGATTACTGTTAATATTGTTCTAATAGTCGTCATTAATAGTTCTGCCACCGGGATTCGCTGCTAAAGCTCAGGTTTGTTCTTGATACGCTTCATTCCGAGCAGTTTCCTTCCGAACCGCCGCATTTGTGAAGAGGCGATTTACCCCAACACAGAACAGGAGCGCCGTCCTCCTCTCAGTCCCGCCGCCCCGTGTCCCCCCGCCGCCCGGGCGCCCGCAGACCCCGCCGCGGCGGAACGCGATGGCCCTGGCTTGTTACAGTTCGGAATTAGCTCCCGGCTGCTGCGGGGCTGGAAGGCTCGCCGATCATTCCCACTCACGGCTTGTTGTTGTTTACTGTATTTTGACGGGAAGTCAAAACATAAACGGGGGAGTTAAAGCAGGGGAAAGCAGACTCCGATGGACCAGCCGCCGTCCTTTGCGGTGGAATCTGATGCTGCCGCTGCCCGCCAGGCTGCTGGGGTGGAGGACGCGGCTCCTTGGCCCACCCAGCCTCGGCCCCGGCCCCGGCATCGGCCCCAGGAGAGGAGGCGGCCGCTAAGCTCGGGGGCACCGCGCAGCAGCCTCGGGCTCTGCTGTTTTGGGAGCGCAGGCAAAGGCTCCTGGGCTTTGCCGAGTTCTTTTAAGTTGTGACACTTAAACGTTTTCTTCATCGACACTTTCTCTGGTGGAAAAAGATAATAATACATGTGTGTGTGTGTATAGTATATATCTTCGGAGAGTATGTGTAGTCTGCCCATACAGGGAGGTGTGTTGGCATCCTTCTGTAGCAGTTCCACCGCAATCAAATGAATAAAGTATTGATAATTTTACCCAAATCCATCACAAATGAAAAAACAGTTGACCCTGACTCACCCAACACAAGTATGCCTAGAGGTGAAACAAAGTTTGGAAATACAGTACATTTCGTACAGATGCCTCTAAACCGAAAAACAAACTGGTGCAAATAAAGCCTTTTCACTATAAAGCCTTTAATCACACATAAACGAAATTACAAGTGGCCCTCTAAAGCAGAGCTTCCGGTTCTCCCGTAATTCATGCGAGCGATTTGGCTACGTGTGCCAGCTCCGAACGTGAACCGCAGCCATCACGTCTAATCTAATCAGTCCGCCTGTGAGGGGACGCAGCGGTGTCATCAGCTCCAAAGGGCCCTTGGTGGAAGTGGCTGGGAGAGGCCAGCGGCAGCTGGAGCCATGAATGACACTTTCTCATTTGTTCCTTTCCCAGTTCAACAAATGTTTAGCCCCGTTGCTGCTAAATGAACGCCTCGCGCTCTTTGGCTGGGGGAAGCTATTTATTTTTAAGATTCCTGAATAGAATCAGGAGCAATTAACTTATTTTTTGTTTCCATTTTCCGTCAGTGTATTGGGAAGTAACCTGGAGCAAAGCAAAGAGCTGGTCGCTGTGTGGGCCGGGCTCGCCATGGCGACGGGGAGAAGGTGTCTGCTGGACCCCTCTCGCTTCTGGCGGGGCCCGTTTCGATGTGCCGTTGCTGAGAGGGAGGGAGAAGACAAGTGAAAAACGTGAAAAAAAGAACCAAAGCAGGAGCCGTGCTCCGTCGCGGCCGTTGCTGGACGGAGCCGGGAGAGAGATCCCCATCTCCCCGGCTGCTCGTCCGGGCACGGGCACGGAAGAGAATTGATCAGCCCTCGGGACGGGGGAGGGAGAGGGGCGACACGACAGTACTCTTCGTAAGGCCGAAAATGTAAACTTTTTTGTGTGTGTGTGTGTATGTGATTGTTTCTTTTGGTTTGCTTACTGCTTTTTTTTTCCTTCCCCCCCCCCCCCCCCCCCCCAGTCGCTGTTAGAACAAAACGCGCTGGTGCCGATGGGAGGTCGCCCGTGGTGTTTTCGGGGGTCCCACGGGCGTCCCGAGTTCCGTCCGTTTCGCACAGAACGAACCCGGCTTCCCCTCGGCTTCCTCACTGCCAAGCCGCTGCATTGCGCCTCCCGCCCTCTGTTGCGCGCTCGTTTGCTGACAGTCAAACATGCGATTTGAAACACAGGTAGGCGCAATACGGGCACCCTCTTTGCTGGAACCCGCCTCACAGCCTTACACCCTCTCCCCGACCCCACGAAGTCACTGCCGTGTCCATCGTGGAGCCGCAGCTCGTGTCCTCTCAGAAGTTGGCACTGGTGTCCCGGCCTCCCTCTACGTCGGAAGTCTGGTTTGTTCCAGGAGGAGCTCTGCCCCCCCAAAGCCTGGAAACAGCCGGCACTTGACCCGAGACCCGCCCCTGGAGCCCAGGAACCGTGCCGTGGGTGCCATGTCCACAGGGCCAAGGAGGGAGAGAGGGAGGTCCAGTGCGCCGGGAACCACTCGCCCTCTCGATGAGCAGCCAGTGCCCCGAGAGCCTCTCAGTCTAGCGGTCCCCCCAAAGCTGCGCCGGGGGCTGCCCGCTCTCCGCTCGGGGTCGGGTTTAAAGCGCGGGGCGGCTCTACTACTACCAGTCTCAGCGGCGGGACCCGCAGGTGCGGGCTCAAAACTTCGCGGGCTGGGCCGGCCAGGGCGGGCAGCGCGGGGGGAGTTGCGGTGCTGGGACAGAGGCTTTACTCGGCTGAAGGTGGGAGGCTCAGTGCCCCAAAGTTCCCCCAGCCGCCGCCTTGACTTGCCTGCTCACCGCCTCCTTGTTCGGGATAAGCGACAGCCGAGAAGGCGATCTCCTGTCCCGGGCACTCTCTGCCCGGCGGCGGGGAGCTGTGAAAGTCAGCGCCGCTTTCCGGCCCCGGCTCCCGCTCGCACCTGGCCGCAGCTTCTCCTGGTTTGGCTTCTACAGCCCCTTTTATACCATTAGGGAGCAGGAGGGGTGAATTAAACGAGACCCCTCCTGCCTCCCTGCTGAAGGCTTCCTGCGCACCGTGCCCGCTTCGGAAAAGTCGAGGCGAGGGCAGCGTCCCCTGTGGAGGACCCCGCAGCCCCGGGACAGCGCGGCGGACGTGCCGCTCGCTGCCTCGCACAAAGGAGTACAGAGCGGCGTTGCTGGCCGCTCGGGACGGGCACACACCTCCGGACCGTGCTGAGGGTTTAAACACCTAAGTTAAGATGTAAAGGCGGCCCTTGCGCCCGCCCCCGCGGGGCTCAGCCGCGGCTGCTGCCGGCGGCGGTGCCCAGCGCCGAAGCTGTCACGCAGGTACTTACTGCGTGAGTACCTTCTCAAGCTTGGCGTTGGTTCACGGTTTCACAAATCCAGTTACTAAGAAAATACTTGAATTTTGAAGAAATGGAAGCACCTTTGAAGCACTGTTATTTCTGTACCTGCCTTCCATTGATGTTTGCTGTGCTGTCTCTCTAACAATAACTTACACGTACTTTGTGTCTGACTTAATTTCTCTGAAACCCCAAACATCTTGTAACTTCTTCATGGTGACATCATCTTTGGCCTTTGGGTTGTTTTTTTTTTTACTATTTCCTTACTCACATAGCCTTTGTTTTGGTTTGGTTCTTGTTTGTTTGTTTTACTCTTTCCTTGCTCATCTCCATCTTACTGACAAACATGTCTTACAAGTGCTCCATGGAGATAAAATTGTATAGCAAAGTGCTTGACATATGGGGTTTACATGTATCATACTTCATGAAATTTGATTAACTCAGACACACTTCAAGCCACAAAAAGCCATAGTTGTCTTGCTCAGGTGGGGTGGGTTTTTTCTTTTTTCTTTTCTTTTCTTTTTTCTTTTCTTTTTTTTTTTTTTAAGTTGTGTCAGGGTGTAGACAGGGTTGACTGCTTCCTAAGATACAAGGAGCTGGGGGGACTCCCCAGGCAGACTGGATAGGATTCCACCAGCCAGGGCCAGTCCCACCACATCCAGTCAGGGAGCAGGGCAGGGTGGGGCAGGGGGAGAGGAGGTGACAATCCAGAGACCAGACCACGGACATGTTTGTGATGATCACCAAGATCTGAAGTCAATCCATGAGTCAGAGTCTGGACAAATAGAGCCCATAAACAAGCACATGCTGGGCTGTAGCTGAGTGAGCAACCATCATTCCTTTTCCATTGCTGGTGCAGAGACTGGCAGCCCTGGATAGAGCTGAGGTAGAGTCCCTGGATAGAGGCTGGTGGTGGAGGTCTCAGGTGAGACCTGTCAGGATCATGATGGCCCTAACAGGTGATATTACTATAACCTGTTCTGTAACTGTCCAAATTGATAGGGACAGTTATTTACCTTACTAGGAAACCCTTCTTGGCATGGGGGTAGCTTTGGACAGAGGAAAAGCCCAAAGGGCAGGTGAGTACAGATTACTGTTTCCCACAGGGCTTTTGGCTAGCAGGGCTGGTCAGAGGCATTAATGCCAGGTCAGTCTCTGCTGAAGGAGAGATAGCCCCAACACATACTTCTTGGGCTGTGCTGGTGAGAGCACTTCTGTTCCTGGGTTTCTAGGTCACATTTCAGGTCCCTACAGTGTTAGTGGCTTGGTAAGGACAGTATCCAGTTTTGATATTGTTTCCTACTTTTGTGTCACCTCAGAACCTTAAAAATCTCCTAATGCCCTCTAGGGACAGCCCTGCATGGACCTGGCACACAGCCCTGCATTAGGAGGCCTTGACAAGCACTGCAGGGCCACTGCAGTGACACCTGCCTTCACCTACTTACAACTGGCTTCTTCACAGGCACCTCCGTGGGGTTTCAGGTATGTAAAGATGGTTGGGAGAGGGCAAGCAGGGAGACTTTTGCAGAGACAAAGCTCTGTTCCTGACTGACACTGATCTCTGCCTCACTGGGTTTGGGGGATGGATGTTAAATTGGGCAGCTCAACTTCCTCTGCACACTGCTGCCTGCCACAGCCAGGCTGGCGCTGAGGCTGCAGCTCATGGCCCAGCAGGCTATCCCTTACCGAAGTCCGAGTTTCAGCCAGAGTCCCACCTGGCCCTTCAAGCACCATCAGCTTCCATGCACCAGCATGACTAGAACAAGTGATAGAGAAGAGATATGCAATTCTTTTACTGCTATTAAAACCTAAACCAGAAAGCCTATCTGGGAGCCTGGTAATAGCGGAAAATACTGCTGAGGCTCCCTGTCCTCCCTTCAGCCCAGCAGAGATGGTAATGTGAATAGGAAGTGATGGAGAAGAGTGCCTCTGGTCACTCTGCCATGCAGCAGCTGTCTTCTGCCCCACTGCTCCTCAAAAATGTGTTGTGCTGCAGCTGTCCTGAGGCAGTGGTGCCTGCACTCCTGCCCTCCCAGCCTCCTTGGGCACCTCTGGGCAAGCACTCATTTGGGGCACAAAGAGCTGAGCAGAATGGTCTTCCTCACCAGCTCCCAGTTCTTCCTTTTTGCTGAATTCACTTCACATGCACAGATGAGAAGGCTGGTTTGCCACAGGAAAAAAACACCACTTAGAGTTTCTCCATGACATGTGGGAGAAGTGTAAGTTCCTTGCTTGTCCAAGGCTCTGAGTATGCTGGAAGTCATTTTCCCTGCAGCTCTCATTCTCAGTTCCTGCATCCTGCATGCTTGCAACAGACCCCTGAAGTTCTACAGTCTGTTCTTCCAAGGAAACTTCATGTCAGCCTCATCAACCCTCAACAGGCCCTCAGCAAAGCCCTTCATGTGTAATGCTAGGGATCAATGAGGACCTCAGAAACCATTACACTTCTTTGGGAGTAATCTGTCTTCTTTCTCATTTTGTGTACACAAACCCAGGAATCAGGCATGCCCCCAGAAAAAATAACAAGAAGAAGAAAAAAAAGTTGCTATATATTTCATAAATGGTGTGAGTTTTGACTGACAAAAATTTGAATTCTTTCCAGCTCAAACTGAGGACATAAAAAAATGGGCAGTGGGCCCTGTCTGTTTGTCTGCTAGTGAGGTGTTTTTGTTTGCTCTTTTCCTTTATCAGGGGGTTGTGTCCTTGGGTATTTTTTGCTATACATACATCTGTTCTATAAACCCCCACATATTTGCTAAAGATCACTATATAAACTAAATAGAATAATTTTTCAAAAAAACTTGTTCTCATGAGGAATCATACAACGGTTCAAATGGTTTGAAATATTGAAAACATCTTTTAATTGTAGAATTCTATACAATCTTGGGTAGGTACAGAAATGGTCACAACAAAATGTGTTCTTATTGCCTGAAAATTTTCACAGAAATACAAACATTGATGGCAAGCTTACTGACATCTAACAGGATGAGATATCTTTAAACTTGCAAAATGAATAGACACAACACTCCTAAGCAGTTTGTATGTGTTTGTCCTTGAAGTCCTACTACCTCAATATACAAAGAACCAAGATTAAAATTTTTAATGCATATCACATAATGTAAAATTAAGAACAAAATAAACAAAGTGTAATCCTGAAAATACACTGTTGTTTTTTTTTTTTTACCTAGGGCACTGACTTAATTCCAAGGATGATTTCCTGTATAGCTGTGTTTTAAGTGAGACACACATTTTGCTTCTGCACAGGACGTCAGTATCAGATGGAAATACAATAACAAATAACAACAAACAAAAGGGAAAGAAACATAATCACAAGTGGAACTCAAACTCCATGCCAGTGTTCTTGCAGCCCTAAGCAAAGCTATACATAAAAATATGCTACAACCATTATTCTCAAAAAGTCCTTGGCACTTTTCCTCTGATAATCTTGCTTTTTTTTTAATGGAGCAAATTACATTTCTGCACTGATATCATAAGGCAAAACTATAAATGCAACTACAAGGACAAATTACCAAAAAAACCCCAAGCCAAAGATAAACCCCACCCTCAGATCATCACCCCCCAGCTCCAAACTCTTTGTGAGATAGTATCATCCTTCCTCCTCATCACTGTCTTTCATGGTAATGCCCTGAAGTCCTCCCCCATCTGTGACTGAGACTGTGGCTTCTTCTACAGTCAGACGGCTGTGAACTGTATCGTAGGTTTTACTGTTCAGCGTTCCCTCCATCACACCTTGCAACCTGAAGTCTCGATAGGTTTTCTGTGGCAAAAATAAAACATCCTGAATTGGAATTCAGCAAGTCTGAGCAGTCTTTTACTGTACACTGGCCACTTCTAGCATGCCTGTGTCACAGCTTCATTCCTCCTGCAGTTAGGGACCTATCATCTTATTAAAGACTTTGTGATCTTAGTTTTTGGGCTGAATGAGATTTCTATAAACTCCAGAGATTCTAATTTGATGGTTCTTCCTTTAAGAGATTGTATTTTGTGCTACAGCATACTATAATTGCTGATTTCTCAGTAACTTCCATGTGCCTCATTTATTCAATAAGAAACCAGCAAAGAATTTTTTTAAATACATATTGAAACAAATGGTTTGGCTACAGATAGTTCTGTCATTTCATACAAAATGTAAATGCCTGACTCTTTCTCCATAATGTAATTTTAATAATATTTACTTTTACATTTATATACCAAATGTGGAAAAACAAAGTTTAGATTATAATCTATATTCTATAATGCCAGCATTTCTCAGCTGAATACCTTATCAGTTAATTTACATTCTAAGTCTCCTCTACATTTTGACTCACATCTAATTTTTTTTTACTTGAGAATGTTTTGTTTCCCCAGTATCTATCCTTCCTATGAACCAGCAGATATGACTTTCTTTGACTATCCATCATGTAAGAATTCTGAGTGAAATTGTTTTATTCATCAATGCTATGTTCAAGTAAGCATCGTCACCTATCTTCGTTATTTTTAAGTTGTAAGACATTTGAAATAATCTTGCCTGATACTACCCTAAAAAGTGTAAGAAGGACATGTTGACTGAGCTGGTTTCTTACTTTGTGTACACTTTCACTACAAATTCTCGATGTTTATGGAAGAGAATAGGGAGAAGGAAAATGGAAGATAATTAAGGGCTACCAGGCCCATTCCTCTGCCTGAGGAGGAGACCATGCACAACCCTTAGAGAAAAAAAAGAGTTGATCTTGTTTCACTCAATACTTCAAAGAACTGCAAAAGACACCTCTTAAAATGGGTAACACTCATCTGGGAGATTTTTTCTGGCACTAGCTATGATGATTATTTAAAACTTGTTTGAATCACTGCAACTGAGATTTATTTGACTTTCACAGGTCAATGTCAGAGTCAATGGATGCAGCTTATGTTTGGCTCACACACTCCTGCATGTACTCCGTCTGGTCTCTTTCAAGTATCACCACTGCATTCCCTTTTTATAACACTGTGCATTCAATTTGCTTTTATGCTGCTAACAGGTCCTACAGCAATTTCTTTCAGTTTTACATTGTATTCTTCCCATTCTAAGACCAGCACTCTGGGGTTCAGACATTGCTCTTCTCTTGACACAGTTTTGCAGGATAATAATGTTCACTTCCAAGCTTAATTTTTCATTTCTCCCTAACTTTCTTGGTCCTTGACCCTTCTTTAGTCACATCCCTCTGTACACGTGTTGGACATCTAACAAAACCTTTATGCCATCATAAGACTTTAAAGAGAATAAAGGGAACAATGTGTCTTCTTCTAGTCTTTCTTAATAATGCCACTACCTTTGTTGCATCCAAACAGTAAAGAATTATATTTCTCTTACTCATCCTATGTCCCTTAAAAATGACCTCCTACTTCTTCATTTTTTATTCTCAAGAGATGACAGGGGCAATACAGCCTCTCACTTTTTTTCTTTCCAAAAGCAAACAGAAAAGTGCCTTTATTCACACTAGAGTTTGGAGGAACTGTGCCTCCCATCTCTCTCCAGATGGGCTGCAGCAAGAAAGTTTCTTATGATACTCTACTTGAACCATTGTTTTTTAGCAGCCTCTTTTTGCTGAGTTCCTCTTCCATCTTCTCCACCCCCCAAAACCCAGGTGCACAAAATTTTCTGTGTTTCAGAACAAATACAGTTGACATCATCTTCTTCAATCTTTTGTATCCAAAGATGGTGCCACAGAGTAACATACTTGGAATTTACATGCAGAGGAAACCAGATTATGGGCACAAAAAGGACACTGACTGAGCAGAGTATTCCCACCTGTGGTGGGAGCCTTCTGCTTTTGAACAAGGCTAACCAGTGTGCCAGGTGGCACAGGGAGGGTGAGTTGGCAATGCTGCTCATTCATCTGAACTTCAGTTTTGAAAGATCTTTTAATTGGCCTGGTCATATTTCACTGGTCTAATTTAGCCTGCCCATTCCTAGATCTCACTGGGCACAAATTTTGTATTCTCTAACACCTATTTTTTTTCCAGAGGATAACTTCTTTGGAGAGGTACTTTTTACAAGGGCCTGTAGTGATAGAACAAGGGGGATTTGATTCAAACTGAAGGAGAGTAGGTTTAGATTAAATATTAGGAAGAAATTCTACACTGTGAGGGTGGCAAGGCACTGGAACAGGTTGCCCATAGAAGTTGTGGATGCCCCATCCCTGGAAATGTTCAAGGCCAGGCTGGATGGAGCTCTAAGCAGCCTGGTCTAACGAAATGTGTCCCTGTCCATGGCAGGGAGGTTGGAACTAGATTATTTTTAAGGTTCTTTGCAATCCAAATAATTCTGTTATTCTCTTGAAAATAATGTTAAATCTTTGACAAGAACCATTCATTTCAACAAACAATACCAAACTGCTTTTGACATTTGGGCACATAATATAGCGAAGAACCCAAATCCGGTTCCCAGCGAAATCAGTTACGGTAAAAAATAGCAAAATTGGTTTGGGTGGCTCAGGGAGCCAGGATGCCATCATTATTATGACTGTTTTGTATTTGAATTTGTTCTGTTCCTTTTTGCTTGTGAATCCTGAAAGTTGCAGTTGTGGTTCTGGTGTCCACAAGTTAAAATGCTTCTGATTTTATAGTCTTGCATGAACTTCATGAGAAAATAATTCTAAGAAATCAAGGTCACCATTGACAACAGGTGCGTCTTATTCCACATTTGTACAGATAACAAGAATGTCCAAAGTTAAACTAGACAGAATTAAAAGGAAAAATCGGAAATGGCTTTTTATTTCTTGCCTAAGGGTATTGACTAAGATCTGAAAAGGAGTTAGGAGGAAACTTTTTCTGTGGTAGGTTAACCCATAATTGCCATTGCAAGGGATATTACACTTTGCTCAGAAGCATTTTGACGTTGGCTAGCGTAAATGACTGAGGATGGAACTGGAGGGATTGGTAGTTCTATTGATACGTATGCCTGAGTATGAAAGATTAGAAAGAGTGTTACCTAATACAGTGAATACATTGAATGTTTTCCATTAAACCTAGTGATCAGATGCACATAAAAAACTGAAAATGTTTTTCTAGGAAAAGGGGGGGAATTGAGAAAGAACGCTATTGGAATTACTAAGGTAAAACAAGAAAAAGTATCAATAATAAGACAATAATTTAGTAAGCATAATCATACAGCATTGCTGTACAGCTAAAAGTAACCCATAAAAATTCCTTGGAATGATCTTAATTGTCCCTGAGTCCAGAATGGCCAACAAATACTACTGCATGTATAATTAACATCAGTGAGTTTAATAAGTTATTTTTCTTCTGGATTTTGCTACAAGTGTTGGAAAAAAATCCCAACCTAAAACTACATAACTTCGCAACTTTATTCCATATTTTCTGACTTTCAGGGTGACCTATACTTACCCATGTTATTACTTTATTACTTTACTCTCTTTAGTATGCAGTCTAATGCAAACACATTTTATTTACCTTCACTATCTTGATGAGAGTCTTCAGCTGGTAGATGTGAAGCTGAACGTCTAATCTGTCAGCCAGCCACGTGCATATGACTTTCATGGAGTTGCTATACCATTGCTGAAAGGAAGGATGAAAAAAAACAATAAACACCACCAAATAACCCTGTAGTATTCATTTAGCAGATTTGGTAATGAGAAGTAATGAAACACTTTGAAATGATCACAGATCAGCACTTGAAGTCAACAATGATATAATTTCCTGTTATGAGAATTGCATGGGTCAGTAGGGAA
>JAOXXN010000265.1:21362370-21380122 GCA_026770055.1 Myrmophylax atrothorax | reverse complement strand
GAGTCCATTACAAACATGATCCATTATTTACATTGCTCTAGAACTCCTTGTTAACTAGCTAGTTCTGGCTTAATTATTTCCATATCAGAATGGTATGGAAACAGTGCTATTTTTCTTTATTTATTATTATTTTATATGTCTTAAAACTGCAGCATCTGAGACCAGCAATAGAAGCTCCTGAAGAGGATTTGGATATTAACACAAATGTTTCACAGTAAACAGCTGATGAACATTGCTTTTGAGAAACAAAAGGTGGATGGGATCAATTTGCATACTAGGCTCATTTTTGAAGGCAACTTTGAACTTAAAAATAGCAACAAGAATACAACTGTGTCACAATTAAGTCAACCTTGCTGCTTTATGACGAGCCAGTGCAGGACTGTAATTAGCCAGGCAATCACAGTTACTTCAAGGGATAAGCTTGTAGTTTAGTGTTTTCTGAGCACACCACAGAAATGCTCTGCTACAAGCTCAGCTCTGGGAATTACAGTAATGAAGCCTCATGGGCAGGAGGGTGACTCTTTGTTATTCCAAAGTCATAAGAAAATTTAAAGAAGTCACAGCACTAAAAGTTGTTCAACTTACAAAGCTGAATAATTTTCTTAATAGCATGACACCAGTCTTCACAGGGAAGTGAAACTTTCCAAGGTGATGTCAAAGACTTAGTGTCGCTGCACCTCTACAGAGATCCCTTTGTATGTGGGTACTCTTATAAGAGCACTGTCTCAGATCACCAACTCTGTGAGCACTCTCATTTCTTGTGGTTCAGGACATGGCAGCTTTAATTTGGCCATCTGGAGATCTCCATCAAGGATTAATGCAGGGCAGAGAAAGAACTCAGAGCACAGAGGCAAGCTGAGTATCATCATCAGACTCATGCACTCTACCCTATCATTAGAATTGATCTTGCCAAAAGGCACCACCTGTGCATCAAAGCAGGTAAGGAAATGAGATCCTTGAGGAAACACCACACTTCAAATCCCCCAACTACCGCTTTTCTTCAAAGCTGTGTAGTTTATTTCTCCATTGTCTTGTCTATACAGACACCCCACACCCTTTTCATATGAGCCACCTTATATTCACACAACCAACAATAAAATGAAAGCCTATGCCAGAGCAAGATAACGCATAGGCAATATTAAAGGGAAACACATTACAAGAACAGAAACAGACCCCAGAGGAGAAATTCTTGAAATATTGAAGATTAAAATAATTAAATTTTTGTATATTATGTAGCTGCAATACATTAAAATATAACAAGAAAATAACAGAAATGAAAACTACAGTCTAATTATGCAGCACTGGAAGAAGGTTTGACCTCTAATAGCAGGAAAAGAAGATACTGTGCTTGCGTACAACAGAAGTTGTGGGGCATCTTTTGCTTTTACTTACACAAGCACATTTTAGGAGTTATCCTGGAGTCAGCATGTTATGCTGTCCTCAAGAGCTTCTGCAGAATCCAAGGAAAGGAAGAATGGACACAGGTTAACATGAGTCTCTTTTCCACTGACAACATTTGCACTTTGGCAGACAGTCTATAATTATCCTGTTCTTCATAGGATTCTCAGGAAAGCACCACTTAGATTTTCTGGTATATTTTTAAATCCAAAATAAAAAAAGAGTAAATTTCAAGAAGGAAATATCCTTGAGGGTCCAGATTACATTAGCAACTAAAACTCAATGAATGACATGTGAAAAGGAAGTTTATATGTCCATTCATTTTCTATTTATATAGGAAATTTCCTATTCTGCCTCCAGAGAGATCTTCCTAATCAGCTATTTAAATTGTAGTGAACATTGCAAGTGTCTCAGCTTATATAGAAATTATCTTGTAGTTTTACATGTAAGACGTACTTGAAAAATGAATTTTAGAGGTGTACTTTGTGGAAGCAAGCTGAAAATTTACTTTATCTTTACACAACAGACTGACATTGCACAGTATATCTTTGCCTAGAACTCCCATTCAGCAAAAAAAAAGGTTATGGAACATACTGATAAGGAATAATGCAGCTTGAGTTAGCTCTCAGTAACCAAGACGCACAGCTCTTATCTGAAGGCAGGCTATGATTTCAAAGTAGCTCTGAACAGGACTGAGCAAAAATTGTACATCCCTGATCTAAGAAAAGATTCCCACTATAATTAACAAGTAGTGTAAAGTTTGAGGAGAGGTATTGGTGTGGGTATAAAGTTTGCCCTGATTACATTAAATCCAAGCTGTTTTCTAACTACCCTGTAGTTTAAGGTAGGGGCTATGATGTTATACATAAATTCTAGTACAAAACAGGTACAGAGGATGTAACAAAGCAGGAAGGTGGTGATGCTGTCCTTGCTGGTGGTTGCCACTCTGCTACTAGCAACAGCAGCAGTTGGAAAACCATGTAAGAGAATTCCTGTTTGAAGTCAATAACCATAATAATGGCATTGGCATTCAAAAGGCTAACACTTACCATGCTGATTTTTCTAAATCAGCTTCATCAGGCTGTCTAACAGTCATGGCTGAGTTAGAGCAGGTGCACAGACATTCTACTGAGTAATACTTGATGGAAAATGAAGCTTATGAGTTAAACTATAATACTCCTTTGACTGATTCATGCTAATGTAGTAATGCAATAATGCTGAGCAACAGCACAGTACATAGTAAGCGGCACTTGGAGAGAAAACTGGGCAAGGAGCAGAATATTGAATACAGAGTTCAAAAACCTCTAAAATAAGCCAAATATATAGACACTTCATGTAACTAGGCATATACCACTCAAAGATATCCTGACATCATCTTGAATGAAGACATGTCTGTCTTCAGGTACTAAAAACCTGATTAATCTGGATAATTAAACAACTACAGAAAGTAAATTGCCCTCTAGAACCAATCCCTTCACAACATTGTCTATAGGCTCTCTGGACAAAAAGTAACATAGCCATTACAGAAAACAGGACACAATCCTGGGACAACTATGTCCTTTTTCCCTCTTCTGATTCTGGAAAAAATAATTTTGCTATCTTAGAGAGATGCTGAGTACTGTTACCATTGTACAATCTGTGAAGCTTTATACAGTCAGACATAATTGTGTATAAACCACAGAAATTTTGGAGATCACTAAAATGTATACTGTAAAAGCAGCTACAATAATGTTTTTTTGAATCTTTACATTTTGAAAAATCACAACAAATTTGTCTTCAATTTATTATTCATCTTTGCAGTGAATGCCATTTTTTAAATCACTTTTTGTAGTTAGCTTTCATGAGAAAAGCTGAAATATTTTATAAGATGGGAAGATCACACTCTTCCCTCCATTTTTGAAGCAGTTCTTCAGTTAAGACTCAACAGGAATGCAATCACTGATAAACTTTGCCTTGTGGAATAAGGTCAGGAAAAAAACGGAGAATATTAAGGTGACACAAAATTGAGTCCTTCATAATAGAAATGAGAAGCTTCAGTCAGGACTTGCCTTTCCTCCCCTCTCTTACTTCATGAAAAGTTATTTGTTGTATTGGAAAATACATTTTTTCTCATTCTTAGTTGAATATCAGCTTAGAAGTACTTGCCCTGAATCTTGTACAATATTTGGTACACTATGTAAAATAGCACATTCACTATTACTTGACTAGCCAAGATGATGCATTTTCATTATCTCACAGTCTTTCTAGTATTATATTTTAGTGACAGAGTTATAAAAATAGTCTTACATGTAAGTTTCTTTTAATGCTGTAAATGTAAGATTGATTCTTTATTGTTAGGAGTTCTCTCATGTCAGGTTTATGTGAAAACTGATTCTTGTACTGAAGATTTAGAGCTCATTTAAAGCTCTTGAGATAGAAAAACATGCAGGCGTCAGTCCTCCAAATTTCACTGAAGATTAACCTAATATGCAATATGGTGACCTAACAGTTCTTCATTTGAAAGAAATCTGAAAAGTAATCTCTGACATAGCCAGAGAGTGAGAATAACCCAGTGGGATTTCCACCTCTTCATTTCCTAATGAGTTTTTTGATAATGAGAGGTGACTTTGCCAGTCACTGTGGGCTCTATTATGGCTAATTTACTCCACTTCACTCTCCTTGTTAATTATTAACACTAGCCTTTTTATCCTCATGAGACCACATTCCAGTTTTTCCCTTTTTATTTTTTTTTTCTAAATATATCTTTATGAAAATGATAGTTTTCAGGAAAGGATTTTCACTTAAGAATAGTGCCAGAATTATTTATTTTACTTTGGAAGACTGTAAAATTGATTATATAAGCATGGGAAGCACTTTCTAATAGCTTTAATGCAGTTACAAAGTGAAAAGGCTGCTAATTAAAGAGTAAGCACTGAGGTATGTTCCACTTGGGAATCAGTTCTTGGTAGAACGGCCACTTGCCACTTGCTAACAGATCCACCGAATAAAAGGTGACTAATTTCTATTGTTGCTTTCCAGTAGTTCTGGAGAAAAAAAAAATCTGTATAATTTTACAGATGGCTTTCACTTGCCAGAAACTGTCATTTACTATATGTATTACTGTTAGGGAATTATTGAAATTGGTAAATAGGTGTGATATTTCATATAACATTATTTTCATATCCATCAGTTAAAGTTTTACAATATTTATAATATTTCTTTAACACGAAAATTTTCATAGAATGCCTTTCTTAAGACTATTCTAATAATTTAGCATTATTATCCAATTAATCTTTTAAGGAAAGAAAAATCAGTAGCCTATCAGCAACTTCTTTGCATGTTAGGACAGCCCTTCTTTGTTTCTAACACTTCTCTCAGGTTGAAACCAATGCCCAAAGAATACAAGTGACACAATAATTTAGTTAAAACTAGTGTCACAAATCCTTCTTGTAAGAAAACTGTAAAATACCTACAGAGTTTTCAGAAACCAAATAATTGCTTTAAGTGCATGTAACATCACAACTAGAGTTACTTATTTTTCCTAAACTGAAAATATAAGATGGTAGGAAAGATACTTGAACACAGGCTTCAGATTTTAATCTGGATTTTAGATGATCAGACACCTACTTAGTGTAGTGTACAATCCACCTTACAGGAGTCTAACTCTTCTGAGTCTGCACTAAGATTGAGCAACTCCTACACCCTTCTGAGCAGCCTTCTAATTTGAGCTTAAATGACACCACCATGGCAATTTTAGTAAGTTTCTTAAGATGTAGTTGGTTCAACAAAGGATCCAAATGGAACATTTGCTGTGTGTATCCATTCATTCTAAGCCTACAATACCTTTATAGATGTAACTAGTCTGAAAGTAGTTTACATGAAGGCTTAGAAGGAAATGTAGCCTACAATTTTATTTAGCGGTATAGATTAGATGTGAAGTCTCAATACATCTCATACTACTCATACATAATTGATTCAAAACTGAGAAATTAGTGAATATGAAATGGTTAAAGAATTACCAGAATAAGGACTGAAAGGGTGCAAGAGAAAAACTGTTAAACTTCCAAGAAATGGAGCACCAGGATATGTATCATTAAAATAGACACTGTCACTTTTATTTTGAGCATTATACTATTTAGAAATAAATTTCTAAAGTGTGAGCATATTAAAAAATCTAACACATAGAACATGTAAAAAAATTTGGATCTTACTGTCATTTCTGAGGGCATTATTCAGCAGCTGGAAAAGTGGGAAGCTGTCCCAGGAGTCCTGAGGCTGTGCCTCAAGTGCTGAATCCATATCAACAGAATACAGAGACAAAAACTTCTCTGCATGCTCAGCCAACAGTTCTGGCCACCAAGCGAATGCCTGCAAACATGACAAAATAGAATTACTAAACACAAGTCAAAGCAAAGAGATGTGCTGTATCTATGGCAAAATACATCTGTGTATGCCACGGCACGTCCTACCTCATTTGGAGGGGAAGAATGGGCAAAGTGAAAAATGTGAAATCAAACAGGTTATGCTGGGAAAGGTGACATAATCACAATGAAAATGTAACATCAAAAAATAAAAAAAGGAGTATAAATACCTGCAACTCTTTGGCAGAGAACAAAGAAAAACATGAAGGCCTCACCCTTGAAAAAATTACTGTGTATGCTTCTTTTGTTCTCATTTAATTCTAAAGCTGGTAGTAATCAGAGGAATTAATTTTTAAAATAAATTTTTATGAATACATTTTGCATTCATTTGGTAATCAGAAAGAATGGTTTTAGTGTGAAATTTTACTCCTTGAAGTCTGAGGAATTTTTTAACAGCAACACAGTGCTTTTTAATTTCTATTTTTGCCTAAAAGGTGTTGGCTTCTCTGAGGAAGCCATCCAGTTTTTCTTCTGCAAATGCTATAAATACATCTTGAGAAGTTTACTAATGTCTATATTTACTTTCAGTAACTTATCATATTGGAATACACAGTTTCTCTGGGAAAAATTTAAATTATTAGGTAATCCTAGCTTTAAAGAAGAGATCTGTGAAAAATAGTGTCAGCAAGTAAAGCCAGCTCCACATTAAAGACATATAGTGATTGCACCTTTTTACTGTCACACAAATCTAGGCTTTCAAAGGTCAGTGTAGAAGCTGGGCATTGAATGATCAGGGGGAGCTGCTTGATTTGGGAGTTAAAGGTGACATGAGAGTATGAAATAGGATACATATCAAATACTGCTCAGTGTTTTGCTCAGGGTTTATAAAAATGTCTTACAGTGAGAAATACAGTAAATAGGAAAATGTGATTGCTTTCAAACGTATGCCACTCATTTTGAATTTTTTTGAGTTGCCAGTGTGGAACATATGTAGCTTGATCTACACAAGTGCGGAGTCCCCACAACTTCAAATGAAGTCACAGAAATTCTCACTTGAGTTTCTGAATTCCAGGTTGTAAGTAATGTAGAATTTTGTACTCAGGTCTGAAAGGCATCAAATAAAAGACAACTTTTGTAAAGGGGTCTACAAGTATGTTTTTGCATCCTGGACTTTCTGACATGGGACAAATGGAGAAACGATGAATTGGCATGAGGTTTTAAAGAAATGCTGAGCATCCTCTGCTATTACTGATAAGTACTTTGTGTGTTGCAGTGTCAGCATTGAAGGATGACAACTGGCACCATAGTGAGAAGCACAGATGAAGCTTCAAAGAAACCATTGCAGGAGTTTGAAATGGAGTCTTTTTTGTCCAACTGGAAGACATTTCTTACTACTAAATCCTACTTAAATGTGACTTCATTAAAGGAAAGTCTCCTTAACCTAGAAAATAACTAAATGCCAAAAAACCCAATACAAAACATGTATACGGGCATGGGCAGGTGATCCCTCTGGGCAAGAAAAACTCTTTACAAAAAACACTGCCAACTTTTCAAAGCAAAACCAAAACTACAAAATGAGCACATTTTCTCTCCATTTTCTTCCCCTTTGAAAATGACATTCTGAACCTAGACAGAAATTTTTCTGACTCTCTCCAAAACTACCCATCATTACTTAGGCAGCAAGGAAGAAGAATATAAAAAAAAAGTTCCAGCACAGTCATTATGGATAATATGAAAACAGGCTAAAAGAAATTTGCAATTGGTGACACACATTCTAGGAGAACAAAAACACTGACTGTATTAAAGGAAGAATGGAGTTCTTACATTCTAGAAAGAGACACAAATGTGGCTATACAACAGCAGAAATAGTCAAAACAGTTTATGCTACACGTTCAGTGCACAGTTCCATGCTATAAGCAGTGAAAAATAATGCTTAGTTCATTAGGAATCACATACCTCTCTTCCCTTTGGGAATCCCCGAAATTTGTAAATGTTATGAATTAAAAAAAGAAAAAAATCTAGTATTAAAAATGTGAAATTCTATTTTACAGATTCATCAACTGTACCATCACTGAACATTTATTTAATATTATGATGTGAAGTTACCATACTTAAAATTCAATTTTGAGTAAGGAATGTATAATTCTGTCATCTTTTTTGCACGTATATTTTAATATTGAAATTCTGTATGCTCTATAAATTTAAGTGAAATTGAACATTTATTACATGAATGAAGGAAGGGGAAAACAGTCTTAAAATTATCTTCATTCTTTTCAAGTTATCTTAGATTAGATTGAAAACTTTTGCTGAATAGATTTTTCTGAGGGCATATGCAATACATTTACCCTTCTGAGAAACACCACATCTCTGACTGTAAATAAGTAGCATAGAAAGCAATTTTTGAGTAGAGATATTTAATAATGCATGTATGATTTGATTTCGAGTTTTTTCTATATTCTTTTCCACAGAAGTCTAATATTCTTACAGTACTTCAGGTCCTCAAAAGACAAGGACTATGATATATACATTTTATTAAGTAATCATTACGGTATAACACAGTGGCAATGGTCGTGTAGAACAGGATCTCCAGGGAATTAATTTCAAATCATCAAAACAGCTGTTTCTTCGGTATAAGATAAAACATCTATAACAAGTTCACACATGACAGATGTAAGTTAAAAACTAGACTTCATAGTGTGAATATAAAACCAGATGTTTTGAATGATCATATTTTATAACTATATTTACTAATCATGTTTCTTTCTTTGCATGTTTTCCCAAAAAATATTTATTGAGTTTTTTGAGAACATTTTAAAAACATTTTCCTGAACCTTAGAAAACTGTATTTATTAAGTAAATGCCAATAATATATACCATTTTTATCTGGCCAAGTTTATTTTTTTAATTCCTTGATATAAAAGGTGCCATAATTCTAAATATTATGCATTATGAAGCAAAAGATATGAAAGTAAGAAACATAAAATTGGGTTTTTTATTTCTTCTACCTTACAACGGCATTTGAAAAAGCACAAGTTAAAAAGCGTACTTTTCCAATCAACAGAAAAGCAATGTGAAAGTGATTATTATAACTATCATTATTTTTAGATCTATAATCTAGATCTATACAGCATGATGAAAAAAAGCATTGTTACATTTTCTTTCTATTTTGAATGAGAGGTGAAAAGTTGGGAGGAACAACTGTATATGGCTATGAATGTTTTCCAAACCATTTCACCACCTCCGGCACAAAGATGCTTTCTCTTTTTTTATGCTCTTTAATTTTCACTTCTAAACCTACAGTTCATTCAAGTGAATTCAAGTAGAGTTTTATTTCACTTCACTTTTCATAAGCTTCAAATCTTTTATTCCTCTGTAAATGTGAACTGCCTTAAACATATGTCAGAAAGTAAAGCTAAAATGTTTCTTGACAGACTCGCTTCACATCAGGGGAGAAAAAATCTAGGAACAAACCATTCTCTACAGCAAATGCAGCTACAGCCTCACCTCTGAATGATGCTCTTCATTTTGCTGCAATACTTCAATACAGAGTTCTGCAAGGTGAAGAACCTCTTCCAGTTTTCTAGCAGGTGTTGCTTGATTCATGGTCTCTATATGAATACAAAATGCAAACCAAAATTGCTTTAGTTACAAATATGATTAACAGTAAGAGAAAATGATGACAGAAACTAATGGGAATGCTGCAAAGTGACAATTTCCTTAAGTATAAGCAATTTCAAGTGTTAGGGATAATCATTTAATACACATAAACAGAGCTGAATATCCAGATCACTGGAAAGAGAAAATATTTAACTCACAAAAGCATCACGGATAATTGTAAACATTATCTATTTAATATGTGAGAAATAACAGGTGCATCAGTGATGCTCAACTTCTGCAATAAGGGAGTTCTTTTTCTCTCCAAGGTCATATATACAAAGATAGCAGATAGCGGAGGCCCTTTTTGGTATTGTCAATACAATCTCATTCCTACCAGATGATTCAATACTGTCATCAGCAAGATTCATGTGTTTTGCAGCTGTCAAAAATTCCAAATGTTTCATCTAATTAAGACATTCCATTTTAGGCATATTTAAAAATAGGAGAAGTGCAAATCACAGTAATTCATACAACTACTTTCTAAAAACGAATTACTCAAATAACTAATCTTCTACCTGCTGTTCCATAATAAGAAAGAGTCTGCATTCTTTTCAGTACCACAATGAAAAGTAGCATTATAAAATAAGGATGTCATAACAGAATTGACAGAAGCTTACTAAAATCGCCACATAAAAGAAGCACATGGCCAAAAGTTAGAACAACATGAGTGTCACTCATTCTACCCAGCAAATTTCAAAAAGAAAGAAAACTTCAAAGGTAAAACAACTGTAACTAGAATTCTTACAGGGCAGTTAAATGCTGATGAGTTTTCAATTAAAAAAAACCAACATAGCACTAGATCCCAGAGTGATAAAGTCCAACTGAAATTTTTTAAAACCACAGTATAATCACTAAAAGTAATTTGCCCAACTACATAATTTGCATTGTTACGAGTAACTTTAGCATTTGCTATCAGATCTCATTTACTTAACAATGTTTTGCAAAGAATAAACCATGGGATGGATGGAAATGATGTACAATATAATCATATGTAAAGTATGGTCACATTAATCAGCTTTGCAGAGGACTTATGAATCTGATAATACAATGCCAGTAAGAGTCTCCTATTTTCTCTTTTTTTGGTGCATGCTCATGGATCACATGAATAGCAAATTACATGAATACACATCTTCATACACAGAAAATTCTGCTGACATTTCATTCCCACTTTGCATTCATCACAACAAAGAACACTAGCAGAATAATTAAACAATTGAAATAATCTCCTTGATGTCAGTAAGAATATCAGTCTGCATGCAATAAATATTTTCAACACTTAACATTTCTGGCAAGTCAAAGCAACTTGCCAGATATTTTAAACTCAGGTGACCTTGTCCAGTTCTTCAGCACTAACACACTGATGCATAGTACAGAGATGCAATTTTTGAAGAAACATTGGATTAGAATCTCCAGAAAACCTCAACTTCAAGGTGAATGAAACCCACATTGTTTTCATGCAAAAACAAAGCAGGCAAATTAGTTATTGAGGCAACTAAAAAGAATTTTTTCAAATCTTATTAAAACAGACCATAAAATATAAGCAATCATGTTGAAATAATATGTTTTCCAAAATCACAACCTAATTCAAGAAAGAATCATTGTAGGAACATGGGCCAAGCACAAAACACAGACCTGGACACACAATTATATTTATAATGCCAAGCCCACTGTTATCAATACTGTACTGTATTGAATTTTTAATTTTTATACTATAGAACAACTATATGAATATAAAAACAACCATATTGAATCAAGTGAGACTATAAAGGATCAGTACCTATTATTTAGGTTATAGCATAAAGACTACTATTGGATTCAGACTCAACTAGTGGTTTCTACACTTATCCTGGACTGACACTGTTTCCTCCAGTGGTCAATCTCCTTCCATCCCTGAATACACAGAAAGTACTATCCATACCAAAGATACATCACTAGCAGTGTCACAGATGTTAATGGGTCTTAGGAATAAACCAGTGATATTCATACAGAGTATGACAGGCACATCTGATTTCAGAATAAACAACTCATTTTATTACAAATTCAGCCTGATCTTCATTACCTTACCACTAACCAAATAAACAAAATAATTGCATTCGTAATTGCATTCCTTCTACTGCAACTAAATGAACTGTAAACTATTAAAAAATTATATCCTAAAAGTGGTCCTCTAAATTATGAAGAAAGTAATTCTAATAATTATATTGCATCACACGTTGCATTTTTGCATTGGGACACATTCAATTATTCTACTCCTGAAATGACCTCAAGGTGGCCTAAAAATGGCTGTTAAAAAGACATCATTATCCGAGAGCTGGAGAAAAAACATTTACTAGCTAACTGTGAGATTATCCTGCACCACCACTGTGATGAGATCATGATGAAGAGAAACATTGTCTCAGGCAAGTACCAATTGCGTTGAGCAAGGCACTAAGGAAGCGCAGTTCTCACCATATGTGCTAAAGCGATGAATTTCTACGAGAAGTGGAAATGAACAGGAGTCTGCTTTTTTGGTGTGTTTGTCTGAAGTCTAATAAAATGAAGGATGAAAGGGGACACATTGCCTGTGGGAAATACAGTGTTCCCAAAGTGGGAACAGTTGGGAAGGACAAGACCTACTTATGATCAGGGATGATCCTAGAATAAATCAGTCATGATAAATGATTTAAACTAGAAACTAATTTTCAGTCATTATGGGACTAATGTTCAGGATTAGTTTCTTAAATAGGATTAGCATGTTTAGGAGGAAAGACAGTATGAAAACTGTAAACAGTTTTTGAGGTGAGTATGGCAAGTTTCTGAATGACATTTCATGGAGGAATGACTAAAAGTAATGGAAACATGATGCTGAATGAATTCCAGCCTGACATTTTCATGAAATTCACCATGCTATTTTCTATTTACTAGCTAACTCTGAAACTATTTATTACTAACATGAAAATTACTCTTGATGTTTCATACAGCTTTCCACAACATTTTAAAAATTATTATTTTCCTGTAAGATTTGTTCATAAGAAAAAGTAGCAGAGAATTGCACTCTCTTTGCATCCTTGGACAAATATCTCTAATTTTGTTGTTTACTTATTCACAGAATATATCAGTACATGCAATTTCTCCTGGATGAGATATACTTCCCCATATTTCACTTAAGCTTCATCTAAAGCTTTCTTTTCTATCTGTATGTTATCACATCAACTAGACATTTTTCTCTGTAACTAAAGACTTTCAAATTCTAGGGAATATGTGTTATGGATAACCACCATTTACATGGGCATATAAGGTGCTATGAAGTAATTTGAGACATTAAGAATGAAATACTAGCTTTTTGTTATTAAGCAAATAATATATATGAAATACGAGTAGCAATAAATTCTCATCTGGAAGTTTGAGAACCTTCAAAACACCTGAGAAAAATACTGTGCCTGTCTTTGTAAGCTTAAAAGAATTACAGGAATGGAAATCAGCGCTGTCAGTTTTCATTATACTCATGATGTCTTTCTTCCCACAATTATGAAGGGTTGTTAAGATGTGTTTACACTGCTCAAACTAACAAGTTGCAGCAGGAGTCGAGTCAGTAAATATGCTGCTTGACATCTTTTAGAAAATAAACAGAAAAAGCCATCAATCATCTGTTTTCAGCTTCATGTTCCACTGAAATGAAAAAGCAAACCAGGCTTTGCAAATAATGGATGCCTTCTCAAGTATGCATTACCAGTGAATCATATAGGTACTGAGAAAATATTGTTAAATGAGCTAAGTTAACTGACTAAGCTACCACTGAAATGAAAAAGTGACTGCTTCATGGACCAACTGAGCCTAGGGCCACAAGGGACTGTCAGATCATCCAGTCTCACCTCCTGTGTCATACAGGTCAGGGAATTTCTCTCCAGTCCTCCTTGCCTGAGAGAATGAGGATGTCTAAAACCTAAAAACAGTGTGCCTAAAACATAACTTAAGCTTGCTTTCCAGAAGAGAGTTTATCCTTGAAGACAAATGTACAATTCACCTCTTTCATTTTCTCCCCAGCATGTAAGTTGTTAAACAAGTGTGATTAATTTTTCATTGACATTTGCTGAGCACAGGAATCTGCTGATTAAAGAGTTAATTTTCCCTGGTTATGCATACAGTGCAGCTATGACATTCCTGTCTCTGGCCTGCCAGTATCCCCCCACTGACACAGCATACATCCCTCACTAGATTTCCCTGCCCAGTACAGTATTTCATTCTTTCTCCTTTCATCATTTCTCCTTTTATTCAAACAAGCATATCCAGAACAAGACTCTCA
The DNA here is from genome assembly GCA_026770055.1 of Myrmophylax atrothorax. NCBI lineage: Eukaryota > Metazoa > Chordata > Aves > Passeriformes > Thamnophilidae > Myrmophylax > Myrmophylax atrothorax. Next base: position 21,366,445 of record JAOXXN010000265.1, on the reverse strand, counting down.
AGAGAGCCAGACTGTCTCAAGGCCAGAGACCAATGGCAGGGATATTGGAAAAGGCAAGTATTCTGAGAGACTCTCAAGTTCACAGTCTTGGTGGGCTTAGAGATACCTCCACATCTGGAGAGCTGGATGTAGCTGGAGACTTCTGTGGTGATATTGCAGTTAAGGATTAGGACCAGCTCATTTTACATCAAACTGCAACAGAACACTCGGTTTGCATTTTGATCCTTCATGTAAGACAATTGGTACTGGTTTTAATTTTCATTGACCCTGTTGCTCTGGCTGCTGGAAGCACTCAGGCATTGTGCTACTGAACATTAACGCTACCAGAGTTAAATAAAGCCTGGAGAAAGTGAAAAATATCTAATAATGGAGGTGTCTGAGGATCAACTAATTTGTTTCTATGCATGTGCCAGAATTAGATGCAGGGCAGATAAGGCAAGGACTGTCTGCTGTCAAACTCCTTCCAGGATGCACTGCACACATAGCAATGCACAGCTTAAGCAAGCTTTGGAGTTTCTGAAAGAATTTGATCTGTATAGATATTTGTGGGAATAAAGAAAGATTTTTGAGTTGAGAAAAAGGGTTTTTAGAATAATAGGCAAGTTCTCGGGCCTGCTAGCAGGTGCAGGTTTAGTTCTGTGAGGAAGATACTAACAACTAGCAAAAACAAAGGAGATAACAAGGCTTTTGGGTCATTCTGCTCATGGCAATGGAATGTTGGAGAGATAACATGGTTATGGAAATGGTGAACATTTGTCTAAAAGTGTCATCCAATTAAAGCTGTGATGAGTTTTATAGACACTGTGATTCAACCTATAGGATGAAGCTATGGGTGGGAAAAGGTAAGGGATATATTCTGTAATTGGAAGTTAGAGCTTAGCTTTTACCTGTTCTTTTCTCTCTCCATGGAGTTATTTTAATAAACTGTCTTTGAGTGTGACATCTGTAAGCTGTGGCCTAATTAATCTTTTCTCGCCGTCATGATTTACTGCCGAACTCACACATTCATACTATTACAGATATTCTGTAGAAGGACCTAAATCTCATGTATTTCTTTCCAAACCAGCACTCTTGCCAAGGAATCTGACTGATCCACACCAAATAGGAGCCTGAGAGTGAACTGCCATAGATGCAGAGGGGTTGACAGGGACACCCCACAGTAAAGCAGGACATAATATAATTTGGTAACACAGACACACCATAAATTGAGCTTTATGGATTAAATTCTACTCCAACAGGGCCCATTAATTTGATCTTTTTGACATGTGAAACTTAAAAGATTGCTTCTAGACTTGTATAAAAATCAGTACAAACATCAATAAACTGGAGCTAGTATGTCACTAAAATGGAACTGACTCTGAAGAGTTAATCCCCAACTGGGATAATCCACTACAGATAATATAGATTTGACTGTGCTGGATTTTCTTGGAACTTCTCACAGAATTAATTCGGCATGAAAAAGTAAGGATGGACATCTGGGAGGACATTCTGTATTTTTCTGATTAAAAAAAAATATAGCCTCATATGAATAGTGGTATTTAGCTTTAATTACGCAGTTGAAAACAGTCTGTCCATAATTGCTTTCTAAAAATTCAATAGCATTTTAATAAATTCTATGGAAAAAAATATAGAATCAATTACCATTCTCAGCTATGTACAGAGATTATGACATTTGTAGAAAGTTACAGTTTACATCTCCTAGTCCACAACTTCTCATTTTATAAATTTACAAATTTATTTTAAGGTTTTTAAAATTTATCATAGTAGTCATTGGAATTACCTTCATAGGGAAATTACATATTGGGTTTTCTTTGTGTGCTTGTTTGGTGGTTTTTTGTAGGTTTTTTTTTTAAGGGGAATCTTGGTTCATGGAAAAGCACTGAAACAACACATTTCAAAAGGTAAAAATAGAAGAAAAAAGGGAGAGATGAAAAGAAATTTCCTTTATAATTGCTGATCAACAGCACTCAATATATGATTCTTTGTATTCTGGTTTTGACAACACAGACACAGGCAATTGGTATTTTCTTTCTTCACTTCTAATTTTTCTTCAAAGAGGGAAAGAACTAATGTTCTCAGCACTTCCTGTTCCTGTGGAATAAAACTCAGAGATAACAAACATGGGAAACTGCAAAGCTCCATGAATGAAAAGATCTGAATAACTCACATAGTAAATGGAGAGCTAATTGGCACTTTGAAGTGCAGAGTTAGTAGTATTTTTAAAAAACAGAATAATTTTAACTGAAAAATGACATGTCTAATGATGACAGGTAAAAAGAAGGGAAAAAAGATATTGACTATTATTAACGGCAACATTTTAAAAAATTACTGAGGGCATAAAATGAACAGAAAACCAGAATTAAATGTAACAGCTTTGCAAAGGTAGGTTGAACTAGAGTTGTGCAGCAGCTCTTTTGATAGGATATTTTCTTATAAAAGAAATTCAGTAGATCTCATCTATTCTGACTATTAAAGCATTTGATACTGCGCCTCATGGGAAAACTACCAGTTAAGCTGAAGAAAACGAGGATCAAAAAAGAAACTATCTGTTGTATAGAGAAGATGCCTCAAGAGAGAGGCAATAGGTCATGCTGAGAAAGAGCAAAGAAAGGTTTCTTGAGGGATTCCTTGAAGATTAGTCTTGGCTCCCTTAATATTTTCACCAATGACTTTAAAATAAATATTAGGATTGCATTGATAACAAAAACACAGGCAATAGACAGCAGGGTCAAAATGTGGTAACCAAAATTGGATAATTTCAAAGAATGGGAGAGAGAAACATATTAAAATACTTTCATGAATTTGAGAAAAACAATAAAATACTTAAAGGAAAGCAATACATTTGACACATGAACAGTGATAAATATTTGCTACAAACTGGAAATATGTCAGCTGGAAATGATGAGAACTCTGAAGACTGGGTTGAATTAACTTTTCACAGAATGGCTGTGTGACACAAGCATGGTACAGACATCAGAAGACAAATGTTCCTTGGATGTCACCAATGTTCGTGAAAGTGAAATTCAAACTTTAAAAAGAAAGACTCCTAAAATGATAAAAATGAAGAACAGGAGGCTAGAACTCTGAGACAAGATGATGAAAGCTGAGGTTGCATGAGTATAAAACTCTCATCTAAAAATGCATCACAGGGCATGGAGGAACTGGAGAGGATGACATGCCAATGAAGGATGGAACTATCCCCTTCTCATTTGTGATACAGGACAAGGTTAGCATGCTAAAAATTTGGAATTAATTTTACTGTAAGGTGATTGATACACTTATAGATCGAACAGGACCTGAAATGATGTTCACCTGGGTGCAGCAGGGGGTGGAAAAGGGGAAGCACAGTGACAAAGACTGACTCAGCCATACTGTTAAAAGAAGATGTAGGTATGTTTACAAAAGAGCACCAGGATATGAACCTAACAATCTGGCATTTCTTTTACAGACTTCTGCTCCAAAACTGTAATCAGGGGTGTTTGCCCATATCCCTTCTTTCTATTTAGTTGCACAACAAACAGAGACCAAGAAGGTCCTATGCCACTGTGCAACTCGTTCGCTTTTGTTTGTTCAGTGAAATGAACATGCATGGAGAGCTTTAATCAAGTCCTCTCCAGGTACAATACTCTCCCACTTGCCTTCTCAGCTTCAATAATGTTTGTAGTGTTCTTCTTTTTAAGTCAGACATATCGTTCTGAGCCTTGAGGGCATTTCCATACTACCCTTCCTTTAGAAACTTGTATGTAATGAATATGTTAACGATCAACGTCTTTTAAAAAACAGCAAACTGCTGAGTTGCTCCTGACCTTCTCTTGTATGAAGTTAATAGGTATTCAGCCTTCGGCAGTCTGTCTGATAGAAACAAATATTGGGATGGCAACTGTGATTTGTCTTTGAGCAATTGCTCCCTACACGGTCACTACTTGCCCTGATTTTAACGGGATTTATTCTCATTCCTTTTACTCAAACTGTTTGGCAGAAGGAGCCCAGTATAGTGAGTTATCACAGTATTTTAAAAATAATGAGTTAAAAGACAAGTACCTAATAATTGAAATCTTTACAATCTGTCTATTGC
>JAOXXN010000265.1:21307629-21337156 GCA_026770055.1 Myrmophylax atrothorax | reverse complement strand
TGCAAAATTGTTTTTAGTAACACAACATAAATGCAGAATTAAGAAACCTATCCTTTTAACAGGATGATACCCTTTAGCCTTGAATCAGCCTGTCTATACAATGCCCAGGAAAACACATTGCACTAAAACTGAAAGGAGATTTTTTTTAATAGTAATCTGTACAGAACCTCTAATACCCCTGAAGAAACTTTCATGAACTGGTTTCTGTAGTGTGCTGCCTCCCTACCTGGTCCATGTAGGAGCCTACGCATACTTTTACTCAGACTATGCATTTAAAGACTATGAAATTAAAAACGTATCATTAAATTACCTGTTACCATGAACATGAGATGCACAAAATGCAAAACTGTAGTGGAGCAAGGTTGGATCAATGACAGAACCATTTTCGGAATATGCAATCAATTCATCAAGGTAGCAGAGGTGGCGGTGACAGCCTCTCACTCCGTAGCGAGCACAGTACTCATCTAATACGAAGACTTGACCTGGGCTAAACCAGCCCTGAAAGACAAAAAAAACCCACAAGATTTTGGGATTTCTTTTTTCACTCTCAGCTTTTAAATCAAAAAATAGAAGAACATATTTTATGTCCATTACATAAACCTTTTATACTAGAATGTTTTATATCTGACTAATGCTGATAGCACTTGAAAAAGCTAGATCAAACAACAGCTCTCTCATTCAAAGGGTTAAATGTCAGGAAACTATTGCAATTTGGAGATAGCACTACTATGAAATATAAAGTTTACAAAAAAACATGCTAAATATATCCAAAGTCTGGTACAGATTAAAATCTATCAAAACATAATATAACATAAACTAGCACTTCAAAATAATTAATTTTTTTCAAGCAATTAATTGTGAGGTACAAGTGAACATTTGGGTAATGCTGAGGGGCATTACATGTCCCTTAGGTGGACATTAAAACACAATTTCTGGATGGGCAGTTCTCCATGACTGAAACTTTAATGTTTTGACCACAGTTTGACCACTTACTCTGTTTCTTATGAAACATGCAAACACTTTTAACAACTTTTACTAGTAAAGAGAAACAAAGCTAGGTATTGTTTTAAAAGCCACCTGAGTAAAATACGTAAGATTCAACCTTAAATACTAATCAGATTTCTCAGGCATACTGAGGGCTTTTTTGGGCAGTCTTGATGAGACCAGAATGGCATAACCCAAACACAGTACAGACTCCTTCACACACAAAACCAGTTCTTGAGTGAATCCAGGGTGTAAAAAATATAATTCATTCTTAAGGCATAAATATGATAAAAATTAGAGCAGTGAGCTACTAAAATACAGCATGGAAAAATAATAACCCATGGGAAACTACAACTACTGCATAGCTTTCTAAATAGGCATTTTTCTTTGTTCATTTCTTAATTGTGGTGATATTTCCCTCTCATCATTTCTGCCAAATGGTTAAGTGAGACTAAGGAATACCTGAACTCCAATATAAAAATAACTTGGATAAACAAAATGATTTTGCAAGTCATGAATTTATAATATCATAGCAGCTAAAGACCGATATTTGCCTATTGCAGATGTTTAATATTTACACAAAATATCAGCAAAAATACTACTGAAATAATATGGAATACCATATACTTAAAATATATTCACATCAATTGTAAATCATCTGTGTTTTAACTTTACTAAAAAACTTGCATGGGACAGGAATTTAAATTTTATATTATCCCCCAACACTTTAATTTAATGTATTATCTGTGAACAAGGACACCTAAAAGTTATTTCATATGTAATAAATTTGTTTGCTAATAATTTCTTTCAAGTTAATGTTTCCACTGCCTTTAAGGAGCTTCATCTGTTTCCAGAGAACACTTAGCTTTATTACAGAACCCTGAAAAGTATTCTGCATTTTAATCTAATATTTTGTCATGTTGTAATGCCTCGTGTAGCTTACACTATATTTTAAAGGAAACAAGGTATTCTACTTAAAGGAGAAATAAAAGGGATTTTAAATTAATTTCCCAATAATACATATCCTAGCCCTAGATACAATCAACAGTGGTTATTGTGATTGATGTTCTGCTAATACATCATTGTCACTGATCTCTTACTGCATTTTTATGGAAAACATAACAAAATGTTGCATATCATTGCCTAGAAGTACAAAAGCAAGCTATTATTAAAATTTCTGGACATTCTCATAGGAGAAGATTGTTACAAGAAGACAAAATTTTAAAGAACTCATTACTTTAACTTCAGTCTCTCTAAGAGATCTGTTTCAGTATGGCCATTTTCATATAAATGTGTGTCTTCCTTCCCCTTTTTTCAATCCATATCATGCATGCCTCACAAACACATAACAACTATGTCCTACAGAGTATTAGATAATGGCGTATTTTTTTTTTATAATTGGGAAAAAAACCCCCAACACTAAAAAACCCTTAGAAACCCCCCCCATCCTCCCCAATACTCTCCCAATACCAAGAAGAATGCAGAAGTTTAGATCATACAGTAATTTAACACAGAACTGTGTATAATATTAATTCTTACACTATTTTTTTCAAATTTTATGTATAGTTACTCTGTATTTGCTGAAATAAAGGGAGGAATTGTTTTAAGAAAATTACAGAAAATGAGCTGCTAGGAAAAAAAATCACTTATATCCATATATTCTATTGTTACCCTGACATTTCCAAATTCTTTAAATAAAAAAATAGAGTTAAATATGTAATTCAAAAAAATCCATCACCCATTCTGCTTATTAAAAGCTGAATTTAAAAAGGAATGATAAGAAATACATCTGCTTTATGGTTGCTATAGCACTGTGCATTTCTCCTAACCTCTTCTAAAAGTTCCTGATTTCAAGGTTATATTAAGTGTCTTAGTATATTATTATTATAAAAAAAGATTTTGACCCCCATGCACTGTTAGAAAGCTAACCATTTTCTCTTTGAGTGCCAATTACTTTGTACAGATGTACCTTCGGGCCTCTTCTTTGATTCCATGTGAAACCCACAGACAGAAAATGAGTCCTTTAACTTTTCTATACATACTTATCTGCTAGTATTTTGAAAAAGAAGCAACTGTCATCAAAAATCCTTTCCCCCCTTTTTTAACACTTGCAAACAAGCCCAAATTCCAATTATTATCTTTGTATTGCGTGACTAGTCAGCAACAGAAAAAAAGAAGTAAAAAAAGTTATCCTTTCTGTTGCTGTTGGGACAATAAAGAGGAAAAAATTATGTGATACGAGGCATTTTAGGTCCTTAGTAAGAGATCGCTATTTCAGACATGATATCAGGTGAAAAATAAAGCCTCAGGAAGTTTTGAAGTCTGACCCATACAAACCTGTTTAACAAGAGTGTATAATCCAATGGACTTCCACCAAGATTTTTTCTAGTGTTCCATAAGGTTTTCCCATCATCAACTAGTCCACAAAGCACAGAATAGAAAATGATTGCAGGAAAGGGAAACTGCAGCCAGTATCTTATGTTTTATAGCTGTCTTTGAATGTGAAAAACATTCATTTTGATACAGAGATCACATTAGAATTCTTACTTGTTTTTGTTTAATAATTATACTCCCATTTGTTACTTGCAATTCAGGTAATACATATATGCCCTTACATCTATATTGCCTGTGGGTCTGCTTCCCTTCTTTGGTGTTTTTTCTTCTTCACATCAGAGTGGAATGAAGAATTAGAAGACAGGTGAAAATGTCTGACATGAGGCAACTACATTTGGGCCACAAAATGCCTGTACAGGTGTCAGTAAATAATTCTTACCATTATCAAAACCTACTGTTTTTATTCAAACCTCCCCAGAGGACATGATAAATTTAAGTTGATAAAATTGGAGATGGTTTGTGTTTCTTTGCTTTCTACTGAGTGGCACAGCAGCAGCTTGCAAGTACATAATTTTCAAATTTGAAACTAACCAATTGGACCCTTTATTCCAACTACAACTGCAGCTGCTGAATGAAACTAGGAAGAAAGAACTACTTTGTAACAACTATTTCTCACTTCTTTATATCTATCTTCCAGCCCGTACTCACCAAACAAGAATAGGAGTCATTCAATCTGTGATCCAGGGTCTCCCTCTGAAGCAGTCTAAAGAGGGAAGCATGGTCAAATTTGCAGGGATTAGCAGAAATAAACTCATCCATGCCATGTTTCTGGCCACGGTCTGTATCTGTTGTACGAAGGAAAAATGTGCAGAATAATACATGTGAGTTTGTGTGTTCAGACATACAAACACAAGCATACACGTGGTATGTAAGTTTCAACATGTAAAATTTCTTGAAAATATTTCAAAGAATAACTCAAATAAGTAGATGCCTGCATATGACATTATAGATGCTTGCTTTTTGAATCTGAAAATATTATTACTGAATTATTTTCCCATCATACCAATCTATGAAGAGGAACAGTGAAAAAAAAATTGCTACCCACAGACGGAATAAACAAAATTTAGAAAGACTGCTAGAAAACACAACATAGTACATTAAAATAATTCTTAAAGGATTGTTTTCTAGCGGACTTTTCAAATATTATGATTTAAAAAACAATGTTATGAGTGGAAGTGAAAAATATTCTGTAATTTCCTGGGTTTGTGTGGTTTTTCTTCTAATTTTAGCAAAAGAACCAGAAAGTAAAATAAAATAAAAAAAAGTCTATGCATTTATTTCTTCAGAAAAGAAAGAGCATCTTTACTGCAGATCAAAGTACCACTAATAGAAACATTCATCATGGCTCGAAGCCTACTTCTCAAATGGCAAACTGGAGCAGAAATGAACACACTGGCTTGAGCTAGGTCATTTCCAGCCTTCTTTTTGTACTCAGCTTTTAATGAGACAAACCCTAATGTAGTAATGGCAAAGAGCCCCTTCAACCTTCCAGCAAAGAGTACTGAAAAGGGGAGCAGCATTTTTGTGTAAATACATTGAGAAAACATACCATCCCAAATGGCACTTCAATCAAAGCCCCAAATTTATTGTTCTTCACAGATTGCATCTTTCAACGCCTTTAAACCCCGCGGGTTTATCAAAAGAGAAGCTGTAGTGATTGCTTTCATTAATGCTATGTTTTGTCAAAGTCTTCAATGTGAATTATCTATCTAGTATGGACAGGAAAAGCCTTACAGTGCCCAAAAGGACTAGTTATGTATTAGCACATTAGCTGTCTTGGATTCTATAGACTGTACTGGGGTGAACAGTCCTATCAACTTAAAAATTGACTTCCCCTTTCAATAGGGTCTTAGCTCTTTGTTCCTTTAAATTCAAACCTACGTCTTTTTATTTGTTACCAGGAAAGTATAGATCTAAGTGTATCCTAAATGCAATTTTGAAAACCTGCATAGTAGAAATCTAAAATTTCTAAAGAAAGGAGACAAAAGTTTATTGATTAAACCCAATTATAGAGTCAGGTTCATAATAAAACTCAATATTGATCTGTGGGCATGATGCTAACATAATCAGTCACATTTAGAAATTTAGCCCCAGATCATATTGATCCATGTCAAGTCCAACTTTCAGCTGTATTTATGGATGGGAGAATTATTTAATTCAAGCTGAAGGATCTGCAACATCACAGCCCAGAAAGATGCAGAAACTAATTCGTATTACTTGGCTTTGCATTGTCAAAGCAAGAGTCACATCCATGTGACAGATTTCAGCAAGGTGGATGTAGCAAATAAACAGTATGACAATACATCGATGGTGTAAGGTATGAGACCATCATCCCAGAGAACAGCAGCAAGTATTTTTAATGATTGAAAGATCTGTAGCATATGTGATTACACAGATCAGCATTTCCATGAGCATTAGACTAGCTTATCATTATCGACAAACCTAGTTCAGATTTTTGACAAAGGTACAGGAAATGCTTGCTCTTAATTAGTGCAATTAAATTGTATTTAAAGACATTAATTAAAAAATAAACAAATGATATCAACATAACTACATTCGTGAAAGTTCTGAACATACGAAGTTAGTTACAGTTTCCAAACTGACCACAAACAGATAAAACTCTTTCAAACCCATTATGTTTAATGTGTAAGTGACCAATTTTTACATTTGTTATAAGTTTTCCTTCTTATATCTGGTTTATTGAGACATTACTTATAGCAAGACAGATGACAATAAAAAAAAGGATTAATATTTCTGCCTTTGGTATCATGTACAAATTATGCAGAGTTGAATCTTTCTTAAAATAACTGCCTTGACGTTTTTCTCTTGTTAATCACGCAAATATAAAAGATGCACCTTTTAAAAAAGAGAAGCTGTAGGTACTGATAAGTAATTAAGTATTTTGGAATCAGGAGACTGAATGTTGCAAAGGAAGCAGATTCAACATACTGATATAGTGTCCACATGATCAAAATGTGTAAGCTGACCTACTGAATTTCTGCTTGCAAAAGCAGAATCTGCTATTACATATTTTGGAAAAAAAAGTAAAAGTCTTCACTTAAAAATATTAATATTTGCTAGATTTAATTTTACAGAAAGATCTATGACTGATCATCTTTTTAAGTGAATCAAGGAGTACAAATAACATTGTCAAACAGTAACAGAAGATCTGTTACCAAATACATTTTAGCAACAGAAAAACAACTAAAAACTTAACTTTGCCAGCTGTAGGCAAGCAGAAAATCATAAAAAATAGATCTAATGTAGTACATCATATTTTTGTTTATTTAGGGTATATGTACAAGGTAACTGGTAAATATTTTGAAATGAAACAGATTTTTAAACAAAAGTAAGAACTTGAACAAAGTTTATGAGGAATTAATAAATGTTATATGATTGTGATGAAAAAATATTTAACCCTCTACTTTTAAAAAATTGTTAAGAGTGATTGTATTTTTCAAATTCTTGGATAAATGAGCTCTAGCTGTCCTGTTTAAGCAACAGAAGTGATAAAGTGCTGTAATGTCATACATAGTCAAAAAAAATACAAATAGGTTTTTTTTCTGTACACTTACTCAATCTTGGAAAATATTGGGAAAATATTTGGGGAGAGCTTTGAGGCAGTAGTATTTCTCCTGTTTTTTCCCAATTAGCTTTTTCTTTGCTTTTTAATGGAATTTGTTGTCCTGCTTTTCAATTTGCCTTTATCTCAGAATCAATGTTTTGGCTGCTATTTCCAAGTTGCACAGCCTGTTTCAGATTGTGTATTTGTTTCACCTTTTGGAAACTGTTAGTCAAAAAACTATCCATTTTTTTTTTATCAAGATAGGACAGATAAATATATTTTCAAATGATGGTATAAACGTACAAAACCTATTGCAGGAGTTCTAATAAATTCTTTGGGTGTTCTTTTAGACAAGGATATTAGTTTTGGCAGAATAGCATACTGAACATGCCTTTTGCTGTATTTGCAAGAAATTTCAAATTTTAGTCCAGCTGCAAAGGCTATAAAAATCTTCACATCCTCAGTGACATGGCAGCATTGGCTGAATTAAGACTATCAAGAATGTCATGTTCATGGCACATTCTCAAGTGGTTCCTAGCATCCCTAGGCATCACCTCTGCTCTGTTCCAGCCCAGAAGCAAATACGTATTTTCTGCAGCATTTACTCTGTGCTAGTGGGGACTACAGAAACTGGCCTTGCAAAGTGGCGACCCTCCTCCCTTTTGTGTTTCTCAGTGACATCCCTGCTTGAGTTTAAGCATCGTGGAAGCAAAGTGAACTAGCTTAGACAGGTTCTTGTGAACTAGCAATGTGAACTAGCTCAGGCAGGCAAGAGAGAAGAGCAGGTAGAGGGAGTAAAAAAATATAAACACTAGGAGTAGTGGGATAAGAACTATGACTGATACAGAAGGGGCTGGAACTGGTTGAAAGACAGTGGCAAGACATGCATTACAATCCTTCAAGTGCCACTCCAAACAGCAGTGACAGCTTATATCAGGAACACTTTGATTCCTGATCGTTGACCAGGACTCCAAAGTGCTACATGCTTAGAAACACACGCCAAAGAGACAATCTATAACCCAGGATCCTTATAATTTAGATATCAGACCATGAAATCACTGCTGCGGAGAAAGTGGCAGAGAATGACAAAGTAGCTGGCCCATACAGCCTGACTGTCAGGCTGGGGATACTACACTGACCACCACTGCATTGCCAGTATTTTGCTGAAGGACAGATTTGAAGAGGATAGTAGACAGTTTTTACATGTTTCTGAGTCATACAGGAGAAGAGAGTAAAGCTGACTTAATGACTGCCTAAGGTGGTAGAGGCCAGTATTAACATTTTATTTCTAAAAGGGAGATCAAGGTAGTCGGAGGAAAGCCAGAAATTGACATAAAGTGGAGTGGGGGGAACAGGCAGGGAAACTGGAATTACTCCAGTCTTCCAGGTGGCAAAGGGTATGATAGGCACAGAGCTACCACACCTGCTGAGAAAACTACAACAAATGAAAAAATATACTTTGTTTGTTTCTAAAAATTTTAATTAATTGTATAAAGGTATAAACATCTGAGAACTACTTTAAAAGACCTGCTTTACAGGAATATTACCAGTTATTCCAAAACTGAGCAATGCCACCCTAAGGTTAAGCAGTGGTATTTCTTGTGTGTATGTCTTATAACACCAGTACCTTAATATTAATCATATTCTGGTGTTTCCACAGACTCCCTGATGTAGCCAGTTCAAAGTCTGACAGTGTTACAAATAACATTAAAAAAAATATGAAGTTCATAATTTATTCCTGCATCATTAAACTATGATAGGGAAAGACGTTTTTAAGCGCTTATCATTGATATACACAAATAGATTGTTAATATTTGCATGACTAACTCCAAAGCATTAATTCATTTGGCAAATTGCCTGCACTTTCTTCTTGATTGCACAACACCTACTGCTCCACTTGCATGATTTAAATGTTCACACAAGCTTCCTACTTGGCGGTGTTTTGGTCAGATTGGATGTTTCATTTGGAAATGTCTTTAACTTTGCTGTCACTGCTTTGGTGTTTTGTAATACCAATACATGGCCCATGTATATCACTTCCTTTGCTACTCCCTGGTTACTAAAGAAATAGGATTTGATGTTTTATATATAGCTCTAAACAGTTATAATCTGAAAACTCTCTCTCAGATTATTTTTGTGAGCTGTTTTGATGTGACATCATTCCAAAGGAGAGATGAAGAAAGCTGTATATCTCAGATCAAATGATTCCTCCCAAACTTGGTTTTCCAGTATCTGTCTCTCTTTCTTCTCAGCAAATGTTTTCACAAAAAGACCATCTCCGAACTCATGAGGGTGTAGAATTAGAATGATGCTTTGCTTTATATTCTTTCATTAAGATGTGAATATACCCTGATGCACAACTGTGAACTCCTGTGTTATGACCAATTATTAACAGAGTTCACCATTTCAACAGCCTTTCCAACTGCAGGGATACACTTCCTAATACACTGTCCATTAGGAAAGGGATCACTTCCCGCACCTTTATGTGACTTAGATTAATTTATTTGTCATTAGTGCTTTCCCTGAAACATTAATGTCTTTGGGAAACTTCTGCTTTTTCTACAATTATCCATCCTTAAATACTCTGTTCTTTGCATTAACAGGCTTGTGCAGATTCAGATCAGTTAGAGATCTTCAGGCTGGCCTTCTGGAGTGCTGCTGCTGTGCACACGCAAGAGTAACATTTCCATTTTCTGCATTTGTGATAATTGCTGTAAAGATCAGACAGACACTGGTTGTCCTATTATAATAATGTCTGGTTTCTTTACCTGAGTTACTGATGTGTTTGCTTTCATCTAGATCTGAGGTGGTTGGATTTTGGTCCTGTCATTTAAGCACTTTTTTGAAGAAGGAATTATCTTACGTGGAACTAAGCACCAGTAACTGCAAAATAATACAGCCCTTGGTATATACAAAAGGAGTCTCTCAGTCGTTCCATTGTACTCCTTTCTTTTAAACAGAAAGAGTTCATGGTAAAGATCATAAGAATAACTCTACCCCAGCTTAAAAAACTCAAAAGTTTTGAACTTAGGAATATAGAAAAAGATAGGGACTGTGAAAACAAAGTATCATTTATTATCATTTACACAAATCACTTGATTAAAGATGTTAAATGTTTAAAGAAAAGCTTGAATTTGACAAATTGTCATTTCCAGCTAATAATGTAACATTAACTTTGGAAGATGGAATTCTGTCTACAAGGCAAAGGAAAACAGAAATACTAGGGTTTTTTATTAGCAAAGAATTAACCTCAATACCACTAGGTATGTGGCATATTAATCATCATCTGATGATTCAATTTCTTAAATGACCACTTTCAGTTGCTTTTGATATCTATCAAGACAATTTCAGGATGACACAAGATATTTTCTAAACACAATACAGAAAAACATTGAAACACGTCTCCTTAACTTGACTTTTTTCTACATCCTGCAGTTTAAAGATATTTAATTTTCTCCAACTTATTGAAAGTTCTTTTTCCACGTTTTACCAGGGTGAGCGAGTTGATTTTTCATCATCCTAGAGGACGAAGAAGAGCCTTCAAGGCTCTTCTTCAAGCATTCAAGGCTGGAATTCTTTAAACTGACATTTGTTTTGCAAAACCCTGGTTGGTTTCTTGCTTTCTGTATTTGGAGGTGGCATTGCAAGATATAATGCAGAAACTAAACAATGTGATCTCATATTGGCTGTAAATGCCTAAGTTATGTATTAAGGGAAAAATAGGAATCATAAAAATCGTCATTGACAAATTATGTGGTCATAACTGTATTTTCTAATACTAAAAATGCATAAAAAAAAGAAGAAAAAAAAGGAACTTTTGTATGTAGTTCAATATTACACTGTGTGCCGAAAAAACCCGGCAGCCTATCTAGTGCCTTTCAGCTCACAAGGTACCGTGGCATAGCAATTTATAGATAACTAATACATACAATGTATGATAAAACTTACCTAAATCTGTAAGAATTCTGAGAATAGATTGATGCTTTTCTATTCAACAGTAAACTGGCTGGATAATGAAAAATATAACGCAAAGCAAACACCGTCTCCATGGTAATACGTGGGTCAATTGTAATGAACATGAAACTAATTGCTGTATTTTCATGGATAATAAAAAAAATGACCTGCAAGTCAGGATTTTCCTCACTGTTAATAATAATCTGAGTTAAAGAGCTTCTGGCTAACAACAAACTGCTAGGCACATTTGCCTATTGAGTAAGTTCTGCTTAATTAAACCTTATGGAGGGAGCTGCTACATATTTTAACAGCTAAAACCAAAACCAAAGCCACAAAAGAAAATGAAATCCAACTTACAAAGTGGGGATATATCTGTGTTGACATTGCCTCCTTTAGGATTCATCTTCTGAGCTTGACTTGCAGGAATTGGCTTATAAGATTGACCTGTGGCTCTGTACATAGCTTGAACCCAGAGTATTCTGTCCTGCTCATCGTCACTGGCAAATATCACGGTATCGCCTTCTTTAACAGCATTGAAAAACATTCGACCACCCTGAAGACCTGAAGCAGTAAATAAGAAGGTAATATTGATAAATACATGTTACTTCTTAATCACCATCAATGTTTATTACACTATTGGGTTTACTCTGGGTGTGTATGTGTGGAGGGGTGTGTTAAAATATTTTATAGGTGTTTATGACCTAAAATATGATAAAATCTAGAGCTTTAAGGATCAAATGGTAATACATGGAAGTAAGATACAAGCAGAATAAATACATAAGTCACATGAGAAAATATTTACATGACTCCACTTTCAATTCAGCTCTAATTTATTTCTTATTCATCTTCTCTGTGTCATATGCTATTTTGCATTTCTCTAACATATTGTCCTTCCTGGCATTATTTTCTTAGCTGGAACCTTGTCAACTTTATCTCTTATTGAACAGAGACAGCTCCATACCTCTTATCAGTGTTGCTGTTCTTTCCTTAGTCCTTTTTCTCATTCCAGTGTTTTGCTCTTAGAACACATAGCAAGAACAGCACACAACAGTCAACGTGGCTGTGCTGGGGATTACTTTATGACAGAACTGTTTGAGTTGTTTTGTTTTGCCAAACACATTCTGAGCATTGTTTGCCTTCTCGATTATTCTAAACATTGAATGAACATTTTGAAATATCAATCCTCAATATTTCAGAAGTCTCCTAATTTCATAACCTCCACTGTATAGGTAGAATCGTTTTTCTCTGTATGTGTAACTTTGCTTTCCTTCTGCCATTTTAATACTAACTTGTGCAGATTTTTTCTGGTATCTCCAAATTTATTTTTGATTACTATGAGTAATTTGTCTTTCGCAAGCCTTCCTTTCTGCGTTATTTATGAATATACTTCACAGTACACTGCCACATGCCACCACCATCAAAAAAGAAAAGAGAAAGACTGACTACAATTCATAATTTTTTCCTTATATTATATCTGGTCTTACAGTGTTTCAGGAAACTTTAGTGTAAAGTTTATTGTTCATTAGTCTTACGACAAATCTCTTTCTAAAATTTGTGATTTTTCACACCAGAATATCCTAGTGGAATAAATGCCAAGGAACCTAGGGGGTATTTGGTTCTTGATTAAAATGATCAATTTGAATTAGCTATTTTACACAAATATATTGTGCGTCAGTATTATACTTCAAAATCATGAAAAGTACCTGTGTGAGGAGCTGTATAATCCACAGTGTATCCTTCCAGTTGCATCAGTTCCTGAGGCTCGGATTTCTTTTCTCTGTAACTGCACATTGCAAATGTGTATTGGCTAACCTGAATAAGAAAGACTTAATTGATGAATTCTATTCCAGAACTGCATAACAAAGGTACCATGGTTTAAATTAGCCTTCAGTTGCACTGAAGAAATACCCTTCCCATTTTTCCCCCCAGAAATGTTTACAGTGTTAAACTCTGCATTCTTTCCCCTTTCTGCCAAAATGAAGGAAAAATAAAAAAACAAAGGCATGAACATTTCTCTACAGTCTCCTGAAATACAGTGCATTTGGGGCTGTTGCTTTAAGAAAAACTGAAGGGAAGTAATTTAGGTTCTGGTAGGGAAAACACTTAGTATTGAAGTACTGACCAAATTTACCAGTCTACTGTAATACAAAAAAGAGCAATATATTCCAAGAAATTGCAAAAAAACCCCAAAAACCAAATTCTAAGTACAAAAGTACTGTTTGCAGAAGGATTTTCACAATTATCATGAAACTGGAAAAAGGAACGCATAACCTAGCCATTTCTAGTTAAAGATGGCAAGCACCAGAACCTTCAGTTTCATTTTACAGTCTAATTTCTTCATGTTTTGCACCTGTGTTCTCATCCATCTCTGGGTTGCTTGGCTCACTGGATACTGAACTGTGTAGACCAACATTAGTTATTTCTCATCAAGTACCATTATAAAATACATAATAAAAGCAGTAAGAAAAGAATATGTCACCATAAGGTTTTAGACTCTGTAGACAGAATAGAAAATGATAAAGAGAGATGAGGAAAAAGTGACTAGAAAGATATAGAAACAAATATAACAGCTGGGAGAGGAAAAGCAATCATTGAAACCAAATTGAGGTGTCCCCAGCCTTAAATGAAGAGCTGGGAAGATTATAAAAGGTGAGCAGAAGGAAGACTGTGAATCTGTGAACCCTTGAAACTTAAGGGAACTGCATGTATATGTACTTCTGAAACTCATCTCCAGGTACTGTAGGGTATCCAGCCAACAGACTTGTTTTGAACTATAGTATTATTTCTTAGATCTGTAAAATTGTGCAAGGATTTATGGATAGGCAAGGACTCATTTGATAGATGTTGGACTATCTTTACTTTTGTTGTTGACTGCTCAGCTAACTGTTATCTAGTTATTGCTTAGGCTGCAACTTCAGGAATGATCCTTTTCAAAGTAAAATTTGGACAGCTGATTTCAGCTTCATTCATATATTTACTGGTGTTGTACCTTTTCTCTCCATAAAAGATTGATGTTTTTCAAAAATAAGGGTGGAATATGTGATTATTATCTGTGTTATGCTCTAAAAGTATTTAATTATTTTAAGTATTGGGGCTTTTTTGAAACAGAACTATGCTATGCTATGTGTATGCAGTACATGGTGTCTGAACATCCCCTGCCACAGCCTGTACAAGCTACAACTCTCTCTGCAAAATGGCCATCAGGCCTCAAATGCCAAACTGATGTCTCCAGAACCACTACAGAAGTCTACAGGGGAGCGAAATAAAACACAGCTATTCAAGTGTAATTACATAATTTAAACAAGGCAGTTTTACAGGAGGTAAGAATTCAAAAGACACTGTTAGGCGACTAAAACTGAGTGCCAGCTTTCCACATCAGATTTGGTACATTTGCTTAAGTGAGTCATACCAAGACCAGGACAATTATACATAAACAAAAAAACAATCTAGCCCATCCAGAAATTTCCAGGTTAGAAGGGACTCTTTCAGGCAGCCATCCCATACTTAAGCATGACAGACACGGCAGAATCCCAACTCAATGTGCATTGAGCCCACAGTTTTGCTTTCATTCATAGCACGTATTTTAGAAAATAACTGTATTTTGTTTTAAATATTTTAAATTATCTCTGGACTGGCAGGGCAGGGCTTTGCTGTCAGGGTCCAACCAGCAGCAGGGCAGCTGGGGGCACTGGGGCAGTCAGTCCCAACACCAGCTCCAGGCACTGGGCACCTCCCTGGGCACAGGACAAGCCTGGGACTGGGTGTGGGGGAGCTGGAGACCAGCCCTGCTGTGGCATCTCTGGGGCTGTGGATGATGGCCCTGAGAGGCTGTAATCGCATGCTGGGCTGTGGACAGGGACAATCGGGGCTGGTAGTCCCCTTGGTACCCTGACATGGGACCCATCCCCTGCGCCACACCATCTGCTCTAGGCCTGGCAGCAACGTAACCTCTGTCACTGCTTGGTGTTTCCCTGCTTATATTCCCAAGAACCATATTTGCCCTTGTGCACAGGCATGGAGGAAGCTGTTGGTTAGTCACAGACCTCTAAATCCTTTGCAATTAGCATGGTATTTCATGAGAGCTTCCTCCTGTTTTTTTCTTATAAACTGATCCTACAGTTTTAATTTTTGATACCTGGCATTGCAGTAGAAACATTTTTCAAAATATTCTATTTGGTTGAACGAAGTAACCTGGAAAGCACTCACATTTTCATGCCAACAATTCCATATAACCACACTGTCCAGACAATCTGAGCCATCAAAACTAATTGTGGAAATGCACAGGATGCCCATTTTTTTTCAGATTTCTTCAGCCACTATATGTTTTGAAGATAAGCTTACGGTCTGGGTTATGCATAATAATTTTTCACCTTATGTCTATAACAACACAGACCTTAAAATGCTGTTGACTTTACTTTTTCAAATGTATTTCAAGTGCATTATCTTATTTTAAAAGAACAATCAGTCACAATCAGTGACTTCATCTTTTGTTGAAAATCAGACATTTTAAAGTCTCTTCACCACAGAAAGATACAAAAACACCAGAAAGAAATACAGAACTTGCCTTGTTTATTTACACTTGCAATCTCTTAAACCCTTTTCTGTATGGCTATCAGTGGCTGCCATCACTTATTGCAGAAAAAAATCACCAGTACAGCCTGAAATTACAGTTTTTAATATAGATCTATGAGTGGGTTTCAGTGTACTATTAGTAGCTAATGGATCTGTAATTAGCTTTGCCTTAGAATTCAGCAAATTAGCATAAATACTTCATAGAATAATTGGTACTCGAAAGTCAGGACTATGTACAACACATTCTCAGACAAAAACAGAATCAATCCTCTTCAGTGGTAATCTTGACAAAAGAAAAGGCAATCTTCTTCCTCTGCCTGCATTTACCTGAATTTCATTATTTTCTAGATGCCCAAACACCTGACTACCAGCTGTTCCACCTATTTTGTAACAAAGTGGAAAAGCAACAACCTGTGCGCGTATGACAGACAGATAGGCACAGAAATGTGAACGTGACTTATGAGCAGTGTCACCAGGGGATGTCCCCATGGGGCACAAAGACCCTGCTTAATGTGCTAGGAGGAAGTGTTACTGCAAACCTGGAGGCTGACTCTGTGGTGTCCGCTACAGGGCATCACTGGGCAGCCCACTCCAGGAGTTCAGCAGCAAGAATTAGCCTGCGTGGTTGGCGTGTTTAGAAAAAAATTATCCATGAAACAAATGACTGACTTTTCAAACATTAGAACAGATGAAATTAAAATGACAGAAATGAATCTGCATTCCGATTACTGGAGGAAGATATCAGACAGTAAATGAAGCAAAACACAGCAGGTCCAGCTGTGGCTTTTTACCAAACATGTATGTCCCTGTCTTTTTCTGGTTTTAAACGAATAACCTTTTAGAGCAATGACTGGATAGTAAAGGATAAAAAACCAAATATAATGAAGAGGTTAAAATTTTCAGATTCTGTAACCTTTCTATAACACTGATCTGTTCTTTCAGAAATCACTTACAACTGCAAATACGTGCAGCAATAATGAAGGTGTGCATTACTCACATCACACTCCTAAAAATCAACATTATTCTTCTAATGTCACAACTGAGTTAAATTTGCAAAGTATGTGTAAATCATACTGGGACCCTCTGTCTTAGGACTGGATTTCATGGCCTTAATATTTGACTACTGTAAGCTAGAAGTTAATCTATAGAGGAAGACTTGTCAATATTTCAATAATATATCAATATGACGGGTTGGTTCATTACTGAATGCTTATTTCACATGTATTGACTTCAGCTTATTGTCAGTGTATGTATCACAGCTGGACTACATAAATGAGCCAGAGCTGTCTGGACAGTAAATATCGATTTAACATGGTATTTTTATATAGCTTTATTGAATTGATAGCTGTTTTAAAATGAAATATATCACTAAATCCCATCACAGTTGGAAAATTCCTGTAATATTCTCCTCTAGTATGGCAATTTCAGCATAGAGAGCAGAAGATAGTAAAAATTAACTTGACTGGAATACACTGGTCTCCCAGATGATGGCTCCATTTTGCACTCACATAAAGACTATATGTCTCTTAGGGGTACAATTTAAAAATCAGTTGATACCTGTGTCTTAGAGGAAAAGAACAAGTTCTTTCTTTTTGTGAAAGGAGGGGTAAGTAGGATGATTGTTAAGGAAAAGCATGAAGGACAAGGGAGCATGTAGCTTTTCTTATTTTTTCCTCTGCAAATTTAATTATTTTCTCTTCACATCCATGCCTTACATAGAGATCTTTTCAACACTGACAAATATTAATAGTCACAAAAAGTTCCTTCTCTTCACAGAATACCTTGCTAAAATCAGAACCCAAATTAATTCTGTAGACTTTCCAAAATCTCCTATTCAACCTTACAATCACTACTCACTGCTTGCCAACATGAAAGCCAATTCCCATTGAAGCCAGGGAAAACACCATACTGACATCAAACT
Organism: Myrmophylax atrothorax; assembly: GCA_026770055.1. Classification (NCBI taxonomy): domain Eukaryota; kingdom Metazoa; phylum Chordata; class Aves; order Passeriformes; family Thamnophilidae; genus Myrmophylax; species Myrmophylax atrothorax. Next base: position 21,319,766 of record JAOXXN010000265.1, on the reverse strand, counting down.
CAGCAAGAATAATATGCAAATATTCTTGGCATTTAACTTTATTGTAAAAAAGAACTTGTTCAGTAATTTTCTTTTACATCCTTACAATTTTCGTCATTTAGGAGTAGGAGGAGACTAGGATGAGTGTGACTCACAGAGTGATAAAGGAATCAGGCTTTCCTGAGGTTGAGAAGGTTTTGTTCTTAAAAAAGACTCATTAACAGGCTTCAAACTTTGTATGACATTTGTGGAGACTCAGATTTTAAGAGTTTTATGGCAATAAAACAAAGGATATGGAACAGCATTCCCTGAACTGAAATTAATTAAACATTAAGTACAATTCTTTTGGGGAAATATGACTTTATTTTACCTGGACTTCTGGTTGAAAGCTGTCAGCAGACTATTAAAAGGTCACAAAAATTTGACTCAGAACTTTCAGCTGAAACATTTCTCAGTGTAGGGATCCATGTATATATATGCAAAACATGGTAACACTTCTGTTTACTAGGTATGTAAATTAAAAAAAAAAAGCTCTCTATGCTGCAAGAGCCAGGAGTAGTACTGCATATGTTGCCTGAAGACACTGATTTACGAATGAGATCAAAAATCATACATAATTGATAGTCCAAGAATTCTTTTTATTGAAATTTCATGGCAGACTACTAACCTGAACAAGAACAAAGTAGCGTTTTTTCCACCGCTTCCAAACCTTCTGTCCTAGAGCATACAAATATCTGCAAAGGAAATAATAAAGGGAGTGTTTTTTCATTCATAAGAAGCATGACATTAGAAGGACCTGATACAAATTTGTTTGTTAATTTGCTCTACCTACCAAGCTGCTCCTTCAGTGTTGTCACATTTAGGAAGTGAGTTTTTGCCTTTACTCGTATCATAAAAATGCAAAGACACATTCCTTTTCACTCAAAGGAAGACAAAAAAAGCAGAAACAAATGACCTCATGTTTGGGAAGACTAACCTGCTTATAATCATATTTCACCAATTGTGTCTGAAAAATATTAAAAATGGCTTGAAGTAGAACACTTCTGACTACACAGAAACACCGAATGTTAGGAAAGTTAAACTCCTCAAGAGTTTTTGTCCTGTTTGGTTTCCACAGGTTTGCTAGTGTTTATTTAGTCTGTGAGAAGTCAGTCACAGTGTCAGCTTGGTAAAATGCTCACATAACACAATTTCAGCAGACACACAAGATGATATTTTTTTTCTAGAGTAAACTAAAATCTAATTTCCCAAACAGAAGCACTTCGCTATAAAGGCTCTTAGATTACAAAAACTCCTTGTCACCTTGGCAATTTCCAGGCTTTGAATCATATCATATAATGAGGAGTATCAACCAGTGAAATGAGAAAACCACAGATGCTGATACTGGTTGGTGGTAGAGGGAGCACACTCATTAGGGTGTGCTCTAAGAAACACCCAAGAAATTGCAGTAAGTTTTCTGGTATTATAATGATTTTTTTTTTCTGTCACTGTGGTCATGTCGCACTGTTGTTAACAAAGACAGCAAGAAGAAAAGGATAAGCTGTGGGATTGTAAGCAAGTCTATGAGTGGGAAGGATCTGCTGCTTAAGACCTGACAGGAGAGCAAAATATCAGCTACGAGATGTTCCTTCTGTCTGGTCAGATTCTGTCAAGGGCATGCAATACAGCTAGGATGGTCAAAGACAGAAGAATAACTGTTCAGACCAGAAAATGCTGGCTTCACACAGCACTCTCCAGAGGATGTAGGTACATATATTATGAAAAACTAATAACTTGGATGGGAAATGGTTGGTGGGATGATTGTTAGATGAACAGGGGCTGCTCTGGTAAGAGGATAGGGTCTGCACCCTCTACTTTCTGATCACTTCTATGGTTTTGCTGCCTGATGGTTTGTAATTCAGTCAGAAAACAGAGGGATGAACCAACTTCTTACATGAAATGGGCAAGCAAGATACAGGCAAAACCTTTTTTACACTTGTCCTGTGTGTACGCTCAAGCACATTCTTTCCCACACTTGTCATCACAAAAGACAAATTTATGTCTAAAATGAATGTTCAGCATAATGCTTATTTTAACCATGGTAGTTTGAAAATTATGTAGTGGCTCTCATTATTATTATGACACTGATGTTTGACCTTCTTCAACTCCTGCTACACCTGTGTTGAATCTCTGCCTCACTTGGTTACTCTGCTTTTTATCTGTATGAGGGAGAAAAAAATTTGCTTTTTTGTACACAACTACCAGTTGATGTGCCTTTCTTTGCATAGTCCAGATCTTGCCACATTCATTTCAACTTCTAAATTCTGGTTATTATAAATTCAATGAAAAGAAAGGAGTAAGGGTTATGTCAGAATGGGTAAAAATAAAAAAAAGGCCTACTAGGGTCTGCTTATTTGAGTTGATATTTGTAACAGAGCAATGGGTGCACATTCCCCCACAAAATAAGAACTATTTTTCTTTTCCTACATGTTTCAGAGCATTCACTTTCTCCAAAGCACACAACACTGTTACTGCCCTGTTAATCTCTCTACTATTGTCATAGAGTGGAGGGGGAATAAACTGAATTTCACACATCTTCTGCCCTCAAAGACTAATGACCTGAGGAAGAAAAATAAAAGGGTCCTCAGGTGGCCTCTGGTCTCTTTCAGCCCTAAGACTGCCCTGTTCTTCACGGTGATTCTGCCACTGCATCCCTCTGCAACCCTCAGAGTACCATGAAGGTTTCTCTGATCTGTGTGGTGAGGGCAATTGCCTTGTGAACACCAAGTGAAAATCCACAGTTCTCCAATGCTACAGTACAACAATGTCCTGACCATGTTCCCACCCTCTTGGCATGTCTTAAGTGACTGCAAAGGAGCTATAGACTAATAGAGGCTTGTTCTTGCTGGAGATTAACTGTGGTACCATCCATGGTGACTAATCCTGGTATCCTCAATGGCAGTGACTTCATGTTCTAACAGGAACACACCAGAAAATGAGCAACCCAAACTTAGAAACACCATGTTAATTCTTTTTCAGAATTAATGACGTTAATTTTTCTTTTTCTGTTAATTTCTTTTTCAATTTAATTCTATTAATTGAGCCTGGTATAGAAAGGTGCTTTTAAAATAAGAGGTGTTAATAGAACACTTGCAAAAGAGAAAATGTGAGCTGCTTTTTAAGTTACTTGGCTGGTTTTTAAATTACTTTTAATGTGAGATATACCACATATAGCCCTGCAGTACAGGCAGAACTAACATAAGATAAATTCAAAAGTAAAAAATAAGAAAGCATACAAAAAGAAATGAAATAGCAATGTGCACTTTTATTCCTCGTACAAATTACTTCCAACTAAGGTGTTAAATAAGAGTCTTCTTGGGAAAAGAAGGAGTGGAACACTAACTTACTTTAAAATCCACAGGTCTTACCTAAGATTTGATAACTAGGTAATATAAAGGAAAATAGTATTCATGACACAAAGCTGAGATTTAGTATAGAAATGCAAAGCTTTATGTTGTCTGGTTTTACAAATCACTATAAACATGCAGTTATAATCTTATGTTATTAATCCCTCTTCCAGTGCCATCTCTAACAGTGACAGTTTTTTTCTAATGTAGAAAGTTTCAGCCATTTGCAAGAGGTATCTCCTGTGCTCACCTTAATTGTGCATGCTTCTGAAAGATAAAGAGATTAATTCTTACTGAAAAGTCTAATGTTTATACCCAGATGGACATGAACATCCTAGACTTCTAGAAGCCTCTTCGAACTTCTGTATCCCATTTATTTTTCATTTGGGGAAAAAAAAAAGATGCAAAGCACCGAAGAACCTTGTTATATTTAGACTGTAACATCTAGGATCTGTAGAAACTGCAGTTGATGCCTAGAACAGAAAAAAATCTACAGTAGCTGTTTTCAGAATTAAATGACACTTGGGTTTCACAACTGGAGCAGAAAATTAATAGGTTAACAGAATCAGAAGTGAACTAAGTCCAAGAACTAAGCTGAGGAATGTTTTATTTTTAAGAAGAGAAATTGCATCATTTTTCATGAGTCTAAGTTGAAGAATGTTTTGTTTTTAAGATGAGTAATTGTATTATTTTTCATGGGTCTCAGGTGAATGTCATTACCACAAAGCAAACCAGACCCTCATAGTCACAAATTCACACAACTGCAGCCTGCTATTTCTCTACCCATATTTGTAGCTGTATTCACCAATCAACCCCACTCACTCTCTCCATCAAAAAAAATTTTAACAAGATGCACAGCATTAATTGTTTAGACAATTTCAAACACACCCAGCAGGAACAAGAAACACAGATCATGTTTTCAGAATGTTTAATAAATAGACTGACAAGAACTTAGGAAAGATTTGTATTATGATTTGCATTGAAAATTATACAGATGGCAGGCTTTTATTGTGTAGAAATATATTAATATAATTAAAGACATATGTACACATAATTTCTGTACCAGTACACATGCACATCAGAAAGCATATTAATAGTATGTACATTCGTGGCTGCCTTCTTCAGTATTTTGACATTACTCACATAATTTCCAGTAACATAAGACAAATACACCTGCCTTTAGACAGCACATAGAAAACAGGACCTTGATCAAACAAGTTGAGCCATTGTGACCCCAATGTGAAGATTTTCCAACAGTTCTGTAGTAATAAGAAAATGCAACGAAATTTACAAACCATTCAACCACTTTTCTGGGACTTTTTTCTCTTAAAAACAATTCTGCAACCTTCTTTTCTTCAGCATTATTTAATAGTTTTCTTTCTCTTCATTCTCAAATAAAAGGTAAAAAATCAGATTTGTATGAAGCCACATTGTATGAATGCTTGTAATATGGTACCAAACCCACCACTTAATACTTAAAGTCAATTTTCCTGTAAACAAATAAAAATACAAGAAATTACATTTCCACTACAAAATATAGAAATACCTGCATAAAAATACTTTATATATCCTCTCACCTCAGTCAGTTTAATTTTCTTCTCCAGAAATAGAACAAGCAAAATGAACAACCATTTTCTTTAAAAAGTCTGGGCATCACTATATTGTAAATACACAAAGGTTGAATACCTTTCAAAGTGCATTTCCTTGTGCTACGAAAATACAAAACCATATTGCTAAATATTATAGTTACATTTCAATTATATGATGGCATACACAGGAAAGAAGATGGCAGCTTATTTGCTCTAAGTCCTCACCTCACTGCAAGACTGCAGGGTTTTACTTTTTGATGAAAAAAATCAGCACTAATGAATAGCTGAAAAACATAATTGTGTGTGGAATACTGGATGGAGCTATTCACTGATGGAGAAATGAGAATGGACTTATTACTTCTACAGAGATCATTTTTAGACCAGCTTTTTTATTCTAAGGAATGAAGCAATCTATCTACATCTTGAATGATAAATTTTCTACTTGTAAAAGGCTTCATTTATCACAAACAATGAAAAAAATATAGAAAGAAAAATCAATACATGTAGCAGTTTAGTCCAGCAAAGGCCTTTCTTAAAGAGAAACCTCAGTCAAGGTTGAAAGAGCAATTAATGCAGTCTCAAAAATCTGGGCCACTCTGATAGAGTTCGGTTAACATGTGGCAGAAGTAATCATCCACTTGTGAAAATGATTTTCAGTTCATTCTCAAACACCTTTCAGACACTCATGATCCCATTTAACTGACAACAATACAGGCTATCCGTGGGCATCACTGCATTCGCTGAGAGAGCCAATGGAGACCAAATGCCCACAGGCACTTTCAGTCATCCCTGTGCCTTGCATAAAAGGAATCTTCCTTCCACCGCATTCCTTCTTTTATTTGACCCCGCAAGATTAAGAAATTTTTTTGTCTTCAGTTGAGGATGAGAGATAAAACTGATTCAAGACAACAATATGACCTGGGTCATAAGAAACCTAGCTGTAAACATTCTCAGATTCATTTTAGTACTTTCTGTGCTCTTGAGAAAGAGAACTAAATAAGCCTTCAACAGATGGAATGAAAAAAATCAGCCTAAACTACTGTAATTATGCCTGCTAAGGATAAAAAAATGTTGAAGAATGGCAAGTAATACGAACATCACAGCCACAGAAAACAGCTCCATTTATTCCAATGAGCAAGATATTCATAATATGAGCATGAAAACATGTGGCTTTTTTTCCTGCTAAACAACCTTTCACTTATAGTACACATGGTTATTTGTATGCTGGCAGAGCTGATATCCCTAGATTCTTTAACAGTGATATCTTACTACACTCCAGAGTGCTTCAGCATTTGTGAATTTGCATGCCAGTACTTACGGAACCTATGAAGTAACTACAACGGGAACTTGAGAATTATTAATCCACTTTATGTTATATCATGAAATGTATTTGGTATGTAAAGTGTGAGTGTTTCTTAAGACAGAAAAACATCCTTTAGCCTCGAATGAATTCCAGGCAACAAAAGAATGAAATCTTTCAGATGCAACATAAATGTAGAAAGCACTCTGATTCTAATGTAACCTAATTGCAATGCAAACAGCTAATGCAGCACAACCGCAAAACGGCTGGTGCAGAGGAGCAGACATCCACCCTCTGCTCTTTGACGCAGCTTACTTTGGACCAACTCTAGTCTGAACCCATGGACAAAATAGCTACAAGCGTTTGCAGCTTACATGGGTACACTCCTGAAGCTCATCTCTTGGTTTAATTTCACCTAAAAAGATAACAATCTGTGAACATAAAAGCACAGCAAGCAGCAACAAACAAGAAATTGGTTTTCAAAGTGAAAATCTGAATTTAAATGCTGATGTTGATTTAGTATAAAAAGTTTCAATTGCACTGCTCTCCCCTGACCATCCACTTTGGCTGTGGAAACAGTTCTTTACATTGACAGACCTTAAATAACTCAGAAGCATCTGAGCACCCAGAATCCAGCCTAGACATCTCCCTGTCACTGGAAGCACATGATACTGGAAGTAGATGAAAAACTGGTGACTCTTTTTCCAGCCAGGGAGTTCTGCTGTTTGTGATCTAGAAAGCCTAAATGGCTGAGGACCTGTCAGTATGAAAGACTTACTTTTGTTTCTAGATCATACACATCCACAGATGGAAACAGTCAAAAGGTGTTGAAAACTTTGGTGGTGGAAGCCAGTAAGCGCAGTGAACTCTTCTAGGAAGAGTATTTGAGTTTCGTTATCTCTGGCTGGTTATGGATTTCATATATTACTTTTCACTGGTACTTTTGAATTGATATAATTTTAATTTCATAAAGAATAAAGACCTAAGCAGAGCTAATTTTTTTTGTAATAAGAGATATAAGAGGAACAAGATGCATACATTTTTCATCCTGAGGATTGTAAATTCTAAATATTTTCATAACATTTGTTGTCATCATAATGAATAGATATTTTAAAGTACTTATGTATTAGTATAAAGTGGTATGTCTGATCTGGCAAAGGCCTGACGAGGTATGTTACACATGGTATCCCTATTTGGGCTTTGAAATGAAGCACAGAAATTATGATAATCACTTTCCTATTATTTGTGCACACAGATGTTTATTCATAATGTTATGACGTTTTAAAACTATTTTTTAAATCCTTGGCAGCTGGATTTTTTTAAAAATCCCTAAAAGAATTCAATTAAAACCACCATTTAAAAATATTATCAAAGATTTGAAACAAATCAGTTTAACAAGTCCTCATTTACACAGCATTTTCCTCTTAATAGGAACATTGCTTGACACTTGAGTAGTGCTTTATAAACCAAGCAATTACTTCTCACAACATGTCCAGTGCAGAAGGTTAGCATTACCACATTACCTTCAGTGGGAGAGAAACCAAAGTGGGAAAGAGCAAGACTGTTCAGAACTTGAGCTCCTAGCACACCAGAAAAAACATAAGCCTCACAATAGCCCTTATCTTCCAGATATTGGAAAATGCACTTCAAAAGCCTGTAAAGTTTATCAGCCTTTTAACTCCATGTGTCAAAACATGCAACTCATTCATGATTTAAAAGAAAGTGAAAAGAAAATGTTCCAAAGGGAATCAGCAAATTAAATACGTTTGTCTTTGCAATCCACTATGCCACTTTCAGAGAACGTGTTTCCCTTCCACTTTACACAGAGCCAGTGTAAAGTGCTTGGGGGGATATATTTCATCTTCAGAACTTTCCAGCTTACACTTTGGAAGCACCCTTCTGTTTCCATGGGCTCCACCAGATCCCTACAGTGCAAAGACTCTACATGTAGCCATTGTAAGGAGTTGTGTGAAAAGAGATGATATGAAGGAGGTTTTCTGTACCTAGGCATCATGAAAAGTTGATAAGGTGACATTCATGGAAAATGTTTGCTGTCTGACAAAAGTATTCATTCTGAAGCACAACTTGCAATAAAAAACCTTAATTTGCTCTCATAGCCAATGCTATGAGATAAAACTTCTCTGGATGCAATGACTGAACTTAGTTGATAATGAATAGAGACTACATTGACTGTAAAGATTTCAAAATGTTTGGTACACTTGGCAGAAAAAAAATCTTTTTGGTTATGCTACTTCAGTGCCATCCAGAATGAAAAGTGCTAGAGTATAATTTAAGCAACAGTGGGGAAAATGCAAGAACCTTCCTGGAATTCATATACAATCTTTGAAATAGCAGTCTTTCCCCACATTGCAGAAATAAAAAGGTCTATATCGGGAACTATGTTATTTTCATCTGGATTAAAATTTTAACCTTTCATGCTCTCATACACTGGAAAACTCCCTTTTATGCTAGCAGTCTTCACATAAACATTGGAACCAATCATGCCACTTCTATTTCCATCCAACATACAGCAGCAGAAAACCACAATGCTGCCTGCATAACAGTGCTGTGGACTGTCTCCATCACATCTGTAGCACCTCTAAGGAATGTAGGAACAGTGCCAGACATTAATTTCCAGTCTCATATAGCAATGTAACTGTTATGGCTTGTTTTCATGAACTCAACTTAGTTACATTTCATTGAGCGTTTTAGGCATTCCTGGTTGCAAAAAAAAAAAAAAAAAAAATTGAGTGCATTGAATGTTTGTATATGCAGAGCCATAATCTGGTTCAGAAAGTCCCTGGTCTGCAGATGGGTGGAGTCTGAAAGAGTACTGAGATTACTCTTTTAAACTTTCCCAGTCATCTGCTGCTGGCCACAGTGGGAGACAGGATACCGGGATAGATGAACATCTGGTCCCAAACAGCAAAGTCAATCTAACATTCTGACAGAGTCATTCTGCCTCAGGAAACCTACTGATGCAGAACAACAACTGTAGGTGATCCTTTCATCAAAAGTTGAGTCAAAAAAGTACTTTTATACTCCTGGCCATCTTTTGATGGTAAAAACAAGGAAGAAAGCTTCCATAGTATGACCAGCCAATCACTTCTCTGAAAATACTCATTTTTAAAAACTTTTTTATACAGAACACGTAGAATTTCAAGATGCCAAAGGAACAAAAACCTTCTGACTCCATGTTGCTTTTTCTTTTTGAAGAAACTTCTCTCCAAAAGAACATAGAAGTGGCCACCCGAAACCACATTTAGGCCTGTACTGTGTTCTCAACAGGATGTGGAAGGTGGTACGCATTTACACATTCCCAGAAATTCCCCATATAGTCATGCTATTACTGTTTCCAGGAGTTTCTTTATCTAGAAATGGTGAATCTGCATTTATTACTTTTTAATGAATTTTTTTTTCAATTAGTTTCCATAATGGTTTTCTCAACTATTTTAAACTTTCAAAATTTACATCTAGTAGCACAGTTCTACATCTCAACTACCTGTGTCTGGAAGTAGAACTTTTGGTTCACTCTGAAACAGTCACTCACTAGCATTACTCAGCAATTGTCTTGTGGACTGGAAGAGACAGCTTCCAGTGTACAGTAGTTCGAATCAGAACTGTTAATGTGATTGGATGGTTATCCTTGGAAATGCCACACAGAAGTAAACAATCTAACACTGAATTTTGCAAAATTTCCTCTAGAAAACAAACAGAAATGCATCACTGAAAAAATATACTCCTTTTGAGAAAGTTACTTAAGTATTCCTTTGTGGAATTCAGTATTTTTAAAATGGATTAACATGATCAGAAAAAAAAATCCTAACATGGTTTTGTTTTGAGTGATGGTTAGGATAAAAATGTGCTATGCAAGAAAGATATAAGCTTATAACATGTATTTGTCAAAAGTTCCCTATTGTAAGAAATACACAGAAAACAAAACATGCAAATGCTCTGTCCCTGCACTGGAGTTATTAAACTGGATCTAGTTCGCAGTCAGAGCTGTAGAAGGAGTTCAGGTACACAGAATTTATTACCTGTGAGGGAGCATCAGAGCCATCTACTGGGATCACTTCATTCCTGCTGCACAGGATTGCTCTGACAAGTAACTATCTCCCCAAAATTGCAATACTACAGTGCTATTCAACTGTAAAATACCTGTTACATGAAATTGAAAAAAAATGAAATCCATAAAATCTAAGATAAAATAGTTGCACTGATTAATAGGACGTGAGCAAAGGTTTGAGTAGCTTCTCCTTACTTAAAGTTTTAGAAATACTTTTAAAAACTTTTTAGAAATACTTTTTTTATTTGTAAATAACACAAAGGATAGCGTCTTCTGTGGCTGTTTGGATGATCAATTTAAATGCAACAAAAATTTTCATTAATCTTTTTAGCATCACTCATTATTGTTCAAATCCCAAACAGAACTCTGTGTGTGTGTGTGTGTGTGTATATTTATATATATATATATTTAGACATATATAAAATTTCCTGCTTTAACCAGTCAAGAGTTTCCTGTCATAACTCAGTCAAGAGTTAGAGGGTAGAGCAGTTCCTACGTCCTGTAAACATACTGGAAGAGTCACCTCCTCCCTCCAAATATTTGATTTACCAAGATACTATGACAGAATTTATTGCAATTTGTAGAGCTAAATTTTTAAGTAGGCTTTAATAACTCCCATACTAAATATTCTATAACCTTCTTCTAAAATAGATTGTGTATATACAGGAAAAACTTCACATTTCTTATTAGTAAGAAGCCACACTTGGAAACTTCTAAAATTAACAAGCAGATGCTTTATTCGTACTGGCAAGGAAAACATGCACAAAAGTGCATTATAACCGCTTTTTCAAAACAATATAAACAATAAAATGTGAGAATAATTTAGCTGCTGGAATATAATCATATTCCCATCTTCTCCCTTAATTTAACCATGCTGCCCTCCTGTGGATGTCAGCACATGTATAATGCCATGGCCCAGACCAAAAAAAAATCTACCTCAAACTGATCCCTGCTACCTGTTTCTGACAGACTTGAAGAGGAAAGAAAATGCCACTGTGTAATCACAAAAAGTGGTTAAATCAGACTTCAGGGCAAGGAATGTGAAACTTACATTTCAAATAGTTTTAAACTGAGTATTTCAAATAAGTAGAATGTCATATTATGCCATGCATCATGTATCTGTGGGAGCACAGAGTCATACATACTAATAATACATTTATTCTCAAATTAGGGAGAGAACATTCTTTGCATAATGACAAGTCACTTTATCTGTTGAAGTGCCAACACAGTTGAATACATATATTATAAAGATTATCCAGCAACTCAAAAAGCCTAGAAATTATTTGCAGAAGTGTCAGTATTTGGTAAACTGAAAAAGTCCTAATTAGTTAAATCGTAACCTTTTTTTCCTGGTAATGAGATACCAAATACATCTTGAGAAATTAGTGAGTTATGTTAAAAAAATATGTTACATCTTTAAAGAAAAATATAAAAAATGGTGTGGCATAGAGGAATCTAAAATTAAGGAGAGGTCTATAATCAATTATTCAAAGAAATTATCTCATGTAGGAAAAAAAAACTTTTTTGATAATTACAATTCCATAAAGTCTCTGTTCTCATAACCTCTTTTACTCATCATCATGGCCAGGCTTTGCGAACAAAGATTTGGGAAGGGCTCTACCCACATGGGTGTGTCCCTTGAGCCTGCACAGTGGATATTTTAGGTGAGGCATAGCGTGCACAGAACTGGCCCCACCCTTCAACTCCCCAGGTTCATCTGCCATGGTCGAGAAAGCTTGGATGGTGACAGTGAAGTCCTCAGGACTAGAGCCTACAGCCCCCGGTATTGCCAGGAGGTCTCCCACCCAATCACTAAC
>JAOXXN010000265.1:21293096-21305138 GCA_026770055.1 Myrmophylax atrothorax | reverse complement strand
GCTGGTTGGGAGGGGGGAAGAACCCTTTTACTCTGTCTTGGACAGTTGGCGTTTTGCCAGTTCAAACCAAGACAAGACCCTTGCTTCAGATCTTAGCTTGCCCTTCAAAGCTAAGACTTACAACCAGATGAAAAAGGCTAGAGAGCTACAAACATCCGGTTTTAGAAAAGCAACCGGACATCAGCTGTCCAACTGTGAGGGGAGCATATACTTGGGTAGACTTGTCCAAACCAGCACTATTACAAACTGAGCCAAGTTTGTCGTTCTCTTCTCCTTGGTCTATGACATGGTGCATTCCACTTAAGACTTGGAACTTAAAATAATCTCAAAATTTAAATCAGTGGTTAAAACCACAAATGCAGGAACACATAATAAAAATGGTCACTTCTAAGACACTGATTTACTGAGCAAGGGTAACTAGTTGTGTATTTAGGATTATGTAGGCATCTCCCACCAGAACCATACCAATTTTCATCTTTGGAACAAACTCTGAAGAAAAGCACATGGCAGTTTTGGGTTAAGAATCTTCTAACATTATTAGAGGAGCTCTCTCTGTGGTAAGGAAAGTGAAGCTGGCATGACCCCAATGGAGACTTAGTGGTAGAACTCAAACCTACACCCACCCAAACACTTTCTCTGCCAGTTTGTCCCCAGTTCACTCCATATAGGAAGAAGCAGCATGAAAGATAATCTTAGAGGTCTTTTCTGTTTGTTGCTCCAAAGACAAACCATGCACAGCATTTAACATACATGCACTTCTGTGAGACCCCACCTGGAGTAGTGTGTCAGGCTCTGGGGCTGCTGACATAAGAACATGGACCTGCTAGAGCAAGTCCAGAGGAGGACCACAAAGATGCTCAGAGGTCTGGGGCATCTCTCCTTTGAAGACAGGCGGAGAGAGTTGGGGGTATTCAGCCTGGAGAACAGAAGGCTCTGATAAGACCTTAGAGCAGCCTTCCAGAAACTAAAGAGAACCTCTAACAGAGCTGGAGAGGGACTTTTTAAAGTGATACGACAAAGGTTGATGGCTTTAACCTAAAGGAGGGTAAGTTTAGATTAGATATTAGGAAGAAATTGGTCACTGTGAGGGAGACGAGGCACTGGAATGGGTTGCTCAGAGAAGCTGTGGATGCCCCATTTCTCGCAGTGTACACCGCCAGGCTGGATGGGTCTTTGCACAATCTGGCCCATGGAAGGTGTGTCTGTCAGTGTCCCTTCCAACTCACACCATTCTATGATTCTATGGTTCACTTACTTGCTTTCTTTTATACTTTATACATAAAGCGAAAAAAACCAAACCTCATACATGATGAAAAGACAAAGCAATACCCCATCAATGAACAGACATAAAGTTAATTTAAGGATGGGGTTAAATTAAAACAGGTTTGTACTTGTAGTGCAGGCTGAACTCTTCTTTACAGTTTTTGTTTAAAGACAGAGTGAGTTAATAGTGCAGAACTCAGTATGAAAGTGCCACTACATTGATGACATTGCAGAAGCTGCCAGCCTACTAGGGTGATGCCTATTCGAGGGTGTGAGAAGTACTCAAGGACCCTGACAAAATGTACAGTATTGAACTGCTAACACAATTGTGTTGACATTTAACAGGACATGGACAGACTATTTAAAGGGAGTTGGCCATGAAAAATATATTATTTGAGCAAAACAAGAGTAGTTCAGGGCCATGAGGACTCTGCTATTATGTCAAAATTAAATGCAAGACCATAATAATTGAAATTACACTGCTGCAGAGAAAAAAAAAACCACTTAATTGAATTTGTAAAAGGTTACCTCTGCTTTTACTTCTCGTATTGTGTTAGAATTATTTTTGCCCAGACAGAATAGCATATTATGATTTAAAATCCACCTTCAGACCCGGCATAGCACAACTGACCCTACAGTATCTAAATGAGGCAGCATTCTGACACATAGGGAAATTTAGATTGGTTACATACTATTAGTCTTAAAAATTAATTTTGCTCTCATACCTGCCTTTGATTTTGCAAGTGCTTATATTCCAAAAGACAAAGATTAGGAGACTTTTACCTTCCTACAAGTAACAGGTGGACAGCACAAGAGACAGAAGGACATAATAGGTAGGTGGCATGCCCTCATCCTTGAAGCTAATAGTACTGGCACTCGATGTAAAGAAATAACACCAGGCCATGCCAGTTCATATGCAATGTCTATGTACATCAGGTGAAAGTAACTCTCTCTTAAATTTGATGTCACAGATTAGTGTTTAGTATCAAGAAAGAAGTCAGATCACCTGATGAAAAAGGTTACTGAATAAACTCCATCTTTCACCTATGTGATATGTGTGCTATGGTCATTTGCAGTAGAATTAAGCAACATAAAAAACATCTAAACCAATGATTTCAATGATGTTTGGTCCTGCAGTCTGGGAAAATAAAAATATTGCTTAGGCGTACAATATGTACAATAATAATGTTATTGTGACTACCACAGTCAGTTACATCTTCATTACTACAGACTCAAACATGTAAGGTTGTTCTAGACAACTTTCAAAATATCTAGATGGCAAAATAGTTAAAAAATTTAATTTGAAATAAATACAAATATAGTACAAAATAAGCACTTACTCTACATAAGCACATACTCTATATAATTCTGGATTAGGTTATGAAGCAGGGATACTTGTATGCAATTTCATTTTAATGATACTGTCAGCATATTTTGGGTGCATTTACAGAGTAGCAAATTTAAGCAAAACTGTAAGTCAAATTCTGTTATGAATGATACTTTTCCAAAGGTATGGGAATGATGGAACAATAACATGAAGAAATTTAAGCAGAAGAAGCCAACCTGAACTTTCCAGTGACCAGACTCTCCTCAATTATGCTGTGGAGTTACTGGCAAGTTCCCAATATTTTGAACTTATTACTACAAATTTTAGAACACTTCTGATGTGATGAGTTTATTCATCATTTATTGTATTAAAAATAAGCAGCCTACTCTATGATTTAATTTTAGCAAGACAAATTATGCATAGGTAAAAAAAAATTACCCACCTATATTTCACTTCCTGTACATGAAACTGCTCTGATGATCTTCCTTGTGAGGACCTAATAAGGCATGCACTTGATTCACACTGCAGAATTGATTCAGAGCACGTGAACCACACCCCACTTGCATTAAATAAAATCACATACTGTGCTCAGCTAGTGCACCCCACATGTTCCAGCCACTAAAGGTCTGGAAGTCTAGCACAAGAAGACACAGAGACTCAACTAAATTCCCAGAAATGCATATAAGGTGATCATTAGGTCCTCGGCAAGCACTGAGCCATTTTACAGATCTGTTTGGGCACACTCCACATGTTGCTCCCTTTGCAGTCAACGAGACACGTGCCAAACATAGTTCAGGTCTTCCAGACTACCATCTTTTTGTATTGGGTAGCATCATTTTGGTAGCTATCAGTGGCTAAAAATCCTTCATAGGTACCTTAGATAAGTCCAGGTTACTGCTCTTTGAACCATTCATCCTTCAATTCTTCTCTCTTCCCAGCAGGGTCATCACTTGCAATCTGCCATCTTGGTATTGGGCTTAATCTCATCCTACTGCTTCAAGTGGCAGCTGCAAAAAGGTAGTAAGTTGACCAACCTCTTTCATACAGTGATGCTGCATTGAATTTTGCTCAAATGGTTTAGCCATGAATTAGGAGTCAGCTGCATAAATGGAGCTGACAAGTCTTCAGTTATGCTGCAGGACAGATCATCACTATCTTTATGGCCTGGAAATGATCTGTTCTCTAACATGATGAACTGAGAATTGCTGCCAAGGGTTTTTTCACCTCTTTTTTGTCTCATACATACATACAAAGACCAGGAAATTGAGATGGAGAGAGTTTTAAAGTTGAGAACTGCAGACAAGAATTTGATGGTAAAGACTAGAAAAGTCTACTGAGCTGTACTGAGATGCTTGGTCATAGGTTCTGACATATTACATGATAAGAAGAAAAACAATTGCCATTTACATATAAATGCAAGGCACCTTTAAGGTAAACCATAAGAATTAATCCATGCAGAAAGAGTAAGAGCTTAGGACGCTGAGACTGTGACATAACTGCATTAAAGAAGGCTGAGAAGAGAACAAGGTACAAAACACCGTATAGAGGAAACAGACAGATACCAACATGAGCAGCTCACTCCAACTGACTATTTTGTGAGGCTGAGTAAGAATTTTAGCAGAGATGAAGGATTTGACACACATGCAATACTGATCATGGGGATTCTCTATATCTAATCAATTATGCATACTCAATCCTAGTAAAGGCAAGAAGATATACAACAAGTGTTAAAGTTCTGAGCTAAAGACAATACATATACAAATGAATCTGAATCATTTTGCTCACCACAGAGCTAAAGAAAACCTATCTTAACATTTAAGAAGCATGTAGCTTTGAAGTGAAATACAAGAAAAAGGAACACCCTATATAAACAGTTTTAATGATTTTTTTAATGTGAGAGTAGAATCAAGATTTAAATAAAAATTACAGATTAATTAGAACAGATTATTAAATCTATTCTTAATTATTTTACTCTGCATTTTAAAAAGTTATGAGCAAAACCAAAGCAAAATATTTTTTTAAAAAAGAAATATTTTAAGCTTGACTACCAACCTTGACTAAGCTATAGATCTTTTTCACACGAAGTCTGTTGTGGTTAAGCTAAGTGAGTTTGGATCTAAATTTATATCTCAGCTTTTACAAATATTTCAGATTAATTACTATGGAATGAATGAAGAATGACACTTTAATTAGTAATGCTTCTCTTGGCAATTAGGATTCTCTTGGCTTCTCCTAGCAATTAAAGTGGCAGTGGCATATCATTAAAGTCTTCAAATATTCCCTGTGTCTTCTCAGAAGCAATTACTGTGGGAAGCACTGAAAATCAGGCTCATAGCTCTAATCTGTTCTCCAAGGAACTAGCAGCAGGATAAACACTTTTACTTTTTCCTTCCATAGTAATTTTGCATTAACCCATTATCATTATCCAATCAATCATTAATGTAATCTTAATTTGTCATTTTTCATGAAGTTCAATTTAATTTTTAAAAAGTAACTGATTATAGTCAATTCATTTTGCGAAAGTGTCTAACAGCAAAATCTTTTAAATGAAGACAGTAAACACATTAGCACTTTTCTCCATGTCAAAATTCTTTTAGCACAATGAAATATTAGCATTTAGCACAAATTAAACTAGTATAACAGAAAATACTCATATGAGACACCTTGGAATAGTAACAGCAAGGCATCCACACATCACCAGAAGTGTTGCTTATAACATACACAGGAAATGTTGACCTTAGTACATACAAGTGCATGTTCACTTATGAATGTAAAAATGAGGACAGATTTGCATGAATTTATCAAGATAAGACGATTATAGCTACACACTTTTTATCCTTTGACTAAATAAACAAAAAATATACACCATTGCTATTGGACCCAAATTTAAAATTGTTTATTAATTATGGGCCAAAATTTCACCAATATTTCTGCTGAAATGTAAATCCAAGGTTTTAGTTTTCAAATTTTCTGAGTTCGAAGTTTCTCAGTAGTCTCATTCCACATGTCACAAGTTCTTGAAATTCTTGGGTTTATTCTGTGCTGGGATTCATGAGTATTGTCTGTCAGAAAGGCATACTCATGCTTGTCTTCAGGGTCTTGGATCTTTGGAGTTAGCAACTGTCTTGGGATTTACTCTTGAAAAGAAAGATATTCTCCTCTTCTAAAGTTTTATTTAAAAGCTCTCATGGTTTCAAAGGAGTCAGGTTAACTTCATTCAGTAGTTAAGTTACAGATCTGCAATCTCAGTCCTTTTCAGTTCAAGATACTCAGCAGCAACTACATTTCATGAAGTATTCTGAAGTTTGCAGCCAGGATACTTTGCACAGCAGATTGTGACATATCCTTCTTCAGGATTGTGCACCGAGTAGAGAAAATATGCTCTACACATACAGATTTGTGGTGCTACAAGCCAGATGACATTTTGGCACACCTTGATGTAAAGTAAGGAGCAGACATTCCTGAATATGCAGTGGTATTTGCTGTGCTGTATACTCCTAGTGCTAATCACATTTTTTTACCAACTCCCCTTTTTCTTCAACAGTCCACTGTGTTTGAAATTCAACCAAAGCCTATTTCATCAACCATACAACATACCTTCCATGAGTGGTAAAGCACTGGCATTAATACAGTTTGCTTCAGCGCTGCACAACTACCTACAGTTACTGTGCTTGTCTTGATCAAACCTTAGATTGTCATGCTAGGTCAAGGTTGAATATGGATTGGGAAAGAAATCTTTGTAGTTCACACCTCTTTTGCCTTTGAAGTCAAATAAAGTCAGCTGAAATCCTGGTACTTCTTTATGCCTTCCTGTCAGAAATTACCATGAAATCTTTCGCCCAGTGTCTCAAAGTTATAAGGCAAGCAAATATGAGGTCACATTGTCCATGCATTGTGCTCTCTTTAAAAGAGAATTCCCCTTAGATATGTCTGCTTTTGTCCATCTTCCATATTACAGACATCTCCACTAGCTTATAAGATGCTTTTTCAAAAAGAGTTGACCTATGTGGCTAGATGAGAATGAAGTTCATAGGTCAGCTTGGGCACTACACAGAGGTCAGTGACACCAAGCAAACAGTCACATTTGCCAGTAACAGGACAGATGAGAAAAACTGTGCACACTATAAAATCCTAGTGAAAGGGAGTGACTAAGTTTTACTTAGACACAGCTGAGATCAATACACACAGTTGCTGTGACAGGATCATCTTGCAGCAGACTGCTGCATCCCACAGTGTTTCAACATGTTATAACAAGACTTCACAGGGCAACAACTGAGACAGACTCAGGAATCAGGAGTATTTTTCTTACATGGCTAGTGAATCAGGAACAAATCTTTCCTTTGTGGTAGGCATCCCTTTCCCATACACGAAGAAGAGTGGTGAAGGATTATCTTTACACAGAGGTACTTCCAAATGGCACAAAGATAGTCAAATAACCTCCCACTTGTATATGGATTGCAGGTCATAGCAAAATACTGGAAGGCTTGATGTTGGCACTGGGCAATCTCTGTAAGGTGTCTGCAGAAAGATTTGCCTTCTAAATGCATTTGAGACTAATTAGGAGTAATTTTAATAGAAATTATCAAAAATACTGATACACTGAAATACTACTCTACTGTTCATAGGGTAAGAAAAATTTTAGAACAAAACCAAAACTGCAGGAATTAAAAATACAAATGAAGGACGTCTGCTACCAAATAGAACAAGCTCAATATATCAGAGGACATCACAAACTCTAAACTACCACCAGTGCAAACACAAAGTCCTCACAGGAATTAATTGTAGTGACATTTATTTAATATAAAATATTTAAAATGTCCTAAGAGTTGAATAAAGATGAATTTATTCATCTTCATAAGTATATAAACAGACATTATCTACAAAGATCAGTATATGAAATCCAAGAAACATCAGTAGAAGTGAAAATATTTTTTTCTAACTGCATGAGTATCTGTAGCAAAATTGTCTTACTATCCATCAAATTAGCCGGGGTTTAATTTAAAAAAAAGAGGCTTCACATTTAAAAAATCGCTTAGGCAGCTATGCATAGTCTATCTCTGATCTGAATTTAGATTTGAGAAACCGTGAATTAGGTAGAAGAAAAAGATGAAATGACTGAAGCCCACCTCTTGCTCTGGTAATTCACGTTTTCAAAGCTTTGTGTCTGGTGATTGGGCAATTATTTTAATTCAGTAGATAATCTATACTTCTCAAGAATGCAAGAAATATGAAGAAAAGTTTACCTTACCACCTCCATAGCCAGTGTCTTAGCACTGATAAACTAGCATGTCAAGGTATCCCTCCCTATCTAGTAGCTGCTTTGATAAAACCCAGAGAACTCTAATATAAACACATAAATTTTTAGGCTAATGTAGTGAGGCCATATGACTAAATGATCAGAAAAGGTTTCAAAACTATGTGATACGTAAAGTTTGTAAAATTCAAACAAATGCAAAAGCTTCTTCCGTCTGACTCTCCTTATGTTTCCTGGTCTTGACATTCACAACCCAAAAAATAAGCATTCAACCAAAGGGCAGGGAGAACTTTGCTCTTTGAGGCAGAAGCTGAAACCAGCGCTCTGCTGCCCTTTCCTAAACTGGAAGAAGAAATGTAATAGCCGCAAACAGAAAGCTAGATGGCGCTACTACGCTGACTTTATGGTTCCAAGCAGATCAGCTGCACACAAACTTGGAAAACAAATCAAATATTATAAAGAGATACAGAAGAGTTTACGTATGTAGATGAAGCAATGCTGTAGTTAGATAAATATTTGTGTATTTTAACATTTGGTAAATTGTGCTATGTTGAAAAGAAATGAAAAAGAGCAACATGAATCTCTCAGATATCCTCCTCTCCCTTCTGGAAGAGAAAAATGTTAAGGAGAAACATATTTCCAGTAACATTTGAAAGTAACATACAAAGGTTTTTTTTTTTAATCTCATGGAAAATAGTAGTAATTGCAAAAGTCTACGATACATATTACCACACAATAGCAAGGATTAGTAAGGATTTTCTGAGATGCTGGATAAATCCTAGGTATTTGTAGGTTTCTAACATTTTTCTTCACTTCAAAGCAACTCTATACCTACTTAATCCAAGAAAAACTAAACTTGATTTTTAAGCTTATCCAAAAATTTGTTTCTATTTCATCTTTTTACTGTTGGTAAAACAAATAATTTAGAATTATTCTGACATATCTGTGTGTTTTGGCTGAGAGGAAGGTCTAGCATATTTAAATTACAAAAGCCTATCTGTGACAAGGAACATGCAGCCCTTGCTAAGAGAATGTATTCCTGGCATCTTTGTCTGTAGAAGTAACCCAGAACTGAAATAAAGTCATTTCAATGTAGTCACCTTGCATATTTTTCTGAAATAATGATACTGGGAGCAGATCTCATCCTCAGATCAGCCACCAGATTACACATCCTGAAGTTATAAAGTTAATTCTGCTTCTCCTCCTGCTCTTCTTTGCCAGGTGACCATGGAGAAACAGCACCTAAGAGCTGCCACCACCAAAGTTCTGGCCAACTTCGGTGTCCCCGTGGCTCTTCTTAGCCGACTTATGAGCTCACTAGCAGCTTTGACAATGGTTTATCCAGGTGACAGGTGTACAACAGCCCTACCACTGAGAAGCCAGCAGACATTAGTGCTATCCTCAGCTTGGCCACCAAATTGCCCATGACTTTGGGTGATCTCTGTTCATTCCTGTGCTTCATTTCACTCAGCTGCAAACCATATTATACTCATCTTTCTCTCTAAGGAATTATTCTATCAATGGGTGACAAGTGTCATAAAAATTAGGAAGGGAAAATTACTTATCCTCTAATTCTCCATCTTAGAAGATTTCTAACCAGGGCATTTGTTTCACAGATTTCCTTTAGCTCTAAAACTAGAGCAGCAGGAGGAGAAATGTGATACTTCAGTCACATTCAGGAACCTGTAGCTGTATTTATTGTTTATAAATGCTCTCCTAAGAAAACTTCAGACAATTCCAAGTGCAAAGGAGAAAAAAATTTAAAAGATTAGCAAATTGATGGTGATCTTTATATCCTAAAAATACAACCATAAAAACCCTCCACAAAAAAAACCCCAAAACATTAACAAGTAGTGCAAGAAAAATGATTTCACACAGATTCCTTAAAATTTCAGAGACTACGAGTTTGAAAAAGACACTAAAATACTTGCTTTACAGATAAGAGACAGGGGAAAAATCCTAAGTGCTTGCCAAATGGATATTACAAACACAAAAGTTTAAGGTACCAAAGGTATAACATTTCAATATGCAACATATCATAGCAGGAAGCAGAACAGAACTTATAAGACTGAATTTTGCCCTTCAAATCTTTGAAAAAGTTCTGATCAAGAGCCAGGCTAAAATGTTTTACTTTAGAAGTCGAACCCAAATAATACCACTTTGTAATATTGTCCTGTTCAAGCTGTTCAATTAGTCAGAATTTCATTTTACTTTATTATTTATTTTCCTTTTATTTGGTAGGGCCATGGAGCATTACCAAACCTTTTAAAGCAATCTTTTAAAAAAATCTCAATATTCCTTTTTTATTTCTAGATTGGAAGCAATAGAATAATACCCTTCAGTAACCACTAGGCTATGCTAACAGTCAACTTAACAGGCACAAAATCTACCTTTAAAAACAGCACATGCTTTAAATGCACACAGATGTGCAAAGGCAAAAAAACCCACACACATTAGAGAAGGTATTTACAGTAACCCACATACCTTGAGTCAGTTTCCTGTCCTGCTTGGGTTTTCAATCCGAGTATGATTATGAGTTAAGGAGAGCCAAGTCCTGAAGCAAACAGTACCTTCCTAACACTGCTATTCTAATTCAATAGAAATAAATAGGCTTTTAGTATTTTATAGAGAAGGTTTTCAGCTCCGGTTTTGCTCATCCCCTCTGATGATTTATTTTAGATTCAAGATTGCAACAGAAAAAAATAATAGATATGTTAAACCACCTCCTTTTGTATGGATGTTTGCTTTACTGCATAAAAAAGATTTAAAAAATATCTTGTATGTGATCAGCATTTTACACAAGGGAAAGGTTACAACATTCTATGAGAAGACAAATACACTACAAATTATGAGAAAGGAATGTGAAGCATCATGAATTGTCAATAATTGGAACTGTTCTACAAAACCCCATTAATGAATGATATTTACCTTGTCATTACTTAGACCAGTTGTGTATGGTTCACCTTGTAATGTACTAACAGGACTGAAATAGAAAAGGATGGCCATATATAATTTGGGTTAATGCCTAGTTTGATAGCCTTTCATGCAAGAATTAAAAAAGAAATACCCAAAATAAATAATAGGATTATGTTTACTGTAAAATGCGTATGAGTATTCTTTTTTCTTTAAGCATATAACAGAATGCATAGAAAAACCATGAACTATTTCCTTGATCAATTGTTCTTTTAGAAATCACATCAGTGGAGTAACACTAGATTAACTGTATGAACATGTCAACATAAACACTAGAGTAGAAGTATGTGGTTAGCAAAGCTGCTTCTTTTTTGGAGAAGTACAAATGAACTGCAATTGAGATTCACAGTAGTGTTGAGTCATAAAGTTTTTTATTTCTTGCTCTTAGAAAGGTTACAATTCATAATGAAAAATACCCTCCCTAGTTTATAGTTTTATTTTAAATGTAATTTTTGGTTATGACTGTTGAAATCAAAGAGGGAACATGATTCGAATGTGCTGCAGTCCAGAATACTATTTGTGGATTAAGTACAAAGACAGCACTTAATATTGTAAAATTGAATATTCTCGAAGCATAAATGCAACACTTATTTTGAAATCTTCCAGCATATCTCCTGAGTAAGTAAGTAAAGTTAGTCTTAAATAGTAGAAACTTTTCTGAGAGGGAAAATTGTGAACCCACTGTGAACTTGAACCCGTGGGCTTTGCCAACCCTGCAGAACCTGAAATATCCAAAACTGTCTCTTAATGTAATTATATAGAGCATTAATCTAATAAAATCCATCTTTCTGCAATTGGCTGTGGGATAGAATTTTAATTCAACTTTGGATAAAATTTAAGATTCTCATCTGAAATTCATTATGTAATGCCAACAGATTGTCTCCTTTTCCTATGAGAGAAATAAGAATCTTGTATGTTAGTTTAACTCAGACTGACACAGAAAATGTAAGTTGTCTAGTTCAAACATTGGGCAAAGATAAAGTATGAAGTGCTTTTGAAAAATAAACTGAAGAATTAGAACTTAGCTGAGCTAATCATAATAACTACATTAGAAGTCTGTTATTAAGGTTGTAAAATTCAATTTGCTAACATGAAGAAATTCCAGCAGTAAGAATATCTATTTCCTTCCCTTTTGTGTACTCTGTGACACTGTACCTAAAGATCTGACCACATACTAACAATAAAATAAAAACAAAACAGACAAAAAGTTCCAAGTCATTCTCAC
>JAOXXN010000265.1:21272411-21288212 GCA_026770055.1 Myrmophylax atrothorax | reverse complement strand
AACAAGGATTTAAGCAAAAATCTCCAAGAAGTATAAATCTAACTAGTGTTATTAAGCCAAAAATAGTACAATAGTGTCATTCATATCTAATGATCTGAAAGATGATGTAAGTGGAAGGCCTTCAGCTTCTCATCTCAGTATTTTGCAGAAACACATTCCTGCATTCAGTTACTACAGGAGCTCCAGTCATGCAGAGAAACATGATGCATCACACCTAATGAAGTATGCAAGCTTCATAACACCAGTGCAAGAAATAACCTGTCAATATATTATGTTCAGTACCTTTTAAAGAGACAGCAGAAGAATCAGTATATTCTTATTTTAACAAACCAGAAGGCTACTTCTTTTCTTTTTTCAAATACACAGAAGACACTATTTATAACAGAATTTATTCCTTCTTTCTGATTTTCATTCTGAGTAAAAGCCACCCCTTAAAAAACATTTGAAAGCATTATGAGTATGGCAACCTTTGTGTTCCGATGTATAAAACAGCAAATGTTTTTTAGTTTGTTTATATCTTTAAAGGCAAGATTATATAAACAGAATTATTACTCATTCCTTGCAGTTCATCACTTGGCATTCACATAGGACATTAGGTGATATTAAGATTTTTTTTTCCTACAGGCTGCAGTTCTCTTTGTCCTGTAAGAGCTTATTACAGCTCATGTATCTCAAGTGACATCTTTCACCTGTCAACTTCTTGAGTTTTTCAAATGCTGATGAAAATACAGGCAGAAAAGACCATAATTAATTCATAACTTCAGTACTGACAATTTCTTTTCTGAATTTTTAAAGAAGTATTATGGAGCTTAAATTTCAAAGCTCTCACAATAAGTATCTGTCAGACTATTTAAGCATGCACTGTGTTGCTTTTGTTTTACATTTTGTCATGCCTTCCAGCTTTAAACAATGAGACCTGAAAGAAATTTTTAACCAAACTTTTGTTACATGCAAACACATGTACGCACATGCACACTGAGCATTTGACAGGCAATATTTATCTTCACAATAACCTTCATACTAATACTGCCCTTAAGTGCAGTGATAACCACTGTGTACCACACCATCAGGTGGCACAAAGTGTAAGCTACCACAAAATCACTGAAACCAAAACACTCAGCAATTCTTCCTTAAGAAAATTAAGAAGTTACTGAAATTGCTATTAAAAGTGTTCTCTCCACTATGGCACACTGCAATGTGATGTCATTGCCATTGTCCATAGAGAAACTTTCTAGGTTATTCTGTCTCAGATTTCATTTCAACACTGCTGAAGGGATTTTAATCTTCTAGTTGTTTTATAATATACTTAAAAAAAATGAAATGGTATCAGCTCACGTGTCTTCTCTGGCAGATATAAAACACAACAACAGGATACTCTCACTGTGCCTAGAACTTCTAAAAATTTCATAAAATTCCTACTACATCATAAATTTCTGATTTTTTAAATTTTATTTTATTTTATTTTATTTTATTGTTCATATATCTGTGGATATCACCATAGCAGGTTATTCAGCAGCAGCACAAAGAACTGTGAGTTGCTAGTCTAGGACTGTGTTTATATAAGCAAACTAACAGGTAATCTACATTAAAAAGAACTATTAATAATCAGAATGCTACACAGCGAACATAACTGCTGTGCATTGCATTGCTTCAACTCATTTAAGGCAAATTAATAGTATCAGGACAGTGCAGGTTGAGATAATTCAGTAAATTCAATCATCTCATGATCATTAAAAATACTTGACCATGTGTTCCAATTATATCTAGCATTACAGTTCCTCAGACCACACTGTAACTGAAAAAGTGTCAAGTTCACTTAATGCCTCTCCTCTTTGAATGTAAAATAAAAGCAAAAGTCCTAAATATCACAGAGCAACACTTGCATGCATTTGTGCAAAGTGATGTTCTCAAAGCACTGTTTCTTAATTGTGAATGAAAATGTTTCTGTTCTGGGCTTAAAAGATGACAGGTTGAAAGACATAAAGCTGATACAATCTGACGACTTAACTAACCATCATTTTTGTGGTTCAGTAGTATATTTAGGTCCCCAGCTGGATCACACTAGAAGTTAAATGAAGTATACCTGAGCCAAACAATCAATCCAGACAAGCAACTATTAAGCCTCCTCTATCTTTGGCCCACTGATCCTATCTTCTTTTAAAGGTATGAAAGATAAGTTGAGTTGTCCAAAGTACTCTGGAAGCTTTGAACAAACCAAACTGGGGAAAATTTTGCTTTCACAGAGCAGATAACCGAGCAGAAGGTTCAGAGTCAAAAGCGCTGTGCAGAAATACCTCCTGTTGGTATTCTCATGTTGAGATAAAGCTCTCAAGCTAACCATTCCTGGCTGCAATTGTCCTGTTGTCAAAAGAACATGCAGCCTTCAAAAGGGTAGAAGGTAAGAGGCAAGCAGACTGGTGAGACATAAGCACACTTGAGAAAAATCAAGAGTCAGGATATTCTCTACTTTTTCCCCTATCCCAAAATTGTAGCTGAGTTTTGTTTTAGCCAACTTCTATCCTTGCATTCCAGCTGCTCCCCCTTCCCTATTTCCACCCAAGCCCATAAAACCCATAACATTCAAGAGGTGAACCCAAGCACTTGGTGTTACCCACTCCTTCGACCCAAGTATGTGAAATGAGACAGATTTTAAAAGGGTGATCTAAGACACATTTTGAGATCTCATATCTTGGGCACCAGACTTGGTAATCATAATTCTGAGCTAACCAGTTTTGGCTCACTGTCACAAGCAAAAAAAAGATGAAAGTGAAGATCTGCATCTGCTCCTTAATGCCCTAGCTGAAGAGGTAAGTGACGCTCAGCATGCTATTACAGAAAATCCTTATCTTGCCTTCAGTACAGCCCACACCACAAAACCTTAAAGAAAAAAGAAAGATGCAGCCTATCCACATATTCCTCTTCATAATGCAGCCTGGGTCACCTTCAGAAAGCAGATCAAACCCTCAACCTGGCCCCATTCCCAAAGAGATGCCCCATGGATGGGGCTGCCCTGGTTTCTACCAATCCACCCCAGCTCCCTGCCACCCCAGGTAGCTGCTCCTGCTTCTGGCACCCAGCTTCCTATCCTTTCTTCAAACTGTGTGGTCCCCAACAGGAAAGCTAGAAATTTTTATGAGACTCTCCCCTATATCTAATACTGAGAGCACGCCTCAATGAAAAATACCTCAAGCATTTCTGATGAGAGGCATTCTCAAAGAAGATACTGAGAAACCCCCTGTCAGCATGGAAACAATAACACTCAGCAAGACATGGCAGGGTGGTGACAGGCAGACTGCTTCACGGGCAGGAGAAAAATGGGGAATGGAAGCAATCTGTCATCATTTTCCAAACTTAAAAAAAAAAGACAGAAAGACCTGAGAAACCTCAGTCATTTCAAACCCCACAGTCTCCAGGATGGCCAGCTTTAAATTAAGATAGTCACAGAATGAAATTGTCTCCGCTCAGAGGCTCTTTGGATATGGCACAGAAGATAAACAACAAGCCCAGTGCAGTCAGCATTCAGAAACCCAGCAATCGCAATCACACGAGTATAGGTACCTAGCCAGTACAGCTATTTTATAATGTCTTTTAAATCAAACCCAGAGTAACAACTGTAAAGGAAAAAACCCACCTAGCTGCACAGCTAATTATTGCTGGCAGGAGCTGACTGACAAGGAGGCTGCGAGACAATAGTTTCCTTTTAATTGAATAGTCAGAATGACAAGGCTGAAAATATTCTTATATTCAAGAAGTATCAGCAATCAAACACCACCTGCTGCTCTCATATTGTATCCACATGTGTGCTAAGCACACACAATGGCTGTCACTTTGAATCACTAGGTTTGAACATCTTCATACACAAAGTACTGAATAAGAAAAAGTGGTGTCAGATTCCTGAGTTTCAGAAACCACCAGGCTGATTTTTCAGAAGTATTTACACCAAAGTGAAGGCTTCTTCAAGCTTCCTCAGTTGCATGTATAAATGCAAACATCAATTCTGACTTCTGTATGCACATACAAAAATTACTAAAGTGGCCAGATCGGTGTCAGTCATGTAAAACCTGTACCACACATTTCAAAGACAGCTGAACAAAGCAAGCTCTTAACATTTCCTCAGTAGCATGAACTTAGCTTCAAAGATGCAGCCTGCCTCACTTTCTGGAAGTTAGTCAGGGGTTCACTGTATGTGGAGGTCTGCACAATCACAGGCACAGACCACTCCAGAAGCTCGTGTTCTGCAGAACCCAAATCGAAATAACATCCTTTCTC
This sequence comes from Myrmophylax atrothorax, assembly GCA_026770055.1. Lineage (NCBI taxonomy): Eukaryota > Metazoa > Chordata > Aves > Passeriformes > Thamnophilidae > Myrmophylax > Myrmophylax atrothorax. The sequence goes on along the minus strand of JAOXXN010000265.1, from coordinate 21,283,943 downwards.
CTTCAGTGTAGCACATGTCTCTCTGTTTCGTCTTTCAGCAGAAAACTGAATTTGTTCAACTGTTCTCCAGTTTGTGTAGAACAGAGAATAAAGGTTAAGATTTGTTTTTGTTTGAAAACAAAGTGGCCAGCAGGGAGCCAGGACAATATCCTGCAGCAAGCAAAATCTTCTCTTGGCATTCACAACTGGATTTTTGGTTCTTTTAGATGAAGAGAGACAAGTCAGACAAGTGACATAGTCAGTATTACTTCCGGTCAGTTAACTCCAACCTAAATGCATTGAAGGCAAAAGATGTAAAGTACAGACAACAGCCTTCCTGTCTCTTGGTGTTCACCTGGTGACTTCTGCAGCAGGGGTTGAGCAGCCCTCAGCCTGAGCTCCCAAACTGGGAGTACATAAAGTTCTAAGTACAGTCTGTCTTTTCTACTGAAAAGACATGAGTCTGCTTCCCTTCTGATCCACCATGAACTAGTTACTTCTGGAAATCAGTAGTGCCTTCTCCTGAAATGGGGGATCTGTAGTGCTGATACAGGGTCTTCATCTTAAGTTCATGAGAGATTGCCATGCACTGATGGGGTCAATGGAAACCTTTGCTAGCTCCACATTTCATAACATAGATCTCTTTTCCCAAAAAACTGATCCCTTGGTGGCAGAAGAAACCTTCCAGTATGTGATGGAAGTTCAAAATTCAAATCATGTAGCTTGATGCTGCCTTCTATTTCTAATTATAGATTAAACAGAACAAAACCTTCAGAATAACTGCAGGGTATTGGAAACGCAAGCTTCAATAATGTAGAAAAGTGGTATCAGGTCAAGACACACACTTTCAGGAAAGAACTTGACAGATCAGAATTAATGCCCACAGTAAGCCTACCTCAGAAGGAGCAGGTTTGAGTTCAACTTTTAAGTAAAGGAAAAATACCAGTAGGAAGTATCTTCCGACCTTTGCAGAGCATAAGAAACCTAGCTGAATCAGATGTACTCCTGTAAGTCACTGCAGTGTACAGACCAGGCATAAAGTTGCCAAACTTGTTAAGAATTAAGCTTATGCAGTGGGATCCTGCATATTTTCAAATGCTACTCGAATTTAAATCTCTCAGACCTGAAAACAAAGACATCGACAACAAAAGAAGACTTTGAAAACTAAAACGCATACCATAAGAGTACCTTCAAATTATTTTCTAAAAATTCTGTCAAATAGTCTCCTAATCTCCCCTGAAGCTAGAAAACACCACTCTCAAATACTCTGGTTAAACCAGAGAAGAAAGTTGGGAGATTCCCTCTTCTCCTGAGTTGAGTATCTTCCCCCACAAGCTGCAAGGTGCCTGTCAGTAACCCCAAGTATTGTCAGACCAGCTGAGAGGTGCAGAAGGACAGACACCAAAACAGGCTAATGCACAGCCAAAATGTCCATTTTCATGTTATTTTCCGCTGCTAAGGACCTTGCATAGAAGGTCACTGTGGGAGGTTTATATTTTACTGACTTATCTTTTACAGAAGGTAATTTTTTGGCAAGGATGTGGGCTGGGCATTTTTGGTAAATCAGGAGTGGATTATAAAGTGTAAGAGCAGTATCAAAGCATCTCTTGGGTACTCCTCTTTGCTACTCCCAATCTCAGCACAAGCTTTAATGCAAGGGGTAAAGAAGGTGATGCCCTTTATCTTTTGTGACAAGGGAAAAAAAACCAGCGAAGAGATTACTTCAGTAGCCTAATTCTGGTACAAACTGCCAAATCTCAGAGCATTTGATAAAAGCAAGCAGCCTCTCTGCCAAAAAGCAACAGGAGAGTAAGAACAGAAACAGAAGACTGCTATTCCCTATCTCATCTTTTATGTACTTTGCTTTGTCTCTGGGAAAGCTGGTCAGATTCCAACAACAGAGCACTGAGCTCGCTCTAGCCCCTCTCAATTACCTATTTTTATTTTCTCTCTTCTCTCATCCCTCCCAGCCAAGAAACCTTCCTTAAACTGGTTTGACCAGATGACAAATACAGATGTGTCAGAAGGCAGTCAGGAGTGTGCAGGGAGAGGAAGCCGTGAAAAATAAACACAGACCAACCATCTGGGGCTACAGGATACAGTTAAGGCAAAAGCTATATTCAATATATTACATTTGAAATGTTTCCATTCTTTAAAATTAAATTTTAAATCTTTTTAACTTCTTGTTGGATTAAGTTGGACAGGCTGCAGTGTAAGAAAGCAGACCAAGACCAGTACCTGAACTTTGACTATTTAAGGTTGCAGAGCCAAAGAATCCTGTTAACCCTTGTGATCCTTTAGCCCTGTTATGTTGATGGTATTTCCTCTCTGACTCCTAGACAGTGACTGTGCTGGTTACCATTCACAATAGCCACATAGTCCCTTTTCCGCTGCCTTTCACCTTGGCACTGACTTCCTTTTTGGTTCTTTGAAAGGACTGAGCAAGGAGGGACGGAGGTGAAACTTCTCCGTGCTTAGTAGCACTGTGTAGTTCCTGTAAGTCCACTCTTTCAATGCCTCTTTTTGTTCTGAATCCAGATATCCTGGTGACACTGGTCTGCTCAGTTGCACTGCTGTGGCTTTTCTACCCCTGCCACGCTGCCTGCCTGGCTCCTGCCAGAGTGTGTCCTTTCCTATGCAGGTCCCACCTTCACCTCAGCCACCCTTGATCAAGTGACCTTGGAAGCCCCTTAGAATGACATGAGATCAAGCAAGAAGAAGCCTGTGGGGATACAGTCCAGACCTTAACAAGCGATGCAATCTGTGGGAGAATCTGTCTCTGCGTAGCCACCTCTGCTCGGAAGACACAAAAGGGGGAAGAGCCCTGCTCTGTCCAAAAATATGTGCTTACCTCAATGAGAAAAAGCCAGGACTCTGATTATAGAATTGAGCATTAAAATGTGAGCTATCCTCCATGTGCTACATGTCAGAGGGGAAAACTTCAACAGAAGAAGGGAAGCTTTGCAGACCCTCTGCCTCATTCACACCACCTTACTCTTTCTATATGTGGTAGTTTAAGCCTTAGTTTTAGGTAGGCCTAGAGTAGGCCTTAATTTTAGTAGGCCCTGATAGTGTTACATAGATTAGGAGGGACAGGTGTCACCTGACTTAAGCAACCAAAGAAATATTTCATACCAGATGACACAAACTGAGATATAAATACAGTGGAGGAGGAGGAGCTTGCTCTTCTCCAGATGGCTGTGGTGCTTGGTGGATGTGCTCTGTGCTGCTCTGCTGATTAGGCTCAGCACCACCTCACTACTATGTTATCTGCAGAAAAATAAATGTTTATTCTTAGTTTTCTCTCTGCTTGGGTCTGTCCCTTGGGAGATTGAGTTCTCTTGAGTGGTATTGTAGCTAGAATGGTGAGATTTGTGTTCGGAAGAGTTCAGTTTTCTGTTGGGTGGGGAGGTGAAGGAATTATTTGTCATATCTAACTTGTATGGGTGTGTGTTATGTTGCAGTCTACTTTTAATTTTCCCTTTTTTGTATAAATATATAAGCCAGTTCTATTTCAAGCTTAAGTGTCCAGGTTTTTTTTCTCCCTTTTCTCTTGGAGTACAAAAACAGCTCTTATTTTTGTCTGACATATTATCCTCATGACCCCTCTCCCATTCTGCTCCATCCTTACCACTTAGGTTCTTCCTTTCCCTTCCCCAATTGTTTGCTGTATTTGTTACATGCCAAGTCTTCTCTCTCTCCCTTTCACTCGTAATTTGAATAGCTGAGAGCACTGGTATATCATGTAGAAATTAAAAAATGTTTTAAGCAAGACAAAGAGAACCACCATGGAACCTCTATGTAAGTTTCTGAAAGGTAATCCACATCAACATATCACATTTTGAACATTAGGAAAAGTCATCCGTAACAGCAAAAGCAGTGTTTGGTAGAGCCACGGCATGTTTTATCAATATTCGCACTCCTACCCATCATTTCTCACATATTTCTCGTGCCTACACGTAATACTCACTCTTCCCAGTTCTTTATCTTCAAGTGCCAGCACCCCGGTGCTTTCTGTAAAGAGTTTTACTTTGACAACAGGCCGAGGGTGAGTAGTGGTGAAATCCCCTTGGGTTCCCCATCTGCAATAAACAAAACAATAGAATTTAACTGGGGCTGAGGACTGGCCTGATAGTGATAGGACTGTATCTTTTCGGCAGAATATTTATCAATGCGTTCCTCAAACTTAATTATTAAACTTTTGGAAGAAGAGGGTGGGAAAGAAAAGGGAAGTACAGTTTTGAAAATCCAAGATCAAATATCTACATGGAAAAATTGGCTTTTCTCTGTTAAAACAAATCAGGGGGTTTCTGTATGACTTTTGTAATAAAAAATCAATTCAAAATTTTTTAATGGCAAACCCCAACTAACTGAAATTATAGCCTCATAAGGACAAACAGAACCAAGCAAGAAAGCAAATAAAGAGAGATCTATTTTCTATGAAACATATAATAGTCAATATCTTGTGCCTACAAGTCGTATTTATTCAGCAAAGAATCATGTCTCAATTCACTTCAGGTGACTATACCATACAGAAATTAAGAGACTTAGGCAGAGAAAATCTTATATTTTATGAGATGTTACAATTTAGTATGAAAATGTAGAAAAATGTAAACACACACAAAAAAAGGGAAAAAAAGTGTTATTTGTCTGAGTGACTATAGCTCTGCAAGATAATTACTGCCACAAGGCTTCATGCTTTTGGAGAACCTTAATTAGGCAGACAGACTTCTAGTTGTTAATCTCTTATCTCAGTTAAGACACTTGGTTTGTCAGCCTTTCCCCCCGCTCTGTGTGCTAGTGGTACAAAAAAAGGAAAGTTATTCAAATTAGATTGCAATTTCCTTCAATGAGCTGTTCCATTTTTCCAAACAACCACATGGAGCTCATTGTATTGATTATACTGATTCTGATTATGGTACTAAGCACAAACAAAATGCAAAAAGTAAACACAACTCCAGCTTTTCTTCATTTTTCCACTGCTTAAGATATTACAATTAGCAGAAACTAATAAAATAAAAAAGAACCCCAAAACAGGTGAAATTAAAAGCGTATGTTCCACAAAAGTATGCATTACACAAGTCAAAATCTTGGGCCTCATTTAGAAGAAGCAATAATTTTATTTTAAATTCAAGAATATACAATCTCTGCACTGTTGGAAAGTGAACATACAGAAGCAATCTTCCAGCAAAGGGATCCATTATTAGGCAAAAGAAAATCCTTCAACTAACATGACTTAGAGACTTCAAGACAAAGTCTAGAAAGTAATATGTAACCAAAACCAAAAGCTTTAAGGAAGCAGCAGTTCTGTGTAAACCAGTCCTACAGGTGGCTGACTGTGCAGACTACAAAAGTCAGGTTCACTGCAAATTAACCGAATATTACGCTACATTCTGTCTTTGCTTTTTCTGGATTAGATAGATGCTTACTTTCTGTCTGTGGTGTTCATAGCCTTAGTCTCAGCAAAAGCAATTGAAATAAGAACTCTGACAAGAAATTACCTTGTTGAGTGGGAGAAAACCTGTTTTAGTACCTGATGATACATGTTGCAACTGCAGCGTAAGTCAATACCTAGTGCTACTGAACTTCACAGCACCAATCCCAAGGGTAAGTTTTGTCACAATACAGAAAGGAGACTTCCAAGGAGAAAGCATCCTCATAAAGGATGGTAGTTGTATCTTCAGTTTTGTCTCCAGATACCACTATTCAGGAAGAATGTTGTCTTGAAATTGCAAACACAATCCAAGCACTTTGGAAGCTGCATCCTCTGCCTTAGGTCCCAGGTTTGTTTTGTCCCTGAGCTTACAGAAACCTTAAGGTGTTCATGCCATAATAAAAAAAAAACCACGAGAAACTCCCATTAAAATAACAAAACAAACTCAAACCCTCTCTACAAAGATCTAGTGCCAGCATCAACTCATACAGAAGAGAAGAGAAATCAAGAGGTCATGCTAACTAAAGGAAAGAGACACAACTTAAAGAAGAGAATATCATCAGCAACTCAACTTCTGCAAGCTGAGCAGCAGGTATGTGCCACGCCATTTTGTGGAGTTTGAGCACCCCAGCACCAGGTTCAAAGACTGGTGCAGCTTTCTCTGGAGATCCAGGCTACATTTCTGCAGGACATAGCAGAGAGGCATGGGGCACACATGAGCCTTGCCCAGGCAGCCTGACAGAATTTGTTCCTTCTCCAATTTAGATGCACAGGGTGAGACTGATGTGAATGGGATTAAAATGGGGGTCATCCACCTGTTGTTGGCACGCATGTAGTACTAGAAATCACCTTTAACATCAAATGTGATCAGTAACCATGACTGACATCTTTCTCCCATCCCTTGTTCCATCTGCAGCAGTAAGTGAAAATCTTGGGATGAAAAGCAGTGGTCTGAGTCAATTCCTAAAGCTTTAATGGTCATGGTAGAAATATTCCATGCACTGATCTGCATGCTTCTGGCTGATAAGTACTTCAGCTCACTCTCACATCCTCTTAGGAACATGCCTCTGGAAGTGAATTTTCTCTTAGATGATCACAGAAACTACTGATTAGATTTTAACATCATTTCTCATGAAAGAATATATGAGCAATCTTGTTCTGTTATAAAATGCCAATCTAAGATTTTATTCTTTAGCATCATGCTTACTTGTGAGCATCTACTGTTCCTCTCAGCTGTGAATATCACAGCAAAGTACACACAGCTCATCTTTTTGTTCCTTGTCGATTACTAGAACACAAGTCTTGTTTCTTTGAAGCTTTGTACTGTTGCAAAGGTATCAATTCATACCATTTGAAATTAGAAGTTGAGAGAATGCAGTCAAAAGAGAAGTGGTACCATATTCACTTTAGTTTGCTTCTTCCAAGAAAGAACAGGAGTAAAGGAGACACAATAATCCAGACAGACATTGAGTTTATCTATATGCTATATATTTAAAAGCACATTATTCTGTTATTATGCATACTATTAATGCATCAGGCAATAACTGAAGTAGAATTGAGAAATGACAGCCTAATCAAAACATATGATATTGAACTCCCAGCTGTAGTTTAATCCATATGAACATTCATGCTAATAAGAACTTGCCCTTTGCATTTCTCTGTTTTGTCAGTGTGAAATGAAGTGTAGCAATAAGAATGGCCTTGCTGGCTGTATTTTGCACTGCCAACACCTTCTAATAAACTTCAGTCCTGTTAGAAATAAAGATCTGAGCTGTAAAGATTGTGCCACAAAGGTAACCAGGCAATCAGGATTTATTAAGGATAACCTAAAACAAGGGACAGACTGAGTAAAGCATACAGATGTACATAAGCTACCCTATTTTGAAATACTCTTTTACTTTAGTGTTCTGAAATTATATTGGTGCTCAGTATCTGTCAGACTTGAACATTTTTTCTCCCCTGTGTATTTCTTTTATGACACCTGATCAGACTCCAGTCAACAAATCAACTATTTGTTTCTTCTTCCTGTTTATCAATAGTAATTAATTTTAACCAAAATCCATTAAAATGGGTATCATCATTTCAGCTTCTATATCTGAGAGGATAAAAAGAGAGATCAGATTTTCAGCATACAGATCAACTTAAAATTAATTACAATGTAAATGCAAACAATCACTTTGAACAGGCTACTGTCTCATCATCATCTGTGATTAAGAACTGTGCAATTAAATTCCATAAATCTGACCTATAATGCCAAGATCATAAAAACAGCCTTCCTAACAAAAAAATATTATTTTACTGAATCACTTGCTATTTCCACTGTAAAATTCTAGCAATTTTTTCCATACTTTTGGCTAGTTAGTCTGGATCTGTATATCTGTTCAAAGAGCTGGGAGTTTAATGGTGAAAATAGGTTAGGAGGATACCTAATAACTCATGGAATCAATACTCAAACTGTAATTATCATGATGCAGATTTTTATTACCATTACTGTAATTTCTTATTTCAATTTATAGATTTTATGTGCTAATATAATTTCATCCACTTGGTTTCTCAAAAAATCCAGTTTTTTCTTCCAAAACCCATTTGTCTTCTGTCAAATACATTAATTGATATCTATTAAAACACTAATATTTCTTGTTCTCACATTTAATTACTCTCTTTGGAGTGAATATTATAGCAGAACATTTCCTTTAAATTCAAAGGCTCAGCTGCTAGGTATGGGTCAGAAAAATCTGCATTACGTTTTTCTTTTAAGGTTGGGGTTGCATCGTGATATTTTTCCTGGAGAAAATACAGTGCTTCCCAGAAATGGGTTTTTTTTCTGATTCACAGATTAGAAGTCAACTATGATACAAAAGATTGTTCATTATATTCATAAAACAAAAACTTTTCAGTTGTTTAATTGAACTACTTTCTGTCTTAAATAAGAACCAACAATGTTGTCTCCAGAATCTGAATGCTGAATGAAGATAAGTCACTTTTCTTGCAATTTTAACTTTCAATACCAATAACAGTGAAATATTTTCTGCATGAAAATTAATCTTACAGCTGACTTTTATGTTTCATACAGGGGAGCAGGTGAATCTGCAGATTGTAACTTGGCTTTCTGTGAAAACAAAAGCAATTCACATGTGCTACTTTGATCTCATTTTCGTCAAAGTGTATTACAGATAATTTATTTAAAGCTTGCTCTGTTACGGAGCTCCTGAACTGTGGACAGGCGAGAAGGAAGAACAAGCTAATTAATTCACTTATCTTCTGAAACTGTCATTTACACAGAGTGTATCTTCATTAATTCTTAATAAAATAGAAAAATGCAATGCTTCACATTTGTAATAGCATAGGTTTTAACTACCAAATGTATGTAAGCAATAGAAAGAGCAAATCAGCCACTTCCAAACTTTTGGAGGAGCCACTGGTATATGAATATCTGCCCAATGGTTTCTGATAATGTGAAAAATTTTGATGCTGAAAGTCTCTAGATAGAAGCGCAAAATCTCAGTCAAAACAAGTGTGGGTCTCATGCAGCATTCATATTAACTTATGTAATGACCTTTATTGTATGGCAGTTTTTTGGTTTTTCTTTGTTTTTGTTTAATCTTGCTAGAAAAGCAGCCAAAAGTAACAGTAATTTCAGCACTAAATGCTACAGTGTGCTCACTGCACTGTCAGCTGCAGCCCAGGTATCCCACTGAAGACCTCTAAAACTACCAACTTGAAGTCTGAAAAAAACCCCTCCAAATCTACTTCTTCAGGTTCTCATTTTGCTATATAATTTTCCTTTGTATACCTATTTTTTCTGCTTTTACCTACTCATTCTCTTTATTGTTGAAACTGCAGTGATTTGATGTTTGTTCATTCTTAACCATAAGCCCCAGTATTTTCACCATATTTATGCTGCTGTCAGATGTATGTGGGCTGATACCATAATTAGTGACAGAATCCATTGCCAAAGTTTATTTCCCTTCCCTGCAAAAGTACCTGGTACCAGCAAGAAGGTGAATGTTTATTTCAGCTAAAGATTTATCACTGTGTCACAGAAACCCCTCTAAGCAAATTCATTTTGCTGTTTCAGTTTGGAACACATTTCATACACTGGGAATAGCAGCAAATTTCAATCTCAGGTTTTTCACTCTGCTAGTCAAAAATTTTCTTTATGAGATCATGGGAATGAATGTTAGAAAATTCATTATTCCAAGCAAATATATAGGAATTTTATTTTAGCCCTATTTACTAGAATATTTCCTTTCTGATATAATATCAAGTCTACAGAATTTTTACATCATCAGGAATTGATTGTCCTCAGCTATAAGGAAATCTCCATTTTGAAACCAGTACCAGAGTGTAATGCTCTCCTTGGTGCCTCCTTTTGCATCTTTATAGGTTTGATTCTCAGTTTAACTCTATTGCATATATGTATCTCAACAAGTTTCCCAACTAGTCATTAAATTACCTTAGGAAGTCTTCTGACAGAGTTTTCTCATTTCCTGTCCATACAGGGGTGTGTACAGAGCTGGAATAAGCAGGAAGACCCACTCAAGCCAGTTAGGTGTCTTAACTGCTCCACATGAGTAAGAGATTTATCAGCACTTCATCTTTGCACATCTTGAAGATGGACTGAAAATTGAATGTTGAGTTCTCTGTAACATCTGTCTTAACTATTTCAAATATCTACACCAACTTTGCTGTTTGTACTTTTTTTAGAAATGAACTTTAACCTTAGAAGAATAGGTATCTATGATCCTCAGGTTAGAAACCATACTCACAGTGCAAGTTAGGAGATGAAAGTCCAGGAAACAAGGACAGATGAGGCTCAGCATCTCCCTGACACATCTGACTACACTGATACTTGCAAACACTTTAAATACAGGTCTGACAAATGTTCTGGTTTTAGTGAAGGATTGTGTGAGTGTGGAATTAATGAAGTATTGCATATTACTAACTTCAACTACATTTATGCAGAGAGAGAAATGTATGAGAGAGCCAGTTGCTGCATCAGCATTGTAATCGACAACAAATCCATAATTTGTTGAGGAGACTCCATTCAGCCAAACAAAATAGAGTTAAATCCATACTTACCTGATTTTGGAGTTTTTACTGAGACTCCTAAGGAGAGTATTAGTTGTTGCTAATTACTACCAGCTCTTTCCCACTGATAACTGGAAAAATGATTGACACCAGGATGCTACACTAGGAATCATAGCTCCAACACTAACATCTGTCTCATACAACCCAAAGGCATGCTTATTTTCTGTCTTTTGCCCACTATGCAAAATAATATGAACACTGAAGCTTCTCTCTTTAATGAAAGTTCTTGAAAAAGGATTTGGAAAGTTACTGTACAGCAACATGAGTTTATTATGCAGCACCAAGGATTCAGTAGGGTAAGGATTATTCCTTATATGCAACATTACAACCATTATTTTTTCATATATATTTATTTATGTATGCAATCTCCACTACATCAGTGGGATCTGGAATTCATATTTGAAAACACAAGGGAAAGAGCTGGTATGCTTGTACCTTTCTATAATGCTTATAATGGGGTTTAAGTTGCAAATGTTTTTCCTGGGAAAAAAAAAATCTGCATTTTCTTAGTTCTCTATTGGAAATTTACTCATTTATTTTGATGGAAATACAAAGAGCATAATTTCCTCACTCAGAGCAAGCCAATTAAACTGCAGCTAAAAGGTAATGCATAAAGAAAGTTCTAAACAAATCATAACACCCTTTTACAGTAGAAGCACAGATAAGGCCACACTCAGGAAAACTAAACCATGAGCTGGACGTGTACCTTTGCCTTCCTCACTGATCTCATCTAATCTTTTATGAGTCTTGACTCGTTCTTCCCTGTGTTACTGTGATTCCACTATTTTATGCACAAATCTTGATGAGAATTAAAGATTCATTGTTCTAGAATCCCTACTGAAGACACACTATTTTGCATAAATACTTTCTGCATTTAACTACTATTTTAAGGGCTGTAAGCTCGTGAAGCAGCATGATAATAACAATGCGTTTAACTCCCGAGGTTCCCATCAAACTCTTCATAACACTACAAAATATAGGCACGAGAAAGACAATTTATTCTACAGAGATGGATGACAGGAGGAAGA
>JAOXXN010000265.1:21259057-21270251 GCA_026770055.1 Myrmophylax atrothorax | reverse complement strand
CTTTCAAATAGGCATATTAACCTGTAGACTCGTACCTGAATGATATGTAGTTAGGAAGAAATTTCAAGATCTATAAATATTTTTTCTTCATCTGTTCAGAGGACTATTCTGAATTCTAAAAGTACTGGACCTCTTGACACCTCTGAGGATCAACGCAGATACAAACACAGCTACAACAGAGAAGAGTCTTCCCATGGTAGGGTCAAAAGCAGTTTTCTGAATGTCGTGAGAATTTGATATGTATAAAGTATTCTTAGCCTGAAAAGGATTCAAAAGCAAAAACTTCTTTCTTTCAAACCATTTCCCTCAAGTTTTCTCTTTATCCAAACCAACCAACTAAAACTAATAAAACTGTAAAATTTGTTCCAATTCTAACATTATCTAGTAAAATATTTAGCAATTAATTTCAATGTACTTGTATAGTATTGCTAGAATTGCAAGGAATATAAGCAAATTTTTGAAAGGTGTCTTCAAACCAAGATACAAGAATAGCATATTTTGAAAATGTAAAACAGGAAATTCTGATCACATCAAAATTAAAGAGAAATTTGAGGCAGTCCTTCTCAATTCCACCTTTTTTTTTTTTTTGACAGATCACTGTTGCTCTAGATTAGACTTTACAGGCTGCCTTTGCCTTCACTTTGACCTGGCCAGAGACAATACAGCTATATCAGGATGAGGTTCATTAGCCTGATCCAAAACATTTTTCTTATAAGCAAGCTTTAATGAGCTTCGGCTCCACACCACTCATAGCCAAATGCCTTCCAGTTTTAAGCTGGACCACGCATCCATAGATGCTTTACTGCAATGTTAGAGAGTGCTCATATCTGTCTGCAAAATATTAGTTGCATTTCCTGTGGATCAGGTGGGAATGAGAATGGAAACAGCTACATCATGTACATCAAGCTGCATGTAAACAGTCTTTCTTCAAGCCCTGATTGTTAAAGTGAAAAGGTGTAGGAGTGGGATATGCAGCTTCCAAACCAAAGATTTTCAAAATGCACTGTGAAATAAAACTGGTATCAGTCTTGGAAGAGACATGTAATGTCATTTTACATTTTAAAAGCAGATACCCTAAACCAGCTATTCTTTCCAGCAGTGCCACTCTCTTGATATGTTATATAGGACATATATATTATATACCCCAATATATGCCTCGATGATGGATTATGTTTATTGTTAACTATCCAAAGAGAGCAGAGAATACAACTGATAATAATTATCTCCCCTCACCCCAATTTCCTCCATACCATCCTGTTTTGATTTGAATACTTTGGCAAAATGCCAAGTATAAACCAAAGGACAAAGCTCTCTCCTCCCTTGCAGAGAAAAGAAAAAACCCTGGACACTTGAACTTAACTAGTTATATATTTATACAGAAAAGAGAAAATTATCATTAAATCCTGAGGGGAAAAAAAACCCCCTAGAACTAACACTTAAAATAGAAGCTTTTTATATTTTGCATAGAAGAGAGAAAATTAAAAGTAAACTACAATAGTCAGATTTAACAACAATCCTCTACTTTCCACTGAAAACAGATCCCATCACTCTGGATCCATAAAGCACTCCAAAAGATACCCAGCAAGGAAAAGAAAAACAGAACAATAATAAAATGTTTTCTTCCCCAAACTAAAACAAAATGCAACACAGCAGCGCAACAGCAGCAAGGCCAAGCACAGCAGGACAGTGCCAGAGAGAACTCTTCTTACTCTACTGTAAGAAGACATCACTTCTTCTTGAAGTGATGTCAGGATATGGTATGGAATACCATTGGCCAGTAGTAGTCAGTGTCAGCTGCCTGATCCAACTCGAGTCAGCTGATTAAGGCCTACTCTGAAAACTAAAGCTTAAATTTAGGCCTAGCTAAGCCCATAACACATGCTTATCTTCATCTGAAAACTGAGTATACCCTTTAACAATGGCAGCTTTCACAAGTGCCTTGGATAGATAGAATATTTTGGGAGTTATTCATAGAATAACCATCAAATTTAGGCTGAAAGGAGACTCTGGAGGTCACCTAGTTCAAACCCTGTGCAGAGGAAGGCCAGTTAAAATCAGGCTTCTCAGGTTATTATCCAGTGGAGTTTCAAATCTCTTTTAATATTAAGAGCCTGTAATTTTTATTTCTCTGCAATGAGAGATGAAAAATTTCTTAGATAATTTAAAATAGTGATCAATGACAGAACACTGTAAGGAGTATTGGTTGACTTGCCAGCAACAGAAGAGTTTGATTACTCCCTCTCTGATCAGCCAAAACTTGTGTTTCTGCCCCTCCTGTCTTTCTATGTTTATTCTCTCATTTTCTGCTTAAGAATCAAAGCAGTATGAGGCAGGCGTAACTTTTTTATTCTACTTTTTTCTCCTGTGCAACAGCAAGAACATGGATTCCTACACATGCAAACAACATAATGAATGATTACAGAAAAATAAAAAATTAACAGTATAATTATAGTATTACTGATGAAAATAAGTTTCATTTATGCAGATGTTCCAGACACAGAGCAGTAGCGGGTGGTAAGAGTAGCTGTGCCTTCTCTTCCCTTACATACTGTACATCTCTGTCATGCAACCAAAACTTAGGTGAAAGTTTTATCATCTTTTTGTTTCCGTTAATCAAAAATAAAAATTAGAAAGTTGCAGAGACTATGATGAAGATGAAGAAATAAAAACTATCTGGTGTTTGGAACATGATTGTCACAGGTTATAAAAGTTTTCTATCCTTTTTCCCTTCAGAAATGTCATCTTAGGCCATATCCTCAAAATATCCTACTAAAAAAGTAGCTAACAGGTCATGTAAAGAAGCTTCAAATTTTAGAAATAAGCCCTTTTATTCCTTTTTGATTTTTTAAACTGCTTTATGAAAGTTTTGCTGCAAGATCTTTAATCATATGTCCACAAGTTCTCATACTTCAACTACTTTATGGAATTAACTACGGTGGAGTATGTCATAAAAATAATGTGAGCAGCATTTCCTTTATTTGTGCATTACTGACCAAGGTTCTCTGCCTCCTCTAGTCAGATTTAATCACCTATTCTTCTCATATTTCTAATCTATAATAGCCCTTTTATTAAGATTATGCAATCACTGGCAGCAAAATATGATAATCTTTTTTGTCTTGTTCACATAAAGAATGTCCTGGCTCTATTACAATTTTCTCTTCATGCTAGATATAATCTTTTCCTATTGCACAGATATGTGACAAAGAATGTCACTTATAGTACTATGAAGATAGCATATTCCCATCTTTTATCTTTAGGCATGATTATACATACCTAAAAGATGACACTTTCCAGAAATCACACTATTTCAATATTCAGAATGAATAAAAATCAATTATAAGAAAATATGTGGACATCAGACTCCACAGGACTAAAACCAAAGCCACATCAGTAACATATGAAAAATGAAATTAGCACTGGATTTTTTTCAGATGACCCCCTGTGGTGTCACAGCAATAAAGTTATGCAAAGCTTCACACAACTGAAGAGGCCCTCTGAGGGCTCTGCTTACTGATCTTTGGAAGAAAAGGTCACAGGCTATGGTTGGAGGGATTTTCACCAGGGCTAAAAGGCAGGAAACAGTTGGAAGGGATGAAGAAATATTTCACAGGCAGTAATAAAAATTTTTTGGGGTTTGCATGTGAAGCTATGTAACTGTTCTGTTTGTAAAAGTATCCAAGACATAAGCTCAGGAAAACTACATTTTTCTACAGCATTTGCATTTTAGAATAACCATTACTCAGTAAGATACACACATATAAACAGTGCTTTATTTGGCTTGCTACAAAAGAAAATGAAGCACTTCAATATAAACACACAGAATTATTATTCAAAGAGAGAGAACACAGACAGGGGTTAGAAGCATTAAGAAACTAAAACATATTTATTAATGATAAAAACTATGCTCTCCTTCCAGGAACTCTAACTGAGGACCTCCCTTTTACAGGAAAGAACATCATTTCTAATGTCCTTATTACTCTTACAGTGGCCTTGTTACGGTTACAAGCCAGGAGAAGCAGTATTGGCGATGAATGTTCATACCGTTGCCTCATCTGAATGGGCCACTCAGCCCTCCCAGTGCAGGGAGTTTCACAAAGGGCTTTGCACAAGTCAGAGTTGACCCAGGGTCTCAGGGGCGGGCAGTAACCATCCCCACCTGGCCGGGACAGCAGCAGAGCTGGGAGCTGCTGCCTCGCTGCTTACTACATGCTGCCCACGTGGAACCACTGCCTGTGCCGGCAGCCCCTGCCACGGCTCCGCAGCCCAGGCAAGCCAAGCAGGCCAGCAGAGCACACGAGAGGCAACATGTGGCAGGGAACAAAGAGACTCCGAACTAAAACCATGGCTGCAGTTAAGACCTGAACCTAACAGGGTGACACAGAATGGCCAGTTTAGTCATGTAACTCCTTGTGAGTAACAGTTTTCCTGGGTTTTTGGTCTCTTCTCTGTGGTGACCATGACAGAACCTGAGTATTGTATGTATGTATGTCCAAACTTCACGAACGAAGATTTGGGAAGGGCTCTCCCCACGTGTGTGTGCCCTTCCAGCCTGCGCAGTGGATTTTTTTTTTTTTCAGGTGAGGCACAGCGTGTGCAGAACTGGCCCCACCATTTAAGTCCTAAGGGTCCATCTGCCATGGCCGAGCGAGCTTGGACAGTGACAGTGAAGTCCTCGGGACTGTCTACAGCACCCAGTACTAACCGGGGCTGACCCTGCTCAGCATCTGAGATCTGACGGGATCAGATGACCGGGAGGCATTTAACTGCCCGGGATGGTCCCACTGAGACTTGAACTCACGACCTTGGGATTCGGAGTCCAGAGTGCTCTCCATTACACCACGGGACCGCCATAATTTGAGAGTTTATGGATTAGGATTAAAGGGCAGATTGGCAAGGGTGACACTGTTGCCAGTGTTTCCTAAAGGCCACCTGATCAGGAGGAAGAAGTAGACGAGGTCTTTTACACACAAGGAGAAGCAGCCTTACAGTCAAAGGCCCTGGTTGTCACGGAGGACTTCAACCACCCTGGCAATAGCTGGAGGAATAGCATAGCAAGGCACAATCAGTCCAGAAGGTTCTTGGAAAGCACTGACTAAAATAACTTTCTTATACAGGTGGTGGGGGAGCCAACTAGGGAAGGTGTGCTGCTGGACCTTATACTAACTAACAATTGATGTCTGGTTTGAGATGTGAAGGCAGAGGGTGGTCTTGGCCACAGAGACCATGGGGGATCGTGGAGTTCAGTGTCCTGCAAGCAGGAGGGAGGGCAATGAGTAAGATCGCAACACTGTACTGCAGAAGAGTTAAATTTGGCCTCTCCAGAGACTTTCTTGGAGGAATCCCATGGGAATATGCCCTAGAGGGAAGAGGGATCCAAGAGAACAGGATCATCTCGTCCAGGCTCAAGAATGGTACATCTCTATGGGCAATAAAGTGAACAAAAAGGTCAGGAGCCCTGCAGGGATGAACTAGGAACTCCTGTCAAAACTCAGACATAAGCAAGAGATACACATGAGGTGGAAGCAGGGATGGGCCAACTAGGATGAAAATGGGGATGTCAGCAGAGTACACAGAAATGCAATGAGAAAGGCCAAGTTCTGTTGCAAATTAACTCTGGACAAGGTTGTCAAGGATAACAAGAAGGACTTTTTCAAAAACATCAATAACAAAAGGAATACTAGACAAAATGTGGATCTGCAGAAAATGTGGGTCTGCTACTTAATGGAACAGGGATCCTTGCAACAGAGGTTGCAGAGAATGCTGAGATACTGAACACCTTCTTTGCATCCATCTCCACTGCCAGGGCCAGCCCTCAGGAATCCCTGACCCAGAAAACCAGGGAGAAGGTCTAGAAGGTGGCAGACATTCCTTTGGTTGAGGAGGATTGGGTTAGAGACCATTTAGTCAAACTTGACATCCACAAGTCCTATCCATGGGCCCTGATGGGATACACACAGTGGTGGACATCATTGCTAGGCCACTCTCAATCAGCTTAACTAACCTGATTGCTTACTACAGTGAGTCAAGTGACTGGACAGATGAGGAGAGAACAGTGGTTGCTGTCTACTTGGACTTCAGCAAGGCTTTTGATACTGTCTCCCAAGACAGCCTCATAGGAAGTGGGGGTTAGGCAAGTGTACAGTGAGGTGGATTAAGAACTGTCTGCATGGCAGGTCTCAGAGGACTGTGATGCATGGCACAGTCTAGGTGAAGACCTGTAGCTAGAGGTGCTCCCCAGGGGTCAATACTAGGTCCAGCATTCAACTTACTCATCAGTGACTTGGATGGGTAGAGTGTCTGCTCAGCAAGTTTGCAGATGACACAAAACGGGGAGGAGTAGCCAATACTACAGAGTGCTGTGCAGCCATTAAGAAGGATCCCAGAAGGTTGGAGAGGTAAAGTGGGACCTTCTGAAATTCAGCAAAGGCAAATGTAGTGCCCTGCAGCTGGGGAGGAATAACCTCATGCACCAGCACAGGCAGAGGACTGACCTGCTGGCAAGTAGCTCTGTGGAGAAGGACACCTGGGGGTCCTGGTGAGCAACAAGCTGTCCGTGAGCCAGCAGTGTGCCCTTTTAGTATCCTGGGTACATTAGGAAGAGCACTGCCAGCAAGTTGAGGCAGATGATACTGCCTTTCTACTCAGCCCTAGTGAGGATGTATCTGGAGTGCTGCATTCTGTTCTGGGCTCTTCAAGACAGAGAGACACTGAGCTCCTGGAGCAAGTCCAGTGGAAGACAATGAAGATGATGAGGGGGCTGGAGCACCTCATTTATGAGGAAAGGCTGAAGGAGTTGGGCCTGTTTAGCCTGAAGGAGGGAAGACTGAGAGGGGACTTTATCAATGTCTGCAAGTATCTGAAGGGAGGGTGTCAAGAGGATGAAGCCAGGCTCTTCTCAGTGGTGCTGAGAATGATAAGAGACAACAGGCAGAAACTCATGCACAGGAAGTTTCATCTGAGCAAGAGGAAGAACTTCTTTGCTGTGAGGGTAACTAAGCCCTGGAACAGGTTGCTCGGAGAGGTTATGGAGTCTCCTTCCCTGAGAATATTCAAAAGCCATCTGGACAAACTCCTGAGTAACCTGCTCTAGGGAACCCTACCAGAGCAGAGATTGAACTACACGACCCACTGTGGTCCCTTCCAACCTTATCCATTCTGTGATTCACTAATCATGACTCTGACAGTGACTGAACAGTGTGTTCCAGCTGTGCAGTATAGGATTATTTTTTTTTAAAGCACAACTCTAAGCACATGTAAGATTAAAGTACATAGACTTGGCTGAAGTACAGCTTTCATTTTAGTGAATCAGTAATTAGATAATTGTTAACCCATTCTGAATGTGCACACTGCCTTCATGGCAGAAGGTGGGCAACTGCACTAGTTAGGCCCTTTTTAATGTCTGGCTAGAATTTGGCAGGCTGCCTACAGTGAAGGTTACTTTGACATCTTTCTACAGAGCTGATATTGCAGAGTTCATGTGCTGATGGAAGGAAATGGCACTGATTATCCTCCACCAGATACCTGTTGCAAGGACAAATGAGCCAACAGGTCTGTAGGCAGAAAAAGCTACACAATGCAAAGTGTGGCTAGAGGGTTTCTAGCCCCTGTCCTTGTGTTCTGGATCTAGGAGTAGGGTTATGTGATAAAGCTGTTTTGTTTTTCTAGTAAATGCCAGCTTTTCATGGCTAACTGGCTGGCCTCTTGGTGCAATGTGTTATTGTTCTGTCCCAAACGAAAGCATGCTGGATGGAATTAGGAATGCGGGGATAAGTGCCAAGGAAAACATTTCTCTGGCCTCAAAACCTACCACCACTCAGCACCTGTCTGGGCATGAATTGAACATTGTAGCACTTGATCCATGGCAGTCAGACTGAGAGATGTGTGAAATTTTTAGCTGTGTGTTCTCAGTACTTGAACACCCTCCTGGGAAAAAAGCATATGAAGCACATTAGCTTAACCCCTTTTGTGGAAAGCAGGCAGCCTAGAGTGATGGCTTGCTCCCTTGTTTTTCCATCTCTGTGGAAAACGGAGAAGTAAAACACTTGCAAATCAATGCAAATTTCTCTTACTTTAGAGGCATTGGAGGATGGTGACAACTGGGGAAACAGGGAAAGAATGGGAGAGAGAGACAGGGACTTCAGCTTAGCAGTGCACAATATATGCAGTTCAGGAAAATGTCTTGGTTAGCATTTACTTTTCACAGGGAAATTCTAATTGTAACTGCTCAGCAGCATTAATTTGTGACAGAGGAATGATCTTGCATAGCGGGAGGGCAAGGAGGCTCAGTTGGAAGAAGGAGTTAAAGTGGCTAAAAGCAGGAATGCCATGGACATAACAGACTCCTTGCAAGAGAGTGAAGCTGTCCTTGGTGAATTGTCTTGTAGATCATCCTGGAATGTAGGTAGTCAGGGACCCATCCAGCAGTCACATTTGGGTGGCAGAGTTGGACTGTGGGATGAATCCAGGGCTGGGCTGATTGTTCCAAGCAATTTCATATTTTTTATTTTCACTTATTGAATTACTCTGAAAGCAGAACATAAAAGCATAAGAAACAGAGAACAAGATATTTTTCTATTTCTTAAGCAGCCCAAGGAAAGATAGAAAAGAAATATGCATAAAGCCTCATACATTTTGAGATGAAGTTGCACATTCACAAAAGATCTCTGGTCAGTTGTGCAACTTCAAATTTCAGTCTTCATATATTTAGGTCATATGAGTCTGAATTTTAAAAATTAAACTTTTCTAGAGTTTTCAGTAAACTTTTTGAGCTCATTGTTGTGCCTTAAATGGGCAAACCAGCAAAACTTTCCATCTGTCTCAATTTGGATATGAGCTCTCACTTGGCCTCCGGAGAAGCCCCTGTTTTTTTCTGACCACAGACTTAACATAATTAGGCTCTACAGGAAAAAGTTAGACTCTGTGAAAGCATTTTCCCCTGCCTTATTTTTGTATAGTTGCAGTTGTTTGGAAGAGACCTTCTTGTTCTCAACCCAGATGGTTTCATGGTAAGTGAAATGAAGAAAAATGAACAGATACGAGAGGTAGAAAAACATAAGTATATATATGTATTCCTTCTGCCTGCACATTACCATCATCCAGGATTAATTCAATTTTTAAATGTATTTTCTTTTATATGTCATGTAAGAGATTATCTAAAAAGGATAACTATATTTTTTGTTATCTCAGCTACAGAAATGCCAAAATACCTGCAAGGAAATAATTTTAATACAGTCAAGAAATTTGCCCTGTGATATCCAGAGCCTTTGCATCAAAACTGCAAAGCAGTAGGAACAAGCTGCTGACACAGCTGGTACTTAAGATGTGAGGGCTTGATGAGACAACTAGCAATGGATAAGCTTCAGAAATTCAGTCTGGATAAGTTTGACAAGTTTTTACATGCTTACCTTTGGCTCAAAATTTGTGCTGGAAAGGGCACATAGACTCTTAAGATTTTACAAGACTTTGTGCATCTGCTTTTAGTGGAAATACTATGAGAAGAGCTTTTTAAATAATCCACAAGATTAACTGATATTAGTGTGTAGGAGATACTAAATTCTCTTCTCAGACAAGCTTTTCGAGTTCTTCAGGTTCCTGTATAGTTAAGTTTGCTAGTATGGTTATTCTTTCTTTATTCTTCCATAGGAATGTTGATTTCTGATGAGAAAATGTTGGGATTTTGGTTTTTTTTTTTGTTAAGAGGATAAAATGTTAGTAACCTGTAATATGTTACATTAATTACAGGTAATTGGCACCTGGTATATCACATTCACAGCAGTTCTCCAGAAAACTTACTTCTTTCTTGAGAAAACCCTGGGAAATAAGAAGTGTAGAAAAATACAAATAAATTCTCTACAGCTGAGTTGGAAACTTGACTGCTTTGGAAGTGCAACTGAAGCTGTTGTAAGGAAGAATAGGTAAGCAGGAGAATTTATGTGGGGATATTCCAACAATCATCTGAAATTTGTCACATGATATGTTTCAGTTCTCGTACCATCAGTATGATCCCTTGGCTGAGTAGTCATAGCATATGGTGATATAGGAAACTTGGTAGGCTGGAAGTTCACTTTCTCAGTGGAGCAGAGTTGGTGAGTACTGACTGAAGTAGAGGTGTTAAGTATAATTTATATTGCAAATATCAGTTTGATTGTCTGCTTTGAAGAAGCATCCTTGGTATTCATACAGTTTCCTGAAACACAGAACCTTGTTGTGCTGCTTAAAGAAACACCATCAAGTTAGCTAAAGGAAGCATAGCATAACCTCTCAGTGTTGAAGAGTGTTTTATATAGTCATTGCTTGGTGCTTATAATCCTGTCTGTGGTTCTCAGAGACCAAACTGCCTAATTATCTTCATGTCTGCATAATCTCAAACACAGAAAGGCTTCTTCATTCTGTTATATGCAAACATAAATTCAGAGGGTAAGTTATTTGCAGGTTGAGGACTGGAGAATAGAACAGATAGAGTACTTATAATGTAAAAAATACAGATGAGTTGACACAGTGCAAGCTACAGTTTTAGGAAACATGCTGCTTAATGAAGCACTTTCACTGACGTGGGCTTCTTCCCTTTTGTCTTCTGAAACTGAAATAGTTTTGTTTTAGGACCTTAGTTTGTCTATCTCTTCTTCTAAAGTATGTTTTTGGCACTGGACATTGCACTATTCAGCTGCAGGGTTGTTATTTGGTCTATAAAGGGGATTAGGTTGTACTCTAAACCTGCCCAGGTAGAAAATGGATAGAGATATCACATCATCCATGTTGGTGCCACCTTGGAGCTGCAGATGGTCTGCCTTCTGTATTGAGGTGTTTTTTACACGGTTAAACTACAGCCTTAGAAAGGTTCTGCATTGAAGCCTGCAGTCTTTAGAAAAAACTCATACTTTGTTGTGGTATGCTTAAGGGTATTTCTTGGCAGATTTGTATTTGACAGATGATCATGCAGTATCAAATGGCTATAAAATGTATGAAATATATAGCTCAGGTACTCAGCTGGTTAAAAAGACCATTGGCTACAATGCACTACCTGTTTTCATTTCAGCTAGGAATGAGACCTTTACTTTTCCCAAGATACTCCTCAGCCAGTTTTGTCTTGTCATTACATGAACTGTCTGCAGTACAGAATGCTGGCCTCTTTCTGTTCTCTGACCTTTTGTTTTGGCCGGGACCTTACCACCTTATGTCACTGCTGACTTTTGAG
>JAOXXN010000265.1:21234813-21248730 GCA_026770055.1 Myrmophylax atrothorax | reverse complement strand
TTACAGACTGAAAAAAAGAATTAAAAAGTAATTTATAGTTACAGATTAAAAACCCAGGACAAGGTAAGGGGTTCTCTAGCAAAACATCCCGAAACCCGTAGGAGTGTTTTTCAAACTGTACCTTATCCTGTGAGGATCACTCAAAAATATGCCAAAGCAGAAGATAGATGAGACAGACTGTTGTTAAAAGATCTTTCCTCTTTTTAAGTGTTTTTTTCAACTCCAATGTAAAAACTGAGGAAAACTGGAATTGCTGATGAAGGTTACATAGGATCACACAGCATGATTTCCCAAACCCAAACTTTGCTTTCTCCCTAACCGTGTTGACACAGATACTCCAGAGCAGAAAGAAGTTCATCTGCCAGACTGTTCTCAAAGGATCTGCTTGATTTTAGAATCAGAAACAGGAAGCACACTCTATAGATCACCCCACTGAATCTCATATGAAGATTTATTTTTGGTACAAGAAAGCAACCACTTACCCTTGCCATTTGTTCTGCCAATTGTAGTCGACCATCTAGTTCACGTCTGATTTGGGCTGCTTGCTCATCTCCGTTATCCAACTTGGATAGAGAACAAAAATAAATTTAACTGTGAGAAATGCAGTATATTTTAACTTTATAGCAAATAATGTAACATAAAAACAAAAGAGAAATTAATTTTCTTTTGACATCAGTGAAACACTAAGTAAATAAATAGCTTTGAGGCTTACCAAGACAAAAGAAAGAAAATGACGACCAGTTAGTCACAGCAGTCAGGGTCTCTGAAGGGTAGCCAGTGCTCCCTTGCATTTTAATGCTCAGACTATAGAGTAGAAGCATTATTTCTTTATGAAAATAGCAGCTAAAACCATTTCTCCGTGAAGCAGAAAACTGGAATGACAGACTGACTTAGAAAATATTTGCAAGGAAATCTAATCTTTGGTGCCATGAGTTTCTGCACAGGAATAAATAGGTATCTGGAAAGAAAAGTGTATTGCATGTCTTCTGAGAATGATATTATTTCACTCACATAGCTCTTTTCTCCCACTATTGCCCAACTGCTCGCATCACAGGATACCCAGTTTTTCAACTTCCAATATCTTCATATTAAGAGAATAGTCAGGACTAAATGTCTGATATTCCACGAGGGAGGCAAAGGGGAAGAACACATCTCTTCACCTCAACAGGACACCTGGGTCTCAACAGAATGGAAACTCCTCAACTCATTTTTCACCTGTTTACTTGTTAACGGTAGTGGGGGGAGTGTAGATGAAGTCAGGCTTCACCTCAACACATGGACCTGGTTAAGAGGAAAAAAGATGCATCTGGAAAAGATCAGGCACATCTTGTCATGTTACCAGAATGACTGCCAAACAAGAACAAAGAACCCTATGGAGGGTTCTCTCTGTCCTTGGGGCTAACCACCGACACGATGTTAAGATGCTGATATGACCCTAGTTCATTTAGTATACAGATAAGGTTTAAGGATTCAATTAAAAAGAAACAAAAAAACCCAAACCAAACCAAACCAAAAAAAAACCCAACAAAAAACCGCAACACCCAAACCTAAATTGATTAGGGGTGTAAAGTGGCAAAAACTGGTTCGCTAACAGAATGAGATCTCCAGCTAAAGAATATATAGTAAATTTGGCAAATTATTAATTACATTATATTATGGTTTTTCATTAAGACTTTCAGTCAGTGCATCAGGCCAAACGTGTAACACTACCTCCTTTAAAATGCTCCTCAGCTAAATCTGATACTTCTTATTGAACCAATGCACTCATAAAAATTAGGCACTCAAATTTAAAAAGAAAAAAAAAGAATACTTCAAAATGCACTATCCAGTGCTTACGGGTCAATTATAGCACCATGCCTAATGCAAATCTGACCACATTTAGCAACAGGGTGAAAAGGTTTTTACTGCTAGTACGGAAGCGATACAATCTGTCACCTGTGCAATCTGGCATCTTCCTTGCAGGAACCGATCCAGACTACCAGAAAAAAAAAGAACAAAACCTGATGACATCCCCAAAAGAGGCTTGAGTTTATAACAGAGAGTATACAGATCATATTGCAGACTAGAAGGGTTCTCTCAGTAACTCCATAAATCTCCTCCTAACTTGACTGTAGCATAAATGGCAAGAGTACTCTTGATGAAAGCAAATGTTTTAGGTTTTCAGAATACAATTACAGTATTCCAGATAAAGGCACAAATTTGTATTCTTCCATTTCTCAACAGATTAAGACATTGCTTAGTGAACTTGTCACCATAAATATTTCTATTTTCCTTTGTATTATAACACATACTTTTACAATTATTTTTGTTTAGTCAGTATGAAAACCTGTCTAATATGAAAAAAAAATTGTTTTGCTTTTTTTTGGCTAAGAGAAGGTCAACATTATTTTAATAATATATCCCATGACAGTTGATTGCTTGAAATGTATCTGCTTGAAGGTAATTTCAATGACTGAATTTTGATTTCTGCAAAAAGGAGGCTGTGGAAGAACAGAACTAGGCACAACTTAAATGACTGCTTCCATTATGAACTCAGTCGAAGAGGTAAAAGATATTTAATGACTCATATTTAGTTATTTTTCCACGTAAAAAATAATAAGTTAATTAATTTGTAACCTAGTTTTGTAAATCTTAGCATTTTTAACTTAACTCTGCATTGCTTTCTAGTATTTGTTTGTACTCGAGTTCTTAAAAATGTGATTTTCCTACTTATTTTAAAACTCCAGACTTCTTCCCGAAGTACTTATACATTTTAATGGTTTTGTTAAGTCTATGTATGTAATGATGTTTTGTAAAGTATGGAAAGAAGCTGGAGAGGTGAACAGCAAAGAATGTTACTTTACTTATAGAAAAGAGCCAAGGTAATAACTACTAGTAGGTCATTCACATCTGTCCCAATAGGAAATAAGGCTGTCAATATTACTGTCAATATTGTCAGTATTTTTGCAGGATGCAAAATGAAGTGGCAATGAGAAAAATGGTAACTTTGATATCCCACTCCATGCAAGGTCATTTTACCTATTTTTACTCTAATATAATGAAAAATAACTTTACAAGCAAAGCAGTGATTATGAATATGCACTCAAATCATAATTTATGTATCTACTAGAGTGACAACAGCAGAAAGATTGAGTAGATTCTGAAAATACAGGTGGTATTTAAAATTTTTGAGTTGAGTCCACTTTTTATATAGGGAGACACTTGATAGAACCCATCACACGGGTAGGGAAAGGTGACAATGTTTACCGTAAGTGTACCCTTTTACATAATTCCTTTTTCATTGCACAAACCCATACCAAAGACATCTGTGGATACCAAGCTACTAAAGTAATTTTCAAATTGTTAAATAAAAACTAGAAAAGTGTATGGTACTATGTATAGAAATTAATAGAAATGTAACATTGCAGAACAGCAACTCAGATTCTTCTCAGTATTGCAACTGAAATTTGGTTAAAAGAAATCACTAATTTGAAAGGACTTAAAATTGAGTCAAAGGTTTGGTTGGTTGGTTTTTTTAAGAATAATTGACATTTATAGGGCATCACCCTTAAATATCATCTTTTTTAAAAGTTACAGCCTCAGAGATTATTGTAAAAGAGAGTACATATAAATTCCATTTAATAAAAACATTTCAGCTTGTTGCAATAGTAATTATACACCATAGCCATTCACTGATTGCACCAACATTGGAGATGTTTCTCATGTCACTTAAGCCTCATATAACCAATTAGTTCATATTTTAGCAGCAGGGAACCTCACTACAGAACACTCTACAAATCCCATAGACCTGTTTTCAGTACATCAGACGCATTGAAAGTCCTGACCAAACAAACCAATGTTTCCCCTAAATTCCATACATATGGCCCCCCAAACTTGTAAAACCTAGGCAAAGACACTGACTCCCCTTCTGAGGGCTAGTTAATTCAGAAGGAAAATTCCAAACTGAGCAAAAGTAATAGTAAGACAGTTGTGTCACTGGTGCCCTTTCTGCAACGATGATTATTTGGATTTTTAAAGCTTTTTCAGAAAAATCAGTAGTTATGAGTGACTACACTTGGGTGAATATGAAGTCACTTTAAAAAAAAAAAAGTGACAGCTCATCATCTTTTTTTTCTCTCAAATGTTGTTACATAAAACCAGCTTTCTAAATGTACCAGAAGCTGTTAATTCAAGAATGTTTTTACTCCTTAATCCTTGAAGTTGCCTATATTTTTAACTCATTTTGAAAAGGGCAATCATCTTTAGAGAGGGAGTGGGAACATCTTCAATATGCAAGTTGCCTAACAATTCTTATTAAGGGGATTTCAGTTGCTTATATAATTGTCAACTACTGAAAGATAGACCGAGGTTTTCTGCTCTAAATTTCTGCTTTAACATTTCCAACCAAAGCACTACATTGCTGCCAAAGAGACCAGGGCAGACAATGCACTGCTTTATCCATAATAAGAAAAGTGGTGACCATCTTGCCAAAAAGCTCTAGCACAATCTTGCTTTGAAGTAAGGATCTGAAAAATAGGTGGACCCCATCTGTGAAAACCAGCTCAGCTCTGGCAAAGTTATGAGCTTTTGAAAAGTCACCTTTGCAGCACTGGGCTCCAAACAGCCACTATCAGAAGTTAAATCAAACTCTGCATTCAGATTCACCTTCAGGTTGTGCTGCCCTCTGTCTTCAATATCCATGAAGTCTGCATTCAGATTATCTGCTCAAAGACTGTAAACTTATCAGAGTTAAAAATCACTATGTGGAACAACAGATTGTAATCTTGCTGGATAAACTGGTGTTTAATCTGTATGCCTGAACAGCACAGAAGAGAAATATTTCTAAATCCACGAATGTTCCCAACTTTACCAGGTTGGAGAAGACTGCATATTTTGACATTACTATTTAATTTTTTAATTATTTTTTTGCTTTTAAATTACTTAAAAGGCTGTAACATAGCCATGTCTTTTGGTGTACTTGGATTAGCAGCTAAAAATGTAAAAGTGGAAGGATCAACAAATTCCAAGTCAGGCATAAAGAGTGCTGAAGTCCAGTCTATGACAGCAATCACTTTTGGACACAAATTCAACAGGACTTCAGATGGACAAGATTGTGATGAAAGTAAATGGCTTCCACTTCCTATAGGAAGGAAAAATGAGATTTAATTAAAGAGCAGGATCTGTGGAGCTTTTTGAATGGCTAATGCTGGACCTTTTCATAAACAGCCTGCCTTCTGTTTCACAGCAAGGAAGACACAGCTGTAAACGTAAAGAAAATGTCACCACTCCTCTATCTCAGAAGAGGCTATGCCATTTAGCTTCAGTTTTAAGATATTTTCTCTTCCATGTGTATATGATGGCAAGGAGAAAGGCCGATCAACAGTCCAGTACTCTACATTGGCTTCAGCTGGGTAAAAAATAAAAGAACCAATCAAATCAGTGGCTTCAAAAGCTGTGCCTGACTACTTTCAGGAAATTCATGAGATATTAGACCTCACTCAGAATTTTTTTACAGGCTCAATACCATCCAGAAAGCTCAAAAAAATCATGCAGAATCTCAGATGGTGAGAGATTTTGTTCTCTGAAATATTTTTATAAAGTTCTGGACCTGCTTATGTGATTTCAATATTGATTTTTATATGTATGACTGATTAAGTGGTAAAAGATACCACACTAATTGGTCGTGCTCATTCATTTACACTTATTATACATTGATTTGTAAAACACAGTTATCATAAAAATTTTAAAACCAAACGAAACTCGAGAGTCAAGATTATATTACCTAATTAAATGGATTAAAAAAATTATACAAGGTTTCCAAAAAACTATGCAGTTTTAAAATGCAGACTTTTTTTTAATCAACCATTGGATGGACACTTTGTCAGTTTCCAAAATAACCAAAGCTGAGACTTTTATATGGCTTTTCCTTACTTTCAAGCTTTGAAAACAAATTAAGTGCAGTTTTGAGAGTTCTGGCACTGGTTGAAAAGTCTCCCACAATTCATTTTATTCAGGGACTTTCAATATGAAATTCTGCACTAAAACCTACAATAAGACTCAAAAACCAAAAGGAAAGGAAGCACAAACAGTATTCAAGCTAATCACAATGTATGCAATGGGAATAAAATTTGTATTAAGTCCACGGCACTCAGGGTATGTACATAGGTCAAACTTTCACTGTGATTGGCCAACACTGTAAATGGTAAGACAGTTGAAGAATTAAATACACACCATGTATTAATGAGAAAATCTCTAGCAAGACAGTTTATTTAAAACCATGATGTGCAGATATACAATGCAATTTCAGTTAATGACTACTTGTCTATCAATAATTTTTCATACTTGACTGCTATTAACCTTTTAGAGAAGCTATACATACTTAAAAGCCTTTTATTAACAGCAAACTCGATTAACCTTGCCAAGCAACCTTAGCCAATATTGTATGTCCCATATGGCACAGAATAATCCAATCATTACAAAGAGCTTCATAGGGTTGTTCAACTATAACGTGTATCTTCTACTTAATACTTCCATTCCTGATGAAAATTAAAAAATAAATTAACAGTTGAAAAATCATCTTAGATCAATTTAAAATGCAGTCTTCAATATTTTATTGCATTTTTTTCATTTATGGACTTGAACAGGTATTTTGTGAACAGGACACTTGGAAAAGTAACACAAATATCTTTGCCAGTTAAGAATGAGGTTTTTGTTGGTATATTTGGATTTGAACAGACCCCAGCACCATTTTTATCCACATAAGCTGAGGAGAGAATAGAGCTTCCCAACCAGGATTTTCACTAATTTATAAGCATGGTCCTTTTACACAACACAGTTATATCATTGATCTGCATCAATTGCCTAACTAAAACATTTATTTAATTTTACTCTATAGAACTGAACTGAAACTAAAATTGGTGTTCTGATAATCTAAATTTCAAGAGTTGAGATGTTTTTTGTCTTGAACAAATCCTGACAAGTGGTATGTAAACAAATCAATAGAATTCAATAATGCACACAAATCACTTTTGTACACAGGTGATAACATTTGAAGAAAGTCTGCCCAGTCCTCATATTTACAAAAGAAATCACTATCTCCACACTGAGTCTGTTACTAGTTTTTCCTCTAACTAAATGAAAAGATAAAATTTGAAGCTTTATTTGGTTCACAGCAGCTCTTAATTATTCAATGTGGCGTTTCAGTGAAAAAGATACTCTGACCTAGATGCAAATATTTTAATTATTGATTTATTCACAGCAGTCTGTTTAGACAACAAGGAGAAAAATCAGACAGCACGTACTTAGACACTTAATGATTTGTCTTTAGCTGGCATTTGTGTAAATATTACAGACTCTTTATATAGTATTGGAATCATTGTATTACTTTGACATTACTACCAGCAGATTCTGGAAGGGGAAATAAAAAATAAATAAAAACAAATTTAAAAAAGAAAATTCCAACATTAAGCTCTCCCTGAATTTTATTTGCTACTTAAATGGCTTTTCGGTGCCTGTTGGTTTTGATACACTGTTGCAAGCTTGCCCATATGATCATGGTACTCCTCTAACTTTCTCCACAGTGAAAGTAAAGATATATCAATTTTATGAATTGTATAATCATGGAAAAATATATATATATATATATATATATGTATGTACACTGATTGGAATATTGACCAAGAACAGTTTCACTCCACTGATATCCTTTTCTGCAACAATAGGCTCTTCAATCTTGCTTAGTTCCCTTGAAATTTCCCTTCAAATTTTTTTTGTAGCAGAGGCTCTGTTCTATAAAGCCCAGCCCCAATACTGCAAACCCTGCCTCCCCCAGCTCTGGTCTCAGCTGTAGCCCAAGTTGTCTTTGTAACTCAGGTACAACTCCCTTAACAGTTGCACCTACTCAAACTGAAAAGGAATCTATAGGGAATTTAAGTATCCCTTTAGTTGTACATATCTAATGGCTGCTGCAACCAGTGAAAATAGTGTACTTGCAATCCTTTGCATAATTCTTGCTTGTTTGTTGTCAAAGAGTGGGTCATATCCCACAGCACTTATTTTCACACATGCTTAGAAGCAAAATGGCTGTTGAATTCCTGAGCATTACATTGGTGCACTTTCCACTATGTAAACCACTAAGATTTAAATAATAAAATTAAAAGCAATTAAATTTCCTTATCTTATTTGTACCTATAATGCATTTATAAACTCTTCAAAATAAAAGGTCCAATAAGAATCTATTTAATCTCAATGCAAGCCAAGAGCCTTGTCTTTCCTAAGGAAACAATGGGTACAGATGCAATAAAGCCTGCATAAAACCTGACAGATTATTTGATTTAAAGCTTAAAAGACTGCAGACAATTGAAAGAAATTGAAACTAGGAAACTAATAGAACATCTAGTTAAGAGAAGCCATTTCACTTCTATAAATCCGCTTATAAGAAGAATTAAACCCCCTTACATTATAAATCATGCTTTATCCTAAATTTCTTAATTTACAAACTACTTCTTACACACTTTATTTTTTTATTGCTATTTTTCAAACAATAAAATATGCTAATAAAACATATATATAATTACTATTTCATCCCTCAAATTTTAAAGGAAATACTTTCTTTTTTTCTCTCTGGATTATATATTGCATGGAACAGACATTAGAAACACCCTGTTAGATCAGACAAAAGGTTTGTACAGAGCAGAACTGTGGGGTGTGACAGTGACAGCAGAGGAGGTTATTTGGGTAAAACGCTGAGGCCTGGCTGTTCTCCAAAGTGAACATCTCTAATGATAGTTTTGGAGCCTGAGGAAGTTTGTGGGATGTTAGAAGGTATACCCAAGCCAAGTCCTATTAATGTCAAATTATGGACCTGCTCTCCAGGAATTTGTCCAAACCCTTTTGAACCTCTTGCTGCTGCCTGATCTCATCACTCCCCATGACAAAAGGTTCTGGAAGTTCTCCAAAAGCCATATACAGAAGCATTGCATCCATTTTCAATCTCTTGGAAATTTCCCTGAGTGTCTCAGTTTCTAGTGGTGTGACAATTATTGAATGAAGGGATACATTCGCCTTAGCCACTACCATCATAACTTTGTAAACCTTGACCATACTCCTCCCCATCAACCTTGTCACCTCAAGTCTGAAGAGCTTCAGCCCTTTCAGTCTCTCTGCAAAAGGCTGCTGTTCCAAGATTTCCAATGCCACCCTCTGGTCCTCACTGACCTCCCCTACATCCCTCAGACCAAAACTGTACACAATACTCAGTGTACGAGCATAAGAAGGTTCTATACAGCATGAAAACAATGCTACTGTTGTACACAGAACTAATGATTTCACCACGGGGAAGCTGAAATGTCTGAGTTGTAACAGCTCAGTTCAGAATCCTGTGGACCTGCACTGGTTTATTTCTTCCCTGATGTATCACCTTACACTGAGCTACATTAGAGCAACCTTCCATCACATCTGTCACACTTCTGCCCATGCAATTTTGTGCAGTCCTCCTGGAGCTCCCTGCAACTCAAGTAACATTAGATAGAGTACCCCAAACAGTTTCATAACATCATTCGTATCAGTCAGAGATTTCCCTTACACTGTCTTCTCCAGGATATATATGCTGAATAAACATGGAACACTTCTCTTAAACAGAGAGAGACAGACAGAAACAACACTTAAATTCTCTAGAAACTAATAAAAAATAAAACAATAGAAACTTTTCCCCAAAATCTCCTTCAAAAATAGCGAGACTGCACCATTAAAATACCACTATCCACACCTGGATATTTACAACAGAATTTCTTATTCAGAAAAAGAGTATCATGACCTGATGAACTCAGACCACTGGCTGTTTAGTGCTGTTTATAAATAACAAGTATTAAGATTAAACCACATGTGATTAGAATTGCATTAGGATTCAAATTAGTGGATCAGTGGTGGATTACAAAGGAGACAAAAGATGTTAGCACAGGTCAGAAGTATCCCTGCAAACAATGGAATTTTCTGCTTCTCGTTCTCTTGGCATTTGCGATGATGGCACAGATCAATTGGCAAGACCCAGGTCTGCCCTTCCTGTTGAAACTATGATGTCTGACCACCTCCACTGGGCAGGATGAAAACCCAAGGAAAGCACATGGTGCTGAGACAGAAGGAAGGAAGGTGAATAATTGTAGGCTCCTGCAGGCTCTCTAAATTTACAGATTTAATCACTATGAATATTAAGAATATGTTCCACAGATAAATCCAGGACATGAGTACAAAGCATCATTTTTTATTAAGAGAAATAGAAAAATTAAGATCTGTACCATGCCATCCTGTAAACATACTTAATCTAACTGTATCTTGGTTTTCACATCTGCTTACTAGAGTTCAGGGATACTGTCAAGACAGACTCCTCACACTCATCACAGCACTGTCTTCCACACTGTAAAGGTCAAACTCTTCAGCTGTTGCTGACTATGAAAATGCCTTCCACCCCAACTTTGCCACCACAAAATTATGAATGCCCACACACAAAATAGCTTAACATTTACTTTTTTTTTTCAACTTAAGCTTTTACTTTTTTATTTGTATGGGTGTTTTTCCTAGAGTGAGGCAGAGCAAAACCTTAAGAGCTATTCATAGAGCCTGTTGAACCATCCAAACAAAGTATCTTTTAAGTCAGAAATGTGGAGTCCCTAGGTAGTCAATGGAGACAGAGAAGTCTCCAGAGCTATTTAAAGCGCTTAAGCAGTTATCTATACGCCTACCACGAATACCGTGGAAGTCCCAACTGCACTGGAAATCTCTGGTGAGTAAGATGATCAAAGAAATGGGTGCTATTCTCTCTCTCACCTTCCCCCAGGCCCTGCTGAAATAGATACTGGCTGTCACCTTCAGTACAAGTTGGTTTCAGGTTCCGCCTAGGGAATACCCTCCCACACCCACCCTAAGGAGGAATGATAGGCCTTAAAATGAGTTATGACTCATGTCCTGATTCTCCTCAGAAAAAGTCTTCCACTCTCCTCCTCTCCCACCACATGCAGTGATTATCATATCCAAGACAACCAAAAAATTAGCTTGAAAACCTTGTTGGTATATGCATAATAATCTCCTAAAGATGCTCACAGTGTTTTCTGTTTTCCTGAAGTTATCCTGCTTCAGAGGGAAATCCCCTCTTCTTTTGTTTACCCTCCTCATTCTCCAAAATGATCATGCAGAATGTTTTCTTGCCTTATTAATCACTGATAAAATTGTCTTTGGAATGTTGAAACCAAATGGAATATATGCAATTAGGGCGATAAATGTTAATGAGCATTGCATTAAGTAGGCAAAAGCACCTTGAATGCTATGTCAGTATTTTTTCCAAATAACTAAATGTGCCTGACTTAACTAGACAGAATTCAAGCTGACAGCTTTTTGTAAACATGATGCGTAGAAGCTGGAATATAACAGAAAGGGAATCTCATTTTCTCCCTTTCTGCTTAGTTCTATAGCATCAGCTGGAGAATGCTCTGTATGGCCACCCGTTTATAGAAGTCAGTGGAATTAGTGATGTGTAGACACCTATCCAGAAATACAAAAATCCTAAATAGTTCAGTAATGATTGAAAAATAGATTTAATCCAGAGGTTAAAGTATAAGAAGGCGAGTTTCATCTATATATTTGTGATGCACTATGAAAATTTGACTTTCCTATCTGTGAAGATTCTAATCTATGGAGTAAGGTCCGAAAGAAAACACTTATGGCTCTTCAGTCTAACAACCTAGTTTAAAATCCTCCATGTTAGGTTATAAATCCTGCCCACAAGCACGTCTATGCTTTCTTGTTGAGTTGGATGTGTCACCCTGGGCCATCTTTGTTGTCAGTCTTACAGTCACCTTGGATCTCCTCAAGGCCATGTCACTGGTGCTCACACAGACAAGCAGCAAGGGGCAGTAGCTGGAAGGCTAGAAGGGCCGCAGGAATCTAAGACATCACAGATCCAGCTAGAACACAGTATGAAGGTCACATGTGGCAGGCTAGAAGCAAGTATAAAGGTCTGGCCAGCAGATGGGTGCCTTTGTCCCGGACAGGGTGGAGTCAAACACACTCTTTTCACTGCTTCTTTTTTCCGGTCCCACTCCCTTGATCCCAAGTGTCCAATGTGCACTCTTCCCACAATAGAACTCACTCATCCACTTCTGCAGCCAGGGTCTTGAACCAGTTTTCTAGATGAACAACTGCAGAGAGACAGCAATCCATTCTCCTGCTGCTAGCAGTTACAAGCTTCCAGCTTCTGTCCTCCCAGAAACATGGAAATTGATAACATTAACCAGGTGTGAAAACTGTAGTTACAGAAAGTCTGCTATCCCCCTTAGAACAAAATAGTTGGTGCAGCATGGTAAAATTGGAATACTGTTCAGACAAGAAGGGATAGGTGTTTCAGGCAAGATTCTTCTGTCTCCAGGCTCCTGAGAAAAGACACAGTTTAGGGAGAAGACTGTGCCAGATTGATTGGAACATGATTTTATAGTGCTCCTAGGAATAAAAAAACGATTCTCCAGAAATTGTGTATACCTTTGGAGGCTCTCTCAGGCACAGCTCAGTGCTATTTTCCCTCATTTATGGGCAATCCTACTGTTCCCACATTAAAAAAGCTTGGCACTGCATGATCAGTTAGGAAAACAGTTTATTCAGAGCTGACAGAGGGAGTGATTCTTCTCTTACTTCATTTGCAAAGGGATATTTCTCCTGCCATACTCCGAGTGCGTATCATACAACAGCTCCTTTCAATATCAGCTAGAAGTTGACATTTCTACTAAATTTTATTTCAACTTTATTTCAGATTTTTCCTGTTTATATTAAAATGTCTGGAAGTCAATTTATTTATCCACTATCTCAAGAAACAGAGTCCCATGCACAAAGTGCAGGTGAATCCTGTTTTTATTCTGCTCTTACTTTTTCCCAGCAGGCTGGAAACTTTTAGAGGGTTACAATTATTTTTTATCTCTACTCCTGTTACTGACCAGAAAAAAGGTTATTTACATTGGCCTGATAATTTCTCATACCTGTAGCCAAAAACTAAAATGCAAATAATCTACCTACCTACAGCAGACCTAGAGGAACAGGCACCCTCTTGTAAACATGTCAGAAGTTTGAAATGATGAACATCAAATCACAGACAGCCTTAGACTGACACCAGACTGAATCTGAGCAACTATCTTTGAGGCTTGTAATATAAAGTATGGGAATAAATGAAAGGTCAAGAAACACCTCCCTGCATAATGGGATTATTCTGTTGAGAACCAATCCTCTGGGGTAGGCAGCCTGGAATCTTAGAGATCAAGAGACGTGATCCTAGATATCAGGGCAGCCTCAGCAGAGGAGACAGCTGAAAAGGTGACCTGAGAGTCCTCTCATTTTCAGGACAGCCACAAAAATACCTTCCTAGAGGATAAAAAGTACACACAAATTATAGCTTACTCAAAGAGAGCTGCTGATTTCTCAGCCATTTTACATAAACAATTACTCCTGTGTGGGACAGTCTATCCTCTATTTTGGCTGTGCTATGGCATTTATATTTAAAATACCACAAAGTAGTTAGGGTTGGAAGGGACCTCTGGAGATCTTCTAGTCCAAACCTCCTGCCAAAGCAGGGCCAGACCTAGAGCATCCAGGTGGGAGGTCCCTGGCTAGCCTGTTCCAAGGCTCTGCCACCCTCAAAATAAAGAAGGCCTTCCTCATATTGAGGTGGAACTTCTTGTGTTTTAGTTTATGGCCAAAATATGTATATGTACAGAGAGAGACAGAAAGAAAGAGATGGCTCATTTCCCCATTTAACTGCATCTTTGTCTCTGAAATGGCTGGGGTGCAGGAACCCATAAGGACCTTGTCCTGACAGCCAATTGCAAAGAACCTTCCTCTCAAGAAGGAAGAGCCTAGAAGGTTCTCCCTTAAAAATCTCAAAAATGGGGTGGGGAAATGGAGGGG
>JAOXXN010000265.1:21205598-21216355 GCA_026770055.1 Myrmophylax atrothorax | reverse complement strand
GAACAGGTTAAATCACCAAGTTCACTCTGTGGCCTGAGGAAACTGGAAAAGAATTGACACATCAAGAATACTGCAAAACTTGGGTAGTCAATAGAAAACAAAGACACAAGTGACCCTCTTAAGCTTTGTAAGGCTTATTGATGATGTCTTATCTTTTGTATATGGCATCTTTCTACTGTGATGTCCAAGATTTAAGGAAAGAATACACACATGGAAAATGCAGCCCCTTTCCTTCTAAAAAAAAAATCTTCTTTGGCAACCCATGAAGGGTGACGCAGTTTTAACAGTATTCTTGAGAATTAGATGCAGTGTGCAGAAGTGGCAGAGAAAAAGATCTATGAGAAAGAACCACAACTGTGTACTTTCCATTCCAAAGCCAAAAAGAAAAGGCTGTCTGCTCCTGCTGTCTCCTGTATGACCCAACAGCTGCTAGGATAGCCCACTACAATTGTTTAAAAAAACCCCCATCATTACTAAAATACGAGAAGTAAGAAAAAATAGGCTGAACGGGAGAAAAGAAGGTAACAACTCCTGTGACATCTAGAGCTGTATGACTGAAGACAAGTAAATAAAGAGATGCAAATTAGAAGATTCAAGGAGTACAACCCCATCTAGCTGACAACTTAGCGGTTTCTGAAGTCTCAGCAAGGAGAGAAAGGAAAAGTGTCAGGATTGTACCTCCATCTGCTCTTACACACTATCCTCCCCATTCAGGGCAGAATAAGGCAAGCCATCCTACAACCCATGTGCCGAGCAAAGGCATACTCATCCAGAGGACAACCTGGAGTTCCTAATGCAGGCTCTGCTCTGAAGCACTTCCTAGAGGAACCTCTCTCCTGCCACAAAGAGGATAGAGAAGTTCGCAAAGATCCAAGGCCCAAACTGTTTTACAAAACATTTCAAGTAAAGGGGCGTGAATGTTTTTCAAAAGTTCTAAACTGTCACAACTGAAGACTTCAAATCATTTGGGGAGAAAGAGGATGGAACAACACAGTTGAGTTTTATTGCCAGCTGATGCAATAGACACTTTGCGATGAGAAGGTATTTGGTGTAATAAAAATTGCCTCCTTGCTTCTCCCAAGAGACAATCTGTACTTCAAAGTGTTTCTGTTTTAAGAGAAAGATAAGAACAATGGAATATGAATGCAAATTCAGGCAGGGGCAATGCATCATGAAAATGGAAGTGCTCGGGGAATTTTTTGTTTTGTCTTTGCACTTAAAATGCATTATTATTTGTGTGGACATTTCTCAACAGCAATACCATCTCATCACTCATTAGAATGCATTTCTATTCCAGAAGTGGTACAAAGGATTACACAATGCTTCTAGACACCAAGCCATTGGCATGTAGGATTTAGCTGCTAACTGTAGTCTTATAAATATTTTTATTGCAATACAACTTCCTTAAAAAGTCAGCCTTTATCACACATGCATTGCCTCTCTCCCCCATTATAAAGTGTAATATTTGCGTGTTGAAAAACAACAATACATTTTCCTTGATTAATTTTTCACAAGGGTGATCAATTCATGGTGTTTGTAGAAAAGTTATAATACACAAAAAAGCTTCAAAATGCACTCTGAATCTTAAATCCTTCCTTAGATTTAATAATCACCCAGCTGGCTACACTTCAGACAGCAATACTTCAGTGGAAAGATTAATGAACATTTGGTCTGCAGTTTAATCCCTCTAGATTTTAGCATGAAAAATGCAAACTTTTATAAGTTGGACTATTTTTATGCATTGCAATTATATGTCAAGGTCCAAGTAGCTTTAATGGTAACTTTGAGGCTTCTCAGTCATAGTTTGCTCTCTCTTTAGAGTACTTAAGTTTCAGAAAATATTAATTCACTACACTTCAGCATTATCTAGACCATTTTAACGATTACTTTTCAATATATCATCTCAAGTCAGAAACACCTTCAATTTCTTATTAATGTTATACAATCATCAGTTATTTTGCCTTGCTAGCAGTATGTTTTGTGGCAAAGATTTAACTGATCAAACAATTTAAGACACAAAAATGAACATTAGCTTCTTCTTTACAGCCATTCTCTACAGCCACAGTGGCAAGTTATTGTCTCTACCTTTTAGAGTAGCAAGTGCTGCCTGCCAAGCTCCTGCTGCCCCTGACCTCCATGGTGCCCATACTGCTCAGGTGACGTGTGAACTCCAAAAGAATGGTCCAGTTGAGGTAAGAGTACTTGCACACAGGTTGGGACAATGGCAAAGACACTGTCCATGAACCTTTGTCCTCCTCCCTCAGCATTTCCACAACCCTGCCTTTCCTCTTCTGTGCTTCCAGAGAGAGGTGTTGATAACAGCAGAACAACCTATGAAACTTCATTTGCAGTTAATGGGGCAGGCTGAAATTATTACAGTCAGAGAAATTTCTTTCTGACAAATAACTATGGTTTACCAAGGAACAAAACCCAGTTATCTACCCAGTGTAATTCAAGAACCTGCAAACAGTTTTGTTGGACAATCATACATATAACCAAGGAAAAAAAATCTTCATAGAGCTCTTATAACTGAGGGCCCCTACTAAAAAAACTCCAAAGCTGGGAATTTTTTGCTTCACAGTTCCCGGCAGCAAGTACAGTGCAGAATACTAAGGGTAGAAAAAGAAAGAAAACCACCACCACCATGATGTTGAAAAGTTCTTCTGGTGCAGTTTGCTCAAATTCCCAGTAACAAGACTTCACAACTTCCTTTTTTTCTCCAATTATAGGCACCGGGCTCAATAAACTAGAAAAATACAGGAATGTGTGCTTATTTGTTAGCTTTTTCTTTCAAATGACAGTACTACCCCTATTCCAATGTATTTTCAAGCTAAGCCAGTCAAGAGCTTTGGCAAGAAATGCAAATGGTTTACAAGTCAAATGTAATAAGCAAACAAATATTACCCTCCTGCTGTCAAAATGGTACTACTTGCTACTTTTATCAAGATAAAGCTTAAGTTATTTGCCTATTGTGACCAGCCTAGTCAATATCCTAATGCAATTTTAATGTCCAAAGAGAACAGCGCACATCACTTTTCACCTCTAAGGCTAAATCCTAACACTGCAAAGACAAAGTCTGATCACAAATTCTCCTCTTTTTAGTTTTTGTACTGTTATTTCACTCAATTTCTAGTCATAATTCCACTAATGCATAAGATTTTTCATTTTTATTACAGCTTCTTTTAGTCTATTCTGAAAACATATTTTCCACTTACTTATCTAAGAAGCAGACTTGCACTGATCTAAGTAGTTTTTATGAAAAAGGTAACTCAATTCTGCGTCAGGATATTTGGAAACATTTGCACTATTCATCTGCCAACTTCTGAAACACATTACTCATACCAAGAACCTTATGCCATCTTCTAACACAGATTTTCTAATTTGATGGTCTGAAGAACCCAGAATAATCCCTCACAGTTTTTTATTTTAATCATAAATTTTATTACAGCCAGAAACAACCTCCTTATTATGGTCACTTCTACAAATGATTGAACCTTTCAAGACACTTATTATTACAGACAGGTTAATTTACTGTGGAATTTGCATATATATCCTAATCACTATTTAAATACTGAAAACCCCCAGTTACTTAAAAAGCAGTGAGCCACGTACTCAGAATTTGTATTGTGCTGTCACCAGAATGAATGCTTCATTCAGTGAAACAATTCAGATTATCACCCCCTTACACTAAGAACTGAGCCCATAAAACAGGAAAAAGGCTAGAGAATCTGAACAGGTAAGGGATAAAGACTAAGAAAAGGAAAAAAACTAAAACAGGAGACACCCTATTAGAAGGTAAGCCTAATACTTGCTGCAGTCACAAACCCGGTACACAGCTGCCTGACAAGACCAAAAAAGTGAACTCTATTTAACAGTCAAGGAGAAAACAGTTTTTACAAGATTGTTAGATGGATTTGAACTAAAAAGCCTGGTACATTGGAGTAAAGCTGTGCAGCAGTAGTGCCATGTCCCAGGGCGTGTGCTGGCAGGGCAGCCACAACTAGGAAGATGCACACACCTATGAGATGCAAGCAAGCTACAGCAAATACAAGAACACTGCATTGCCTGGAGCTGCTCTCATTCTCCTCACTCAGCATATCCTGTTGGTTTTGGCAGGTACTTCTTCACATGCTAACAGAGCCAAGTTCAACATCTTTAACTTCCACAATAATATATATTTTGAGAGGTTTCATTTGGAATATATTTGCATTAAATTATACCAAAAATTTTGGAGCTTCCAGGCACAGAGCAAGGTGTAGCTTCACTCTTGCAATCCAGAAGCAATTAGAGCTGCAATGTCATCAAGTAAGAGATTGACAGTGAAGCAATCATAGACGCAGCTCATACACACACACTGTGAAAGGCAGCAAAACTTCACTGTCACTCTCAGCCTTTGATCTTTTGGGATGCAAAGAAGAACTGACATCAAAAATAAAACAACGAGTTAAGAAGCCACTGCCAGATTTGAATAAACTCTAAATTAAAATGTCAACAAAAGCAGTTATGTCTCAATGCCAACAACAGAACCAGATTTATACTTCAATCTGGCCAGATCTTGGCTTTCCTTCAAATAAAGGTTCATGCTAGCTTTGCAGCAATACTTCCCTCTAATTAATTAAAAGCCAGGTGTTACATGTTTAACAGCTAACTTTATCTATGCCATATTAGATAAGACTCTATACCAACTTAGTTCCACCTTCAGTCAAAATCAAACAAATGAAAAAATACCGTTATTTCCAAACTCTAAAGCTATATTTTATTAAAAAAAAGGGATTGAAATAGTAATCTAGGAGAAGGAAACTTTGAATACTAAGAATTTAGACCCACTGGGTAATCCAGATGAAACAGCCTTGAACACAAAACTTAATCTCTTGTCCAGCAGCCCTACAAGGTAGATCCGTTTCCATGGGTTTGTTTTCTAGTCTAGAAACTTTCAGTGGCTTCCTAGTCCCCATGAGTAATTTTCCTCTCTATAGCATGTTAGGCTGGGTATGCTCCCTGATAGAATATTCTGAGATCTTCCATTCAGGAACATATAGCCTCCCCTAATCAGAGATCTTCCCTGACCCTGCGTGCATCAGCCACTGAAATATAGCCAAGTCCCTTTTCTCTGGCGTGCCCAGACACACTTGGAAGTAACAATAAACTGAGCGAAGGCATTAAACCAGATGCATCCTTCATGCACTGTTCTCTTCATCAAAACCAGTTTATGAACAGTGCCCATTCCTGAACATATGCCCATTGAGTTAGAAGAAAATCATAATGTGAGAAAAAAGGTAATTTTTTTTATATATTGTCAAATGTATTTGTTATATATTGTCAAATATGACATGGTCTCAACCCAAAAGTAGTTTAGTAACCCTAATTTGCTAGAACTTTCTAGATATAGGCTCATAATCACTATGTTTCATCTAGTGTTTTGTTTGGTTTTAGTTTTGGAGTAAACCTGAGGCTTGGATTCCATTCTGCAGCATTATTCAGAGAAGAAAAAACTGAAGGACTGGAGAGATCTTCAAAATCATTATACCAAAGAGACTTTAGTCTACATGCTCCATAACCAATATGAGTTTCTGACCTCAACATAGCCACAGAGAAGAAATCAATGTCATCAATCTAAATCCCAATGAAACTAAGTTATTGACTTTCTCATCTCTTTAGATGACATCTTCTGATATTTCAAATAGGAACAGAAGACAGTTTTTCTCATTGCAGAAAAAAAGTTACATTTTCTAATCTAAGTAAATAGGAGTAGGAAAGAAACTTAGCACAGATGTGTACCCCAAGCACACAGAGCTGGCTTCTCTCCTGACTAACCCTTTTTATTCCTGCAGGTGTTTAATTGGGTTCACTTTGTGTCTTTATGCAAGAATTATGAACCACACACTACGTGAAGCACATACTATTAAAGGTTTTTCACAGCCATAGTTATCTAAAAGTGAAAAAGAGTGGAGATGGCTTAGAGAGGGGCAACATTATCTTTTATTTATAAAGAAAATTGCTACCTCTAGACAAAATTTTAAGACCTCTCCTACCAAATGCTGGAAAAAAGGTGAAAAGGCATTGTCCAAGTATTTTGCACACTACCATTAAACTAAAAGTTCTTTCATTGACCGAAGTTGAATTAGTGTGTGTGTGCATTAACACTGGCTCTGTCGTATAAATAATGACATTTAACAAGGCCAGTAATATTATCATTCAATTTTCCCTTCAAATTATTAAAGTGCTAGGAACAAGTAGTCCTGAGCAGAAGCACTTAGAGCAATCTGAGACTGCAGCCACCAAAGGGTAGCCAACACCTCTCGCCCAAATTCCTCAAGTGTTCAGTGGCTATCTTGCAGCTGACTCACGTCTCCTGCTGATCTCAATTCCATGACTCAGTCATACAGATCAAGGAACAGAGCCAGTTGAAAATTAACAAAAAATGGATAATATTTGAAACAACTTGCTCCATCACTCTGACTATGCGTTGACAAATGAGGCTCACAGGTTGGCTATGCAGTGGGGTCAAGAGAGATGAGGGAGAGAAATCCTCCCACGGGCAGTTTTCACTAAGGTTGCCTAACGTGAATCTTCAAACCAATGTTTGAAAGCATTTAAATAGACATACTAAAAATTATTTCACTCTTTCCATTTCTTTAAATCATCAATTATTTAAATAATTGTGGCACACAGACATCAGAAGTCCTCTGTAGTGCAAGGAGCTGGGTAAACTCGGGAACAAACTTCAGAAGGACCCTGCTTCTCTGATGGTAGGAATTCACCATGCAGTGGAAAGTCCTGGCCAAGGTGCCTCTATATTCTAAATAATTGTATCAGGAGGTCTGGCATAACATTACAGGGTTTACAGATGTCTAAACACAGACAGAAGGGATTATATTAAAAAATCTTATTTCTCTTCAGAGCTC
The DNA here is from genome assembly GCA_026770055.1 of Myrmophylax atrothorax. Taxonomy (NCBI): domain Eukaryota; kingdom Metazoa; phylum Chordata; class Aves; order Passeriformes; family Thamnophilidae; genus Myrmophylax; species Myrmophylax atrothorax. The sequence continues at coordinate 21,209,450 of JAOXXN010000265.1, read as the reverse complement.
AAGTGTCAAGCATCAAGCTGGGAGACTTAACTTGTCTCACAGTCCTGGAGTGAAATGTTCAAATAATTTAACAGAGACACAGGTGAGAAGCCTCTGTAATCACAATGTGAGGTGATGAGAGTTGGGAGAATGAAAACTACATCTGCTATTTCCTAAAAGAATGAATTTGAAATAAATGAGGAAACTGATCATCCTCAGTCAAGAAGCCTTCTCTGTCTTCCTAATACAGCCGAGACATGGGAAGTTGGCTCTCTGGATTAGTGGTATTACAACATCCACCTGGGAGGAAGCAGTCTGAATTTTTAGTTCCTCCTCTAAGGCATTTTAATCTGTTTTAACCAGTGATCAAATAATCTAAAATACATAAACACGAACATGAACAAATCACTGGAGAGAAGCCTTAAAGAAGATGAAATGCCAATAGAGTAGACAGAGTAATTGATAAAAGCTCTGGAGGAGCTATTGCTATTATAGTTCTTAATGGCAAAAACTACTTGCAAGCTTAACATGATTTTGTTTTCATCATTAGAAAACAAATATTTGACCTTCTGAACAAGGAATCTGGCTCGGTTACCATATGTGAAGTTTGACAACTCAAGGGAAACCTAACTTATATTTAACTAATATATCAAGGACATAGCTATTCTGATCTTAAAGGCTCCAAGCAACCAGTTCTTATGGAGTTCTACCCAACAAGTTAATTACTGTCATACTATTTTTTCTTGTGCTAACAAAAAAAAATAGCTAAAACTGTGTCTTCTTTTGCTAGACTAAAATTGGCTTAATAGTAGTTATAGGTAGCACTTACAGAAGATGCTGAGGAACACTTCTGGTATTGTAGTTTATAGAGCTCTTTTTTGTTTATCAACTATAACAAGTGCTAAATCAAAGGCAGAGAACATCCTTTTTTGTTTTGGTAATTATTGCATTTCTCCTCCCTTCCTCCTCCTATGAATATTTCTCTTATCAATTTTCTGCATTTCATATATTCTCAGTGATTGCTACCAGTTCCAACTGGTTTACACTCTTATTTTATTGCAGGCTCTCTTTCCTCTGGGATATGGTTGCTTTTATCCATCATATTTGCAACATCAGTTTGTGGGTAATCAACTGTTATTAAACCAGTCCTAATTTTCCTCATCTATTTTCTCCCTCACAACCAGTGAATCTTACCACACACACAGAGAATCACACAGACTATTCTGAGTTGGAATGGACCCACAAGGATCATCGAGTCCAACTCTAAAGTCAATGGCCCATACAGGGGATTGAACCCATGACCTTGGCATTATTACAATCAAGTTTTAACCAACTGAGCTAATCTCAGGGTCAGTTTCTTAAGCTTCAAGAAGTTTAGCAATTCTCATGCATTTCAGTAACTGCAACTGTAGCTGCATTTAGTCCATCAGCCTTGTTGAAGAGCCCTTACCATCTGCACACTTGTTTATATATAAAGATATACTATATACACACATATATATACATATATGACGTCCTTTCCTCTGGCTCTTTTATTTCTGCTATATCCCTTTCTGGAGATGGAATGGATAGAGCAACAGACAGCAATTATAGTTACTAAAATTTGGTGTCCTGGGTTGCACTGGGAAGAGTGTGGCCAGCAGGTCAAGGGAGATGATCCTCCCACTTACTCAGCCCTAGTGAGGCCACATCTGGAGTGCTGTGTCCAGTTCTGGGCTCCTCAGTACAAGAAAGACAAGGAGCTACTAGAGAGGACCACAAAGATTACTCTTATGAAGAGAGACTGCGAGAGCTGAACCTGCTTAGTCCATAGAAGAAAGAAGGGGATCTTACCAATACATATAAACATCTCAAGGGCAGATGTCAAGAGGATGGCGCCAGACTCTTTTGACTGGTGTCCAGTGACAGGACAAGGAGTACTGAACGTAAACTAAAACACAAGATGTTTCCTTTCAACATGAGGAAGAACATCTTTAAGTTAAGGGTGGGAGAACACTGGAACAGGCTGCCCAGGTAGAGTATGGAGTCTTCCTATCTGGAGACGTTCAGAACTCACTTGGCTGTGATCTTGTGTAACTTGTTTGAGGTGATCCTGCCTCTACAGGGTGGCTGGACTATATGATCTCAAGAGGTCCCGTCCAACCCTAACAATTCTGAGATTCATGCAGCATAATTATACTTTTGTTTTCTTTCTTGAGTAGTCTTCCTTCTGCACAGTTATGACTTGCTCTCTACAGATCATAGTTTGGTTCCTGCCATCTGAAAATACACTGCACCAGCCTGAAGATATCTGTCCCCTTCAAATGAGAACCATTTGCATGACTACTCACTTGCATTATTGTAAATTATTTTTGTAGGTGAATATTTTAATAGCACAGGCCACAGTGTGCTATTGGAGGCTTTGGTGCACAACCCAAGCTCTGGAGAGGGAAACAGGGCCCCTGTAAGCTTGAGCCTGCTTCAGGAAAATCAGCAAACATCAAAGGTATGCAGTCGCTGCTAAGAGACGCAGGCAGAAAGTGATACAGAGGGACATAGTTTGGGTAAAAAGCACCAATCAATTGTATCGTATGCCTGCACACCCCAGTCAATAGCCAATAATATTCCTGTACTATTCGTGGACTTAGAAAGTATTTGATAAATGTGTATGTTTCAGTAAATAAAGTTCAGAGCACTGACGATACTTCTGTGAAGGTAACGTCTTTGACTCTCGCGTCGGACCATTGAGAGCTTGAAATATCGGCACCCGAAACTGTTTTTTATTTTATTATAGGAGACAAAAGGCTTCTTCTTCTTGGAGAAGGAGTGAAGGCAGAGAATATGCATCTGAGATCACCGGGCTGCACCTTTCTCTGTTTAAGAACAAGGATCGTTCCTGTAAATAAGCTTCTATCCCAAAATGTAGTTTAGAGCCTGCCTTCTCTGCAGAGATGTGAATGACAGGGTAGAGGAGACAAAATGCTTCTTGTTCTTGGAGAAGGAGTGAAGAAAAAATATGCATCTGAGTTGCCTGCCCTGCACCTTTCTCTCTGGGTGAAAGCATAGTAGTGTAGGAGGGGATGGTTCTCTCCTAAAATGTAGTTTAGAGCCTGTGTTTGATGATCTGCAGTGAAAAGACAAATATTCCTGCAGAGAAAATGGATCAGGGCACAAAACTTTCTTCTTGGAGAGGGAGTGAAGGCACAGAATATGCATCTGAGATCACTGGGCAGCACCCTTCTCTCTGCTTAAGAAGAAGAATAATCCCTGAGAATACGCTTCTATCCCAAAATGTAGTTTAGATCTTGCCTTCTCTACAGAGAAGTGAAAGTGTATAGGAGACAAAAGGCTACTTGATCTTGGAGAGAGAGTGAAGAAAAAGAATATGCATCAGAGATCACCAGGCTGCACCTTTCTCTCTGCTTAAGTAGAGGAATAGACGTTGAGAATACGCTTCTCTCCAAAAATGTAGTTCAGAGCCAGACTTCTCTGCAGAGATGTGAAAGTCAAGGCATAGGAGAGAAAAGGCTTCTTGTTCTTGGAGGGGGAGTGAAGGGAAAGAATATGCATCTGAGATCACTGGGCAGTACCCTTCTCTGTGCTTAAGAAGAAGAACAGTCCCTGAGAATACGCTTCTCTCCCAAAATGTAATTTAGAGCCTGCATTCTCTGCAGAGATAAGAATAGGTATAGGAGAGAAAAACCTTCTTGTTCCTGGAGAGGGAGTGAATGCAGAGAATATGCATCTGAATTGCCTGCCCTGCACTTTTCTCTCTGGGTGAAAGAACAGTATTTTAGGAGGAGAGGGTTGTCTCCTAAAATGTAGTTTAGAGCCTGCCTTCTCTGGTCTACAGTGAAAAGGCAAAAATTCCTGCAGAGAAAATGGATCAGGGCA
>JAOXXN010000265.1:21186014-21197260 GCA_026770055.1 Myrmophylax atrothorax | reverse complement strand
TTGTTCATATTAACAGACATTCAGAATTTATCTAATAAACAAGTAATTAATGTCACATAATGCTTACTGTATTAGAGACATACATCACTACCCAATGCTAATTATCTCTGTGGTGTAGAGTCAGACCTACAAAGAATCCTTCTTTGCCTGGGACAACAGCAGTCACAAAATAAACCAAAAAGGATACTATTACTGGAATTTTTTTCATCTAAATTTAATGGGCCATTCTTTTCTCTCTTCCTATCAGTGCACACCACTTCCAAATCAAAGGATTTGTATAACTAACACACTAAACTCCTACTTACCTCATTTAGAAGTTTGAAATATAAGTCTGTTACAAATCTACTAATGCAGAAACCTTATGCCATCAGACGAATTCAAAGTGAATATCCAAAAATATCCATGTCCAAAGAGACTGGACAGACACAGTTTCAACTGCTAGCAGAACATTCTGTGCAGATGTACAGCCCCTCTGACACAAGTGAAAAGGGATTTCCAGTCTTTGAAAAAGAAAAGAATAGTTACATGTAGCTATGTGTAATGCAAGCGACTTTGTGGATTTCAGCACTGATACACTTTCCATGCAACCGAAATACAACAGCCCTCTCAAGAGAAAACTGTGTCACAAAGCCTGCAGTTCCACTCTGTCACATCCCTCCTTAGCATGGAAGAGGTCGAGATCATGTAAAGCATGTTTTAATTTGTTGTGTCCAACCTCTCCCTCACTTCTTTCAGGAAAATAATAAGACCGCTAACACTGAGACAATCTCCATTACATGCCAAATTGTGGTTGGTGGTCCAAAACACTGAAGGCATTAGAGCTTCTTCAACAAAACAGATGACCTAGATAAACCTCTGTCAAACATCTTTCTTGGAGGTGGCCTAAAAACACTCTTAAGAAGCTTTTCAAACACCTGACCCAAAACAGACTTCTAAAATAACAGCCCCCATGCAAACATTACACCAACCATGCTTTAGAGCAACTGGAAGGAAACTGTTTGAGTCCTAGTAACTGCAACTACAAATGTATTTGGTTTTGAATGCTCCCTCACAAGGCAAACCACAAGATTTATCCTAAAGTTAATGTAAGAAAACATCCTCTTGAAACAGCTTTCCCAAAATAGACTGTACCAACAATAAATCCCATGCTAGTCTAGTACTCACGTTTTTGAAGAGGATCTAAAGAGAACAAAAAGCCCATGTGCATATGCCAGTTACGACTTTAAAGAAAAGTGAAAGCAGAAACCAGTGAATTTATGCCCTGAAACCCTGTTACCTTCTACACTTATTAGCCTAACGTATTAAATAAATATTTAATCTACTGATTTCTTTATTTTGCCTCAATAATATAAACCCTGAATATTCCAACATTTAATTACTATTTATTTTGTGTGTACTATTTTTGACTCTAATGAATGCTTTTTGGTTCCTTTAGGTGTCATCTTCATCTCCAAAATATTCATCAGGATCAACTATGCCTTTTGTTGCCTTGAATAAAAACTGTGTAGCAAAAAAAGCTGATATTAAAAATCAAGCTGTGAAAGCAACTAAAGTATTACTTAGTACAGAAAGCTAGTTCCTATGTCTGATTTCATCAGTAAGATTCTTTTGCCCCCTCACTTCCATGCAAAGACTCTTCAGACCAAGTTTTCCATAATTATTGCCAGAAATGTGTCATTGTTTCCCTCCTTTCTTTACAGAAATACATCAACTTTTTTACAGAGTAACACAACATCTTAATGTCTTTATATAAAAAAAGCTCCCATAATCACAATTCTCCTTTTCTAAGGTTAAGTGCAAAGGCTTGCTACAGAAGCTGAATGGTGCCACCTACCCACACCAGCATGAAGGAAGGGAAAGGCTTTCTTTTACCATCTAGAAAGCTGTAAAGGGCAGATTTCCATTGGATGTAAGGAAGAAATTTTTATAATAAGGGTGGTAAAATGCTGGAATAGATTGTCCAGAATAGTTGTAGATGCCATATCACTAGGAGTCCTCACAGTCAGCTTGCAGGGGACTTTGAGCAACTTATCTAGTGAAATATGACCCCACCTGTGGCAGGAGGGTTGGACTACATGATCTTTAGAGTCCTTCCAACCAAAATCATTCTGTGATTCTATGACATGGTTCCTATGTTCTTTCTTATTTTGATTTTCTTTGTTTTCTACTTTTAGTTAATTTTTTTTATACCCTTCCTCCAGCCTGGCAGTGCCAAACTATTACCCAGGTTTGCACATGCATCTCCTGCCTCATCACTTTTTGCTATTGGCCATACCTCAGCTCCTTCCTATGGCCTGACTGTGGCAGACAACAATTTAATTTGCCAAGGACTGTAATACCTCAATTTAAATAGAAAGTAAGTTAAATATAATCTTTGTATCACAGACAAGCTGGTACAGTTGAACCAAGTCTGATTTCAAATTCTGAAAACGCCTCACAGTACTGACTGCTACAGATCCTGCATTTAATATTGAGATTTAAGCAGCATGCAGTAATTATGGCTTAGAACCACATATTTAAAATGAAGCAGAAAGAAAAACAGGAAAAACATCAGTACATAACATTTCTTGCAGCTTCACATTGCTTTAAGCAGAGAGTGGAAAACCTGAGAACTTGAAATTATTATAGTACTGAAAATTTTTCACAGTATTTCAAACATTCATTACAGTTCTTTGCACTCATTTTACTGATATCTAAGACTGCATAAATTCAGGACTAAACAATTAGCACTGTCAGCTCAGCCGAAGGTACGTATATACCTATTAAAGGTAGTATACTACAGGTGGCGAATGAACCTCTTAGGGCTCTGTAGAAGAGCATTTTCCAGCCTCAACAAAAGAGCATGCAAGAGCTGATGAATGAAAGATTATCTACTATTTTACAAGCAAATTTTTAAAATACTGGATTGAATTATGAAAAGAAAGACTTTATTTCACAAATCATTTTCTCACTTAATTTTACACTTAGCAGTGTGTCCAATATAATTACTCATAAAAAATTGCCATATGATTGAATTTTTCTCTTTATCCAAAAAGCAGCACCAGCATCTGATGTTCTGCTGATTAGAATCTGGCTCAATGTCTGAAATGGAATTTTCCACATGAAAAAAAAATCCTATGTTAATTCTGAGAGAATAATTTCAGAAACAGAACTGTAAACATTTCCATACCTTCACTGAAACTGGGATGGAAGATGAAATTATTCATCAAAACAATCATAATTACATGTATTCAAAAATGAAACATGCTAAATTTCAGTGAGACTTTCAGAAAGTGTAGTGGGATGCAAGGGGCAGATTACACAGAACACAAAAATAATAATTTCTGAAGAACTAAAGAAAAGTTTATGTAACTTTTCCGATGAATTTTTTTCCTACTACATTTTTAAGATAAATGAAAACCAATGCCAGATTACTCACAGCAAGTCTTAAAAACTACAGCAGCATTAGAAAAGATATAATGGTGGAGAACAATGCCACAAAATTGACTGGTGTAAACTTCCCAAGTGTTCTGACACAGGTGCATGACTTTTACAGCGCAGTGAAATTATTGTTGACATTCATACTTATCTATTTAGCAAGTAAGTTGCTCTTTCTGAAAATACTTACAGAAAAGTAAATCAAAGACTGAGCAATAATAAGTTCCTAAACCACTGGAACTTACTCCTAGATTCTTCAGAGGACACATTCAGAACAAACTCAGTAATTACAGATTATAGTGACTCAAAACACCTGCAACTCATGATACAGCATTTATGTCACACCCCCAAAACAGACCTTCTCTTTTATATTAAAAGAGTTGGGTGTGGAAAATCAGCTGCAGTAATGAACATACCCTGGATTTGCAAGCAATATTTCAATAAGTCTCAAAACACGACTACTGCATAGGATTAAAAGCAAATCAGTAATTTTCAGAATAAAATAATCACTGTGCAAACCACATGTTTGTTTCCTTCCCTATTAGATAAAATTGAACTAAAGTATAACGAAATTAACACAGCATCTACAGAACACACAAAGTAGTAATACAGATTAATATTTTTGACAAATGGGTAACAAAGAAAAGGGAAAAGGCAGACACATATAAGCAATGATGAGAGTGTGTGGTTAGATGCATAAAATGTTATTAAAATGCCTTAAAGAGGAGCAGTAGCTTGAACTACGTCTCCAGCTCGATTCCACTACTGCACTGTTCATTAAATCTACTGGTGACTATTTACTATAAGCCTGAAAAGAAATTAAAAATTATTAGCAAACTGACTCAAACTGCATAACCGGAAAAGGCTGTGCGAGTCTGGAAGGAAATCTGTGGACAGAACAAAAAATGGAATTGGGAGGCTAGGATAAAAGCAAAAAAAGACTGAAGAACCAAATTACAGCTGATGCATCAGCTCATGATGTATTAACCTAGGCTGAAGATGCTACCAGCCCTTGATGCCATTATATTCTTGACAGTGATGCTGAGATTTTTTGAATTCTCTATTTGAAACTGGACACCTAGAACACTTGTACACTTAATTCAAAGAGATGAATGTCTGAAAATAGCTGCAGAATTTGAGCCTTTCATTTTATAAGGCCACTTAGAGATTATTATGTGTAGCCTTTCATTGCAAGAGCAGATATGCTAAAAAACATAGTTCATGTGTCCAAAAAAATCTCATTAAAAGGAGACATGAAGTAAACCTTAACAGAGCAGTTACTGTTTGGACATTTATTTTAAAATAATTTTATTCACTATTACATCCTTTCCAAAGGGCAGGCTACTTCCTCTAATAAATCAAGCTTTTTACACAGTGTGCTGAAAGAATGAACTATAAACATTATGTCCTTTTCAATGCCACCCCACCTTCAGCATCTTGAAACATCCTACTACTTTGAAACCTACTTCTGGGCTGCTGACTAGCTCAGCCTTGCCTTGCACTGTCTTCCAAACTGTCCTTCTCCACAGTTTTAACTTCTATACAGAAAAATGGATTAGTTTCTGACAGCTTCTGTAGTGTTCTCACACATCTACATAGTACCTTGTGACTCTTCATAGTCTCATTTCACCTGCAGAACCATCCCTATCCTTTCACAAATGTTTTTATAAGAATTTCTCCATTTTAAATGCCACAGCATTTATCAGATCATAATTCAGATAAACTCACACCAACTTGTGTAACTTCTACATATAGTTCTATTTCTACACACTGAGTTCTATGGTTTCAGCAAAACAGAAAAACTATTTGCCCACCCCTCTCTACTTCTGTTGTACAATATAATTTAATGTAGACAATATCAAGCTAGGACATAAATCGCATCTTTTTCTCCTTGAAGAAAAGTTTATTCACTAGCCAAGAATAGCTGACTGAGAAACCAAACAAGTAATATACAAAAAACCAGAGCAAACCTTTAGAAAAAAAAAGGATGTGGCAGACTGAAATATAAGTCCCCTCAAAAGACACAGAAGTTTAACGTACATCCCTTGTGACTCATTGAGCAGGTTTAAAGTTAGATGAAACAAAATAAATTCACAGTACATTTGTTAAGAGTAAGAAATTAATTTGCTAGCCATATGCTTCTGATGTTACAAAAATGACAGTGAACTGTCCTCTAGTTTAGAATGGGACCTGTACCTTAGACAATTAAAAACACATTTACGGATAAGCACCAGTGGCTGTAGGCACTGAATATGCCTGGAAGGTAACAACAGAATGTGACAGATAGTCCAGCTGCATGGAAAGCTTCTGTTCTTTCAGAAGGGAACAGGTGGATCCTCTCCAAAACCTTCTGCATGGCAATCAAAAATCAGAATATGTACTTTTCAGGATGGTAACTTACAACTGAAATGCTGATTAAAAGAGGTACCTTAGACATATGGAGACAAAGATAGCAGTGCCTAGCTATATCAAACACTGCCAGAAAGATTTTTAGCACCAGGGTTTTTTCATTTTATCCTAATTTATTTTTTCCCCTTCTTCAAAAAAGGGTGAGTATTTTTCAGTTCAGTTTGTCTCTCATGCTCAGGCAGCAGATTTCAACTTTTACAATGACAAAACTGGAGTAGAAAGATTCTGTTTCTAGAAATTTGGAAGTTCACAGCTTTGGAAACTTAAAACTGCTTTCCTTTTACCTGCATTAACAGGCACACTATGAACTTTTTAAATAATACAGAAAACAAAGCACATTTGCTCACCTCATAGTAACTTCGCACAGCATTGCAAAATGCCTCATCTGCTACGATTTGTGTCTCCCCATTCAAGAAGGCCAGGAAACGTTCCTTCAGTAACTGCAGCTGCTGCTTGTTGAGCTATGCAAGAAAAAAAAGAGTGGGAAGAGAACAATAATGAATGCAGTTAGTCTTGAAGTAAAAATTTGCAGCACTATACACACTTAGAAGCTGTGAAAGGGGAAGAAAGGCAGAGGCTCCCTGGCCACCTGTCTCCCCAGTGAGTGGCAGCTCTTTGGAGTTCCACCTGGGCAAGCCAGGTTGTGGCAGCCAGACATGCATGCACACAGCATGCAAGTAAACCCCTGCCTTTTTCCTGATGTCCTTGGGATGTTACAGGTAAGTCTGCATGAATACCTCTGAGCAGCATTTTATATGCACATGCTTAATATAATGGTTGACCTTCCCCATGGTTGCAACACTAGCTAATAAAACTTAGTTCCAGCCTTCAAATAACTGAATAAAACCAACTGAGATGCCTCATTTTTTTGGAGTAATCCAGGCACTACCATTGCAGTGTTTCAACAAGCATGCTCACTGTGAAGGAAATGGACTTCTAGCCACTGATGCTGTAACACTGTGAACAACATGAAACAACTCATCTTGGAGAACAGCAGCCAAAAGGCTCCAAGATTGACACCAAATTACATTTGGTGGACTTCATATCAAAGTTATGATATCCAAACACCTAGAAGAGTACATTACATGCTTAAACCTTGCAATTAACCCATTTTTATCAAAGTTTAATGCTATGGGGAAAAAGCAAAATCTGAAAGCTCTCCAGAGATCCAGACGCAGGTCTTTTGCCAAAGTTCCTATGAACTCTTGAAATATTTAGTAAGATATTTCTCCTCACCAAACCTGTGAGAAGTCCAAATATCGCATCAAAGGAGACCGCCACTAACATATTAATGTAACAAAACAACAGGTAACAACAGCTGTTTTGCTTTCCCAGAACATAAAAATGCACATAAAGTCTTCTCTGAACTTTAAATTTAACATTAAAAAAAATTCAAAACCAACTGATTGAAAAGTTTCTTCTTCCTGTATTTTGCTTAATTAAAATAAACAAACAAATAAACATATAGCCAGAAATTGGAAATATTTTCCCATAAGGCAAAACGTTACATTTGTAATGGCTAACCGGAAGCAAATAACATTGGCCCAATAGCATAATCATTTCTTATGGAAGAACTTTTTGGCAGTAAATATGGTGACATTAGGCTTTCAGGTCTCTTATGTCAAGACTTTGAAGTCATTTAAAATAAAACACTGTTATAAAATCAGTAAAATCTATCCTGATAGTGAGCCTGCCTTGGACAACCTCTATTTTCTTCATATCAAGAGAGGATTTTAATCCTGCACAAACTTTGTTAAGTTTGCAGGCTCATATGCTTCTACGAAACATGGAGCAATTTTCTTCAAAACTCTCCAAATTGACTGCACACCTGAAAGCTGTTCTATTTTGACAGGAAACAATAGTTTAGATGACATCTATAACTTGATATCCGAAATCTTCTGAAAAATAATGAAATGTAGACAGTAGCAATGCAAAGACAAAGAACTATATCTTTGAAAAAAAAAATCCAAGCTAGTTAAAACTACATGATAATTCTGTTCCTCATCTTAATGGAACAATCAATGATACAGAACAAGCCCCAAAAGACCCCCTCAGAAAAAAAAGGCCTCTTGTTGAGGCAAGCAAACTTTAACAAAGGTTGCTGTGACTTGGATAAAATTCCTGAAGGAATTCCAAGGAGAAGCAGCCTGACACTTGACACAAGCCATCCTGTACTACTGCTAGTTAAAAATCAATGAGAGAGAAGTATTTTTATTTCATCTGTTCATCCACCGAAAATGGCATCTATCCACCTGCCTGCCAAACATCCATTCCTTGCACAGAAGGTGCACCACAGACATTAGCTATTCCTAACAGAAATCAAGTTTTATTCCCCTTATTCGATTCTCCTTATTCTTCTCTCATTTTCTAAATATTTTAGACAAGTTGAAATATCAGAAAATGCAAATCATTACAGATGGTTTGATTTTTTTTTTCCAGAACACATTTTTCTTGTGAGAAACTTAAAAAAGAGATAAGCACTCATGCAGACAGTGCCCCATTGCTGAGCAAGCAGCTCCTTCATCCCGTGGAATATTCACAGCTCTGCCACGAGAACATGTGGGCTTCCTGCCAAGGCAATTATGGAAATGTGTTTCCATGCTTGCAGACTTCATTCTTTAGGTGCTTTGCTTGTCTATTACCCACATATCAAATAAAAACATTATGAATAAGGCAATGAAATATAAATTTAATAGATTTTCTCATTTCTAACCATCATTGTTCAGCAAATCAAAATGCCTTTAAAATATTTAATACATCGCTTTCATATTCACTACTTTAGGTAGCGAGACATTCTAAGGGTTGAGTGGCATTTTAGGATTACTCTATATTTCTTAAATTACTTATGTTTTAGTGCAAAATCTAGATGTGCAGAATAAAGTTCTCCTGCAAAACTAAACAATAGTAATATTTCCAATGGAAATATGAAATGCTGCAACTTGCACTAAGGATGAGCTGAAGTCTATTTTACAGGTCCCAAGTACTGTAATATATAGTAAAATAGTTGCATTAACTGTCAAGATACAGAATAATTTATAGTAGTCTTCTGCAGCATACAGCTCCTCTGGGTTTTTTCACTTGTCAGAATATTAAATGTACAGTGAATTCTCTCTGATCTCTTTTTTTCCCCTCTTTTTGTCATTTTTAATGCATTCATTAACACTCTTCAATTTGCAGCATTTAAAAATGAAACAAAACTAACAGTGGAAGTAGTAGCTTAGAAATGCAGAGGAAAAGGGGATGTCTAATTGCATTGGAATGTTGTAACAGCAAAAGAAGAGAAATAAGCAACAGTACAGGACATTATCTCTTGGACACTGACAAGGAGCTCAACTTGTCAAAGTCTGGGCTGCCTTTGAAGTTGTTGATCTTGGTCAACATGGAACAAAAAATGAAGGCATCACACACAACCTGAATACCAAGGACAGTGCTTAAACTTAAGGGCAGTAAGCCTGGAAACATTCTCTCTGGTAGCAGTTCACATAATGGAGCTCAAAGTCCTTCTGAAGGAACATTGCCTTTCCATTGCATGTGCCCTTTCCTGCTCTGCTCTGTGCAAGACTCATAACACATCAGTCCTGTGCTTTCAGTCCCTCAAAATCTCCTCTCATCTTTACTGTCAGTGCTTCTGTTGCCGCATTTTAATTCCAACAGAAAAAACCATGAACAGGAAATTTAAAATTAAAAAAAATATTACCACCTGAAGTGTACAGCAAAGCCTCACTGATTCTGTTGCTTTCCATCAACCTGCTTCAGTTTTGTATTGCTTATTTGGATTTTACATTCTCAGTGGTATGAAATGTGTCGTTGTAACTCCGTGTGATACTTCATAAATAACTACTGCTTCTTCATGGGAGAACATATAACTAAATTCCAGTGACTCACAATATCAGAATATCAAGTTTGCACTCTGCAAACAACGGAAGATGAGCAAAGACAAATTTAAGGGAAAACAAGATTAACTGTCCAGAACTCTTTTTTTTCTTTATTGCAGCCACACAACAGAATTTTTTTCCCCCCTCTATCTCTGTGCCTTCAAAAAAGGGAAGTTTTGTTTTTACTTTACATTTCCTAATCTTAGTAGACTATCAATGAATGAAAACGTGTATTTATGGTAAACTTCTTAAAGAGCTATTTAATTAAATTAATAAGAGCTTAGTCAAGTTGCAGTAGCAATCTAACTTTTTATAATTTACAGAGTAATACAAAGGTATGAAAGAGTCTCAAGCACTTAACTATTAAAAAAATGTCTCACCTTGCATTTAACATTTCAAAGAAGTGTTATATATCCAAATATATTCCTCTTAGAGCACCAATTTAAAGAATTGCTTTTCCCTGCTAAAGTAAAACTTGGATATTAAAACCTAGAGGCATTTCTGGTTTAGCTCCTCTCATACCTTTAAACAATTTCAATAAATGGATTTCACACAGAGTTTAAATTCTTATTTTTATAAGAAGTTGCATTTCAAATAGATCTGGCAGCTTACAAAGTTGTTTCAATGTCACAAGTTTTACTTCCTTAAATAATAAACTCCAACATTTTAAAGGAAAAATGAAGCATCTATGCACTTGTTACAGTAACACTGCTCATTTCTCTTTGAAAGACAGAAGGAAAAAAATAAAACCATAGCTTCATTGAGTCTGATGCTCAATTAAGAGTATCTTCATCTGCTTCTCACTGCCTAAGTAGAGTAGCTCACTACTGCCCTAATCACATGCAGCCGACCGCTGCTGGCAAAGACAACTCCCAGCACCACGGTCCCCTAGAAAACTTTGGACTTAGTAACAAGGTTAACGCGTAGCCTGTGCGTTGGCCACAACCAGCCTGTCCCTCGAGCACCGCGGATGCCGGTGAGCAACATTCCACTATTCCCCACGGCTTCAGTCAGCCAGGAGCGGGCACTGGAGCAGCAACACTCTGAGCCGTTGCCACCTTGTGGCGATCTCAGGAACACGGCAAACTGCAGGTCACACTCCGACCTGGGATCTCGGCGAGGAGCAATAAGCCCCTGACCTTAACACAAGCAACAGCATTGCTTCTTGTCTCCTCCCACACTGTAGTGTGAGACTACCCTTTCTTAGACCATATGGGTATTTTAGGGAAATAGCAGGAGGTGATGACTGCAATTACAGACAGAGCTAGATAAAATACTTCTTACTGAGACTGCACAGAGACAGGGCTAGGGAGGAGCCAACCAAAGAGCCTCTTCCTGAACCCTCAATGTTGCAATGTGTATTGTCTGTAGCACCAAACACGACTTAAGTCCCTGAACACTTTCAAAAAATTGGAAGCTTTGTTATTTCAAAATTATGCCATTTTGTACAGTGTCTTTGACAGCAGCAGTTGCTTTTGAAATACTTTAGTCAAAACTATATTTTTTTGAGACCAGAGTGGAAAAAAAAGCCCAGTGAGGGCTCCC
>JAOXXN010000265.1:21127615-21139124 GCA_026770055.1 Myrmophylax atrothorax | reverse complement strand
CGCCATCTATAGCTTTTTTCCCTGCCTCTCTTACGCATATGCACACACTCTCTCCCTCTCTTTTATATATAACCACATAAATGCAGGTTTTTCACATCCCATACAGAATTTGGCAGAACCACAGCATGCAGGGAAGCAGGGATGCACCACCAGCAACTGGAGGCTCTGCCTCAGCCACAGATCATGGTCATGGTCTCACTTCGAGTGCACAGGAGTCGGTTGTTTCCCTTCTTCCAATATGTGAATACATTCAGAGTTACAACACACAGGCTTATAAGACCAAATAATTGCTAATTAATTCATTATGACACACAACCTTATCGGACGAACAAGATACTAATGAATTTACTGAAGTCCAGAACAACTAAAAGGTACTACAAGGACATGGGTATTCCAGTTCTGGGTCTGCTCCATCTGTGAACATGAATTCCACATGAACCAGGAAATTACACCCAGGGTTCAATGCTTCCAAGCATTTATTTATCTCTAATCTAAGTTTCTACAAATGTGTCAATGTAATTGAGGACTAGGGCTATTTAAAATATTTCCAGTTTATAAATTAAGAAGAACCCAATTAGGCAGGAACACTCAAACAGGTGCCTGGATAAAATTTTACCCCGATGAACCTCTAAAGAACTTCTCAGGGTAAAAAAAAAAAACAAACAACATTCTTTTTGGGTTTTTATGAAGAAGATCAATTTTTAAACTTTCAATTTTTTTCCTGTCAGATGTAATTTCCATATTGCTATTTTTGCAAGAATGCAGAAAAATCACAGTCCATTTGGTGGCCTATACACTTGACAGCCAACAGTTGCTACTCATACACATGCTAATAATCAACACAGAGAGGATGCTACCCAAAGGCTCCCTGCAAGCACTAAAGACCTCTCTCAGCTCTATAAACAGCAGACTGTTGCAAAGCCAACTATTACAACAAAATGCACTATGTCAGTATATTTCATAAGCTGACTCTATTGAAGTCACACAATAGTTGAAAAGAGCATTTGATATTAAAATTCTGCCCCTATTAATCCCTACCAGCATCATTATCCTCAGCACTGGAAAGTGTAAGCACAACAACCTCTTGCAAACCAGTTCGGGTCTGTCTGTGGGATTATATTCAGTGGATGGCTCAGGGTGTCACAATATTTTCCAAGGGCACTTTATTTGCTCTCTGAAGATACACTTGAAAATGATTTCTCAGTCATTAATTATTCATTCTATTTCTTATAATCAGTTCTTTTAATTAGTATCCCAGGCAGCTTTGCGGAGGATCCCACACTTTCAGTAATTAGGGGCAGTTTGTTGTCCCTAATTAACTTCAGACATAGCAAGACTTTTATTACTTTGTTACTTCAGCTGGTTTTATGTTTGCGTCGCATATTCTGTCCTGCTTTAATGGCTCAGAAAGGAGACTGCCCTGATGTGCTATTTATCTCATTTAGGTTCCATCTCTCTTTCTTGACTCTGTATTAGCTGCTTTATATTAAATCTCTCCGACTCTCTGAAGTCACGTCTACACTGGCAAGCAGTGTGACATCAGAAAAGTGCATCTGTATGGTGAAACAGAACCCTGCCAGCCTGTACAGTCTCCTTCCCTTGTGTGCTGCTCGGCATAATTAAGTGCACTTGTAACAGACACAGCTTGTAATATACCAAGAGGGTCATGTATGGAGGCTTTAACCAATTTACTGATTTTATCATGCTTCTATGACCTCTTGAATGCTATTCCAAACTGAATTCTGACTAACAACTGTAGTTAGCAATTAATGTGGTAATAGACTATTACAGTTTAAATATCCAGAACATATAAAACATCTAACAGTTTAGTAATAATCAAAGTAATTTTATTGACATTTTACATAAATAATACTTCTCATTGTTGCATGATGCTTTTCATCTACAGGCAGCAAGGTACATTAAAGCAGCAGAAAGACTCCTGTGATCCAGTTGTTCCAATGAAAGTTTGAGGAAGAGCCAAGCAAAGACCCCCAATAATACCAGCCCTGTTCACTGTGTACTGCTGTCCATCCTTGTGATTCAGAAAGTAAAGAGGTTTTAAAAACTCCCCACCCCAGCCTCTGGGTTGTGGGGCCAAAGAGAAGACAAACAAATCTTCATCTGGGTATAACAGAATTCCCCTCAGGTACATCCTAAACATAGGGTGTTTGAGAGAGAGCCACACACAAAAATACCCACATAGTCCCATATCAGTGGGTGACTGATTTGCAGAACAAGCAGATCATCTTTATATTACACAGTCAAGAAAAACATCCTTATTTTCTTTTCAGCAACACAAGAGCAAAATATATCCATATATGCACAGGCTGCTCGATCTTGTAATTCTCAGATCACCTTTGTAGGATGTTTTGCTTTTTTATATTGTAGGTGGTAAACAGAAGGCTTATACTCACAAAACACAGCTAGTCACTTTGTAACACTTACTACCACAGAGAACTGACTGGAAACATTACATAATGGTGCTTAAAAACCTGGATAGCAGAAAAAGACAACTTTAAAAGCTGGCTTTAATCTTAAGTGGTGTTTTTAAAGTAAATGAATTTGGGAGCAAAAGTATGCTGAAAATTCTTGTATAATAGACAATTTAAGGTCAAATGCTTCTATTTACTTCATAATCATGTACTAGCAAGCTCAGAACCTCCACTGTGTGTAGCATATGTGTGGCTATGAGAATTATATTGAATTTTGAGTTAAGTCACCTCAACCTGAATCCAAGTGTCCATTCAGGCAAATACTCCAACTCAGAGAGCAGAAGATTACTAGAAAAAACCATTGTTAATGGAGTTTATTAACTTCTATTTCCAAATAATACCACTATTTACTCTTAAATCCCCACTGGTAAAAGACTGAAAAATCCTCTGCCTTTTAATGACACCGTAGGAAGGGAGACTGAGAAGGGTACTGATTGCTAAAATGATTTAATATCAGATCTATACCAAACAACATCTTATTTATTTTTATTTATTTTCTTTGCTTATGCTCCATCTGCACAGAGATCAAAAGTAAAAAAAATTCAAAATGGTCAGCATTAATAATTTAGCACTAATGCATATTTCATGTATTAAACAGTTGGACAGCGAAACATACATAGAACACTTTTGAACAAGAAAGAACCTTGCTACAAGGCCTCAGAATACGTAATTTAGAATTAAATGAAGGAATATATGAGCAATAGGCACAAACTGGGGATGTTTCCCAGCAAAAGCCAGCAAGATAAACATTTGGCAAAGACTGCCTAAAGGCGGATTTTTTTTAAAAAACAGAAAATGCATGAATTCGCCATTAGAAAAACCTAAACATAATGAAACAATTTCAACCTTCTACATAAAAAAACCACTGTTTTCCCCGATGCACTATATCCTACTGCTCTGATTTTCTTGACTCCAACTTCTGTGCACCACGTTTCTCACCAGCTCTTTGCCCTTGCTCTTTTGTATAACTGACATGGATATTGACACTATTCACTGTTTTCCAGCTTTGTCCTCTGTTCCACATCCTTGTCCATGGCCTAAACAAGTCTACCCAAAGTACTGTCCTTAAGGAGTTTTTTTGTGTATCTATACTATCACTCATGGAGTAGTATCCCTCCCCGCACTTTCATTAAACAGAAGCTGCCAGCCTAAAACCCCACAGAAAAGACAATTGAAGATAAATTAATAATTAATGGTTGAGAGAAAAATGGAAACAGTGCTGAAGAAAAATTGTTTTACAATCAACTTCTCTTTTCCTAATTTTTCTTCACCAGGTCACGTAGTTGAAGAAATATTCACTATAGCTCTGTTCACTCTTCACAATACTGTTAATTAATGCTTTTCCTCTTCCTGACAGGAAAAACACTCAAGAATTTTCTTGCATTCATGCATACAAATAATCACGCTTGAAGAGAAGCATATGCTTTATCTCTTTACTGCAAAATAAATAAGAACCAGAAATAAATTCTTTTGAGCAAGTACCATCAACTTCTAGAGAATTTTAAATACAAAATGAAAAGCCTTCAATGCTTATGGCTGAGAAAATAACCTCCAAAATGCAAACTTAAGCTGATGCAGCCTGGTATCTACATGCAAACACTCCATCTCTCCTGCTGCTCAGAGTTTCCCACACACAGCAACAAATTGAAAACTGCCTTTTCACAGCTGCTATTCTGAAACCTGAGGGAATCAGCTGCAACACACAAGAACTGGCCTGCTTTCAATTCAGTGCCAGCACTTCCAGGCAGAAATGGGCACTGGAGATAGGTAATAGGCAAATGGACCAGGACTTCAGCAAATGCTCTTCCTCTCCCTGCCTCCCATCCTTAATGGCAATAGCTAGAAGGCACAGAGAGGTTGGAGTACCAGACCTGTGCATGCCACTGCCATCAGCTGGCAGCAATAAGAGTAACTTGGAAAGAAATAGAGGAGGCATGTTTGCGGCTTATGTGCCAAAAAAACCCTACATGAAAAATTACTTCAAGATTAAAGAGTTTAAAAACCTTAGAGGCTGGCACCCAGTTCAGAGTAACATAGGTAACTGGGGCTCAGTACAACTAAATACCGGACCAGAATCAGGGCACAAAGACTAGCACCCCAAAGCATAGGCGAGCCAAGCACTTTCCTAGAAGACAATACATCATCCCATCTTCCCCATGGATATCTTTTGGGTTGATAAAGCAAGTTTTGTCCCTGAGCTACTAGCTTTCCAATTCTAGCAAGGGAAGCAGCTGGAGACAGGGATATGTTAAAAGCTGGAAAAGTAGGAGGCATCACACAAAAAAGAAACAAGGATAACAGGAGAGTAGAACACAGAGACACATTAAAAAAGCAAAACAGTACATACCGAAAGCAACTTCAGGATGATTTTCACCCACATGAAAAGGTAATGGTAAAAAGCCAGAAAGAGAAAAACCAACTCTAATAACCAGCATGCAAATGGAGAGGCAACCCCAAACATGAACTGGTGACAACAGGTGTGTATGGGGGAGCAAGGAGGGGAAACTGAAAACTTGCTTTTATAGAAATACATGACTCAACAAATAGTTAACTAGCAACCAGCAAACATTTTCTGTTCTGGCAATACTGTACAGTTAAAGACAGTGGTAATGGATATTTTGATATAATGTCCCTCTCCAGATACAGGTAAAGAAAGGGGTGTGGTTCAGAGGGGAAAAGAGTATTTTCACCAGCTTTGTTATTCCATGGCAGCAATGAGTATATTTTTAAAATTATGTCAGAGAAAGTATTAAAGACAAGATGAGCTGATTTGGTATTTCTGCTTCTCAGTCACCAATTACAGCAGTTCAGATACACAAAATATAATGTGAGAATAACAACTGCAAAGGGTGAGAAATGCAAGGCAGCTCAGCCAGCCAATTCCCCTGTACAGTTCCTGCAGAGATGAAGACAATCAACTGATCCTTCAAACTCTGCTCATCAGCTTCCCTGTAGAAAAATAACTAATAACCAGTCTTCCTCAGGCACTTTAAATGGGGTACGTGCCAACAGAGTTAACACATTCGTCAAAATGTGTGGGTGACAGAAAAAAAGAAACAACCTGGGGTCACTCATTCAGAAAAAAATTAAAATTGCCCCATCAAATAATAATAATAATGAAAAAAATAAGATTTCAAAGGCAAATACAGGTAAAATAGGTAGGGAAAACAAAACAAGCAAGCAAAAGAAAAGACTGATAAATTTTTCATCATTGCAGACTAGGTCTGCAGACTGTCCATACACATTCACTTCATACCACAGCTGTTTACCAATTCCTGGTTTTCCCAGCACATTGCCTAGCTTTTGGCCAAGCCACCCTTATCAATTCTGACCCAGCAGGCCAGCAGAAGAATTAAGATTAAAACAAAACTCTAAAGGATTGTCATTTCTGAAGTGGCACTGGTAACTAGAAGGCTCTGCTTCTCTTGTCACCCTTCAGTATTTCATCAGCCATGATTGATTCAATTGCCTATGGTGAGCAACTTTCTTATTGCAGGCAAAAGGAACTTCTTCCCAAAGAGCCAGTTCTCACAGGGGTAAAAAGAACTGTTTGAGAATAATCGTGTCTCAACATGTATAGAGCTCTGTAGGCCACCATATTATGTGCTTCAACAGGATTTACCAAAACACGCTATACTCACCTGCCTGCAAATAAAATACACACAGCTTAGAGCATCCAGACAAGGTATTATGGGGGAAAATATGGAAAATACACTTGATTTAAAATTAATTTCTGAAACACCAGCAAAAATTGAAATTTGTAAGGGAAATAATGAAGGTAGGAATGGCAGATGTTCCTAGAAAGCTTTTTTATGTAGAATTTTGACCAGAGGACCAAGTTTTATAACTAAGATCTTCCTCTTAAATGTGTCTAGAGTTTCTGAAAATAATGGCTTTTGATATATTCTCCTTGCTACCTTTGCAGTGCAGAAAGCAACATCTTATCAACCAGGCTCAGAAACTGAGAGACAATGTTTCTTTCCCAAAATATGCTTAGCCAATAAGTAAATATATACACTCTACCTGCTCAAAAGCAAGGAAATGCAGGGCTTGGGACAGGATAAATAAAAACATTGAGAATAAAACTGTGATCCAGAGCATGAAGTCTATTCCCACAACCAGCATTTTCCTGATACCATTAATTAGTGTACACATATTACTGTAAACCTCTTCTTTAGAGGTAAACTCCAAGAAACAGGAAAGAACAAACTCAGAGAATTCATTTGAAAATAAATTATTGATTATTACTGCTCCTACTTTGAGAATTAACCAGATGTCAATGTTTTTGATCTACTCGTGATTGAGCAGCTGGACTGGAGACAAAAAATGAAAGGAAAACAGGTCATCAAGTATTCAGGGAGTAAACTCATTCAGTTATGAATTCTACACAGACAGACCAATTCCTTCTGCTACCTATCACCTAGGAAAGCAAGGCTTGAATTATCAGCTCTGATGTACTAAGCCTTTCACACATGAAATCTTGTTTAGCTTAGGACTGTTATTCTCCCTCAGTCTTGGGTTTCTGTGTGGCTACTTGATCACTAGACTAAATTCTAAAATGCTGAGGAAGAAAAACACAGGAAGAACACTTTTTTTGTTAGTTAATCGTAGCATTTCACTGTTCCCTCCTTCCTCAGGAACTTTAACTCTGACTTGCTTCCCAGATATAGAACCTGCCTTTGGCACCCACTCCCTTAGTAAAACTGGGATAGGTACACACAAGTGCGCAACTGATTAGTAGAAATAGCAGTTACCAGAGTCATATCTAATCACTGCCTCAGTGTATGTTCACATACACCACTTTGCCCTGATGGAAAACAGTCACAAGGGTAATGTACTTCTTTTACCACCTAAATTTCATTCTATGAATGAATTCAGTCTGTTGGATTGAGATTTGGTTTGGCTGGGGTAGGAAGAGGGATGGGATTTAAGTATTTTCTCCTTCTCTTTTGCTGGGACTAGAAACAGAGAGGAGTGGAAAGGCAGACAAGAAAAATGCTGAAATACATTCAAGAGGACTCATTAAAAAAGTGTAACTACAAAAAAGTGACAGTCTTTTTAAACCAGGGACAGACAAACCTTGCTTTACAAAAGAACAATAAGTAATTCATCGATACATTAGTATTTCTCTACAAGTTGGAAAATACATGACTAAATGACCACAAATATCTACTGAAAATATGTTACTAAATACATACTGGCTCTACTCTGTAGATTCAGCGCCATCTTTGTCAGGGTTTGCTGCTCAACCTTGAAAAATTATGCCATGTTTCAGTTCCACATCTCCAATATTTGCTTATTCTTTCCTCTCTATGAAAAATCTACTAGCAACCAAAGTAAGGTAGAATGTAATAGTAGGTAACCAACAAACTCTGAATAGTTAAAAGAAGTATTTCTACCACATATCCTACAGATTAAAAAAAAATGCAGTCATATTATAAAAGTATGTGATTCAGCAAAATCTGGGCTATTACATTGAATTTGTCATTAAAAAGAAGTTAGCAGAATTGATGGACTCTGGTGAATTATAATAGTTATTTTTTTCTTAAAGTTTGATTTTCTTTTCTTTAATCTTTCTTTAATCTTCTTAATCTTATCTATCACAATACAGCAGAGCTAATTTTACTTAGTGAGAATAAAGAAGAAAGAAAGGACAACAGAGGAATGAAACACTGCCTGCATTTAAAATTCCTCAATTAGTATAACGCGTGTCTTTAAGTATGGTGGTTTCAAGATACCGTATAGTGTATTTTTATCTGATGCTAAAGCAAGAACACAAGATGCTGGTCATATTGTAACCCATTTCCTTATTGATATTACAATGCAGTTGAGGATATTTGATATTAGAATTCCATCTCATTCCCTTACTGGATAATATGTTCCACATTAAAAGGAAGCAAAAACTGCATTCCGCAATATTTGCTCAGCAATATGCCAAATGAACTGGCAGAAAGAACAAATTACTTCTGCTCTTAAGCAGGGTGGATACTATTCTTAGGTTATCCAAAAGACTGCTGGTGCAAAAGCATTACAAAGAGTGTACAAGCTGAAACAGGCAGGGAGCTGGAACCACAGAGCATTATGGGTTCTGGATCGCTTATCTACTGATGATGGACAGGGCATGCAGTAGTTAATAGCCCTAGTTAAGTAACACGGGTAAGGAACCTCAGTCCAGCCAGCAATGGACAGCCAGCTACATCACTCAAGTTAGAAGTGAAGCAAAAAAACAAGAGATCAAGGAACAATCCATATCTGTACTGTATCTTGGCAAAGAGAAAATTAATTCAGGAACTAAGACAGATCCTTGTGGAATATGAATCACAGAATCAAAGAATGGGTAAGGTGGGGAGGGACCACAGTGGGTCATCTGGTCCAACCTCCCTGCTCAAGCAGGGTCATCCCAGAGCATGTTGCACAGGATTGCATCCAGACAGTACTTGAGTATCTCCAGTGAAGAAGACTGCACACCCTCTCTGCACACTGTTCCAAGGCATGGTCACCCACACAGTAAAGAAGTTCTTCCTCATATTCAGGTGGGAGTTCCTGTGCATCCATTTCTGCCCATTGCTCTTGTCTTATTGGTTGGCACCACCAGTAAGAGCCTGGATCCATCCTTCTGGCAGCCCCCCTTTAGATACTTATATACACTGATGAGGTCCCCTCTCAGTCACCTCTTCTCTAGACCAGCTATCACATCTCCAAAAGTGTCTTCCTTCAGGGCATGGTGTAAGACAGGTGGTTATACTCTCATTCCCAAGGCTGACATGGGGCCACTGTGCAGCACAGAGCACAGAAATTAGACACAAAAAAGGGCTCCTTCATACAGCTCTCAGCAATCCCAAACTATCAAAGCAGGTTTTCTGAACTTTCATAACTCAGGACCATTTCTGCTACCCTACATTCAGTAATTCAGTGGGTAACATATACCATATTGTCAAATAAGAGGAAGGACGGTTATGTGCATTTCATTACTCCTATACACAAGTGCAACTCCTAGAAAGAATTGTGTGTTATGTCTTATTTAAAAACACTATTTCCTGACTAGCAAGAGATAAGTCATCCTTGTTCTGCAGCTAAATTCCTAACCATGACAAAAGTCCCTTTGCACATATAGTTATTAACACAAAAGTCAGAGTTCACTTAAAAACAGTAATTAGCAAGAGTAGCATTTAATTTTAGGTATCAAGTCAATTCTGTCAATCAGTCTGTTCATTGCTCATATGTTAAATCCACAACAGTTTTATTTCTGTATCTGCTGCACATCAGTAATCTCTGCATACATTTTATTAATAAAACTAATTAATACAGTAGTTATTTTTAAAACAGTTCCTATGCTTAGTGACTGAGATCAGTGAGAACTTTTAAATGCAATAGATGGCCACAAGCTGTAGCCTGAAAGTTGATTAGGAAAATTTAATCAAGAGAGGGGCAATGTGGCACTGGAGCAGGTCACACAGATAGGTTGTGGGATCTCATCTCTGGAGGCTTCTGAGCCTCCTGCTTGAACCTAGATTACTATCAACACTGTATCAAGCCC
The DNA here is from genome assembly GCA_026770055.1 of Myrmophylax atrothorax. NCBI lineage: Eukaryota > Metazoa > Chordata > Aves > Passeriformes > Thamnophilidae > Myrmophylax > Myrmophylax atrothorax. The sequence goes on along the minus strand of JAOXXN010000265.1, from coordinate 21,129,095 downwards.
ACTTTGGCTTTGTCCAGTGGGAAGTCACACTTAGATGACCGCCAGATGTCTCTTCAAAGTATCATTTCTATGATGACTGTTTTGGCATGAGGAATCTTCAGTGGGGTGAAAATTATCATTTTGACAGATTTTCTTTGGCTTTCTGCTTACGGGATGTCTGTATACAGGCTTCAAATTTTAAGGACCTAACAATAAAACCAAAACGTTTTTCCAGAAATAATCTTACCATGTTAACTTGTCAGAGAATTTACTAAGCACAATTACCTATAGCAGACATACTTCAAACACCTCAAAATATGTAGCACTGTATTTTACAAACTCTTAGAGATATGGAAGTATCAAGATCATAAAAAAACAAGTGGAACTGAACTCTTTTTTGTCTCCTATCACTATCCTTCCCGAAAGTGATGTGAAACTGGGCTTTTAGTTTGTTTCTTTTCTGTTTTGCTTTGGTTGGATTGGTTTGTTTGTTTACAGAACTGAAAGTAAAAAATACACAAACATTTTAGACCAAACATTTCAAGAACTGAGCTTTTAAGTGGTTATGTGGAAAAGCAGTGCCTTGTTCAAAACTTTAAGTATTCTACCTATTCAACAGCTCAAAAGTGAGAATAAGCTCAAATACCTACCACACACATGCCAGTTCTCAAGAGTTTGTCTTCAATGTAGAAGATGCAGAGAATAATTTTGGTCAACCTTCACTAGAAGGCCATTCTCATCACAAACACGCATGTTGATTGTTTCTATGTACAGAGAGAGCACACTTAATAATTCATGAAACTAAATAGTTTTCTCGTTCACCTCTGTATTATGGCTTAATTTACTCAGGTTAGGTACAGATGGTCATAGCGCGACTCGCAGGAGGCACCTCTGGGAGATCTAACTCCAATCGTCAGGCAGCGCCGAGAAGCAGGAACGCATCCTCCAAGGCGGAACGGCCCCGGCGCCGCCGCGCCCGCTCCCTGCGTTCCTGTGCCCTTCGCACGGCGACTTTAAGCCCAACTCTGAAAACTTAAGCGACTTCACCGCGGTGACTGATGGATTTCTAGGTAAAGGGTCTGTTTTGGAGAAGGCGCTCTGAAACCCAGCCCTACAGTAGCCGCTCCCGCAGCGCCTGCGATGCCGCCGGCGGCCCCTTGGCCGTGTCCCGGCAGGTGCCGGGGCCGCGCTCAACCTGTTGCGGGGCGGGAGCGCGGCGGCTGCGGGATGGCCCGCCGGAGGCAGGCGCAGGCGGCGGGGCACGGAGAGCGGGGAGGCGGGAGCTCACCTTCTGCTGCCGGCGGGCCATGTCCGTGGGCTGCTTGGCGTTGAAGGGGTGCGCGATGCACCTCGCGATGAACACGTACAGCTGCAGCCGGAGCCGCTTCTCCCGCTCCTCTCGCTGCAGGCGCTCCTGCTCCTCGCGGCCCTCGCTCAGCACCGAGGGGCTCGGGCTGGGGCTGGCCGCCCGCGCCGCCCCGGCCTCCCTGCCCCGCGCGTC
>JAOXXN010000265.1:21110380-21123051 GCA_026770055.1 Myrmophylax atrothorax | reverse complement strand
AAAGGGTCCTGACCTGGTTCTCCACTTGATACCTGAGCATGGAGAAGGAAGCATAGGGTATTTTTCCAGGGAATCAAGTGAGCCAGGCTTCATCCCTCTTCCAGGAGCCACTAGAGAATGTGCACCCACAAAGAACTTGTGGTGCTTTTTGGGCCTGAGCAGGTGAAACCAAGTACCTCATTCATCTACTCTCTTCAGCATTGCCTTGAAGCTTGGTCCCATTCCTGAAAAGAGGAGGACAGGAACTAGAGGCAACAATGACTGGGAGATGCTGTGGGCAAGAGCAAGAGCAGTTTTCAGCCTCTTGCCAGTATTGAGCTTGGAGCCACTAAAATCTACACCAAGTCCCTGGGCAATTTAAACCTATTAGTGTCACCTGTCTGCAGCAAACACGGAAAACAGTTTATTACTTCTCTGTTCATAAAGGGCTTTTGTATAAAAAGGAATTCTCTTCCTTCTGCTCAGCTACATTATCCCTCAGTCTTTCTGTGTAGGTGATGGGTACACTCAAAGTACACTTTTCCTGAAGTGGCCCTCTCAGAGATAAGCCAGTCTTACCGCATCATGCTAAACAGGCAGAATATTTATGAGCTTACATATGACTGTCCTTTTAATATTTCCAATGGCAGAGCTGCCTCAGGTCCCTAACACTATGAGCTGAACAGCTACCTATGTAGTTTTGCTTGTAGGAAATGTGGCCCTGCTCCTGTCGAAGCAGGGAGTTAGTGTGCTGCTATTGATGGTGAGAGCAGCTCTGTGATCACGAAAGGAGTAGAGGTGAGGTGAGGAGAGTGATAACAGGGATGCAGGAGGAGCTCAGCCTTTCCAATTCTTTCTACTCTCACTATGCAAGCCTGCAGTTTTGCATACCATCAACTTGAAAATATTTTGAGGGTATTATTATCCTGTTAATTTTGTTTCCTGGGTGAGCTCAAATTCCAGACTGTGTACATAAATAACCAAAATTAGTAAAATATGCAGTTTTTATGGACTCTTACCAGGACCTGGGTGTGTAACTGAGTATCATGATGGATGACTGCCTGCATAGTTCAGGGAGATTCTTTCTTGTTTGTTCTGAACTCTGGACTTGAGCCTCAGCCTAGTCACTTAAAATGAATTTGTCTTCCCTTACAGTGTGTGTTGGAATTCAGGTGGATTGACACTGCCCCTTTTATATCTTCCATTCCATTTGTTATGGAAATAAACTATCATTTAACATGGCCCTATTTTGCACTGCCCTGACAGATGAGCTGAGAATCAACTTTCTGGAAAAGAAAACAGATTAACTTTAAACTGTTATGCCTTAATGTCTAGAAAAAACAGCCAGAGTCAATGTTTGTTTTGTCAAATTCTGGGTAATGAAATGAATGTTACAGGGGGTCATTATCTCATAGCCTAAATGATTCGTGTAAAGGAAATAATCCTAGATGGCAAAGCAAGATTAGCTGTTTAATCAAACCATTCTGCAAGGATGATGAGACTGGAAATTTCCTCAAGAGTTTGAAATGACAACAAGAGAACCTTGTGGTTCTGACCACATCTTCCCACTGCATGTGCGAAAACCATCTTGATTGGAGTGATATATATGGTCATTTTGTGTTTGATTATGAAGAGAGTGTTTGAACACATTGTTAGACCTTTGACAGCATATGGTCAAAACAAAAAGAATCCCTACTGTCACAGTTGAAATCTGTATTTTGAGTACTCAGACAGTCATAATCTTCTCAGTTACCTATGTATGAGCTTGAATTTGATATATCTTCCAGAAGAATTCCTTGCAAACCACTTACATACTTTATTGCACAGAAAAATGTTGCAGAGACTACAGATAGAGGCAGCTGTACTGACCATACCCAAGGGCTGTGCTCTGGGAAGGGCAGAAAGCTCATCACTGTGATTATGCCTCTTTGAAAAGTCTAATCATTCCCAGTTGTCTATGTTTTTAATGTAAAATTCTGGTAAGTTAGAACAGGATTCAAAGACCACTGCTGACAGAAATAGCCCCTTTTTTCTCTTCAGTGGGCTTTTCTCCATTTGTTTTTCAAAGGCTACTAAACTCTGCCCTGCATGTGAACTTTAAGGGAGTTGCTAGTTGAATATGCCAGAATATAATATTTTTTAAGCCAGGGATAAGAGAAACATTCTTAGTGTCTGAATCTATCCTTTAGAAGACCTTCTTATAGCCTCTCTGAAGGCGGGTATTTTTAGACCTAGCAAGCTGGAACCATTTTTTAATCTCTCTTTTTTTTTAATTAATATTCTGTGGCTAGACTTGAATTAAGTATTTCTTTAGGTTTTATTTTGAACCAGCCCAATAATTTCAACCATGTAAGTGGAAGTGACATGGCACTCTTTTCTCTCCATCACCACGTGAAAATTTTCTGCTTTCACATGCTCTCAGCCTCTTGGTCTTCTAACATAATGCCTTGTTAGCTGAAGGTCTGTTTTAAATATACTTGTATTACAGTTTCAGTGCAGGTTTTATACAGTTCAGTTCTTTTCTCTTACAGGTGACCTGATGATCCTTTTCTCTGGAAATTTTTGGTTACAACATGAAGTTTCATTGTTTGTGCAATTTGCCACAGTCTTAATAGCATCTGGGTATGTTATCTTTAACTTCATCACCTGCAGTTAGAATACTGATGAGAATTCAGCTTTTGTATTCCCCCACCCCCTCCTGAAAGCCCTTGCCGTTCTGCTTGTGGAGGGGAGTCGAAGTGGTAACACTAATGAATTCTCTGAAAGGAGGCAGTTAAAAAGAGTGCAACGTGGTTCTGGCTTTTTCCAGGTCTGGTGATTTTTAAGGCAATAGTATGGTTTCAGATCCTAGACTTCCCAGAACTTGGGCTTGATACTGCTGCCTTTGACTGCATGCATCTTTCTATAGTGTCACATTGGTTTTTCAGCATTTTGTCATCTTCTGTCACCTGGTGACTGTGCGAGAGAGGCTGCATTAATTCACTCATAAGTCAAGAAAGTTAAGAGTTTGATTTGTATCTTGAATGAAGCTCTAACATGATTTTTCTCAGACTACCAATTTCCTGCCTGATGGTAAGCTGAAAGGAATGCTAGAAACCTTTACCAGATCAGTAATTCTTGCATTTGCTTCTGAAGTAACATATGCATAAAATAATAGAATCCTAGAATATGCTGAGTTAGAAGGAACCCCATCAGGGTCATCAGGTCCAACTCGTAGCCCTGTACAGGACAGCCCATGAGCAATGCCAATATTTTACTTTACCTTTTTGGCAACTTTTCCTATATCTAATAGGTATTTTAAGTAAAGTTGGGCATTTACTAAATACACACTTTTTCAATTAATTCCACTGTTTAAATTTAATTCTGTTTTTTTACAAAAAACTTTTTTGAAGAGAGTAGGGTCCTAGATGAACACATGTGCTTCAGTACAAGTTGACTTGAAACATATTTGTCCTCACAATAGATAAACAAGTAGAAGGTGACACTTTCTTCATATTGAATGTGTTTAAATATTTGTATTAAGCTAATTCCAAAGGCAAACAACAAATACAAATATAATTTCTTTTTGCTGTCCTGCATCTTGCAATCACTTCTTTGGATTCCAGTCCTTGGAGATGGTTGCTAAATCATGGCATGAAATTAAAGGGAAAGTTAACAAAATGAAATGGCAGGAATTATGCCAAATTCACCTGCTGTTCCTTGCTACCAAGTTTTGCAATGGGGTTTTGATCTCCAGCAACACCTGCCTGATCTTTTGATTGCAAAGTTCCTACAGGTGAAGGTGTGAAAATTCTGCTTCAATGTGAAGCCTCAACACTATTGTCAGGATACTGCACTGGCTGCCCAGTGGTTTCTAGTGGAGTTTAAGGCATTTATTGTAAATCAGAAAGCTGTAAGTGACCTGGAATGGGACAGTGTGGGTGAAGGCAGCAACATGCTCTTAATGACCTAAGACAAAGAAAACCTTTCTCCTTCTATGCCACACAGTGGTCGTTTTCCAAGAAGGCTGCAAGCATACAGTCTAATGGGATTTTTAGAGCCTATGCTTCATGGAGAAACAAAATCCCAGAAATCAGTTATTCTAGAAACCAATTAATGTTTCAAAGCTCCTAGGATTTCACTGTATGCACTGTATCATTAGCAGAGTGCCTAGAGTTTTAGACTGTATTTTAGATGTACTTATAATAAAATAAAATTGATAACAGTAATGGAATTTTAAATATTTCTGTACAATGCACACACAGCTATCCATCCATCCTACATAAGCCTTTTCCACCATTCAGGAAGGTGCTTCATTTTACCTGTAAACTTAAGCCTAGTCAAGCAAATACCTACAAAATTTTGAGACTGTTTAGTTTAATGAAAGTAAACTTATATTTATGGCTAAACACATACTTACATGGGCTCCCAAAGAGGGAGTTTGGGTTTGGGTTTTTTTAAGTGGTAATCTATCCTTTCCCTATAATCAGATTTGTATTGGTAGAGGGAATTGAAGTTTGTGTACTAAGTCACTGTTGATGAGTTGAAGCATTCAGTGATTTCTTGCTTTATTTAATACTTTAAAAACCAAAGCATTAAACTCAGCTAATTCTTTGCTTGACAAGTGACAAATAGCGAAAATAAATTAGTTTGTTGTTTTTTTTTTTTGTAAAGCTGATAGATGTCAAAAGAAGTAGGGTCTGGCTTTTATTTTCACAAAAGTTGCTACTTGACATTTATGACTAAAAATGCATGAAATGAGAGTGGACATTTACACCTCTGTTAGTTTAATGATTCCTTAAGTAGTGAGGAGTTAAGCTGGAAAACAAAATTGCCAGTCCTTACTATTAGAATCTGTGTGGGGGGGTTGGTTTGGTTTGTTTGGTTTATTTTTTTCCCTAGAGTTTCTGGAATCACCAAAATAGGAATGAACTCAGACTCTCATGGAAATAAAACTTATAGTCAGTATTGTTTAAAATTGCAGTAAAAAGTCTTAAAAATGTGACCCTACTTCATAGCAATGGCCCTGAAACCAAGAGACAAATAAAATGGGATTTAAATGTATCTGTTAATATCCTGATTAAGAAATTTCAAGTGTTTTGAGATGTCTTGCATGAAATTTTAGTACTTATTGAAAGCTGTGACACTAGAATACTGAGAATGCCTGGCTTCCTGATCATTGACTTGGTAGTTAAATGGAAAATTTGCCAATGTGTGTCAGAACAGTGTCCTTTCCCATATACAGAAAGTTCACAGTGGTGGATAATTCTGCCTTGCTACATGTTTTTTTGCGAAGAAACATTTTTTTGTTAGCAGATGAACAGTTGCACTCATTAATCTGTACAGAAATATCCATAAGATGGTGCTGTATCTTAAACCTGACTGCAGTCATTTGCATTGAAAAATAAAAATTATGCTGCAATCGTAGCTTAGAGCTCCTGTTGTTAGATGGGTGTTGACAACAATTTCTTTGGCAAGCATATTGCAAATTTTAGTTTCCAGTCACTCCAATATGTTAATTTACACGTATTGGAATATTAGTCACAGCATCTTTTTTCAAGCCTGAAAAATGTAAAACCAGCTAAAAGGTAGCATCAGTGCTGCTCAGGTTATGACGTTTCACAACTGAGTTTCACACCATCTTTTTTTGCTAAAGGCAAGTGATGTTGTAAGGACTCCTCCAGACATGACTTTATTGGAAAAAAAAACAACAACCCCCAAAAAATCCCAACCTGAAAACAAAACCAGTGCACTGGGGGTTCTATTTAAAGGAGTAACTTGGCCATTAAAGATAATGGACAAATCTGGCCAGCAAATGAAAAGACTGTGGGAGAAATGAATCTGAGAAATTATAACAACCCACACAGGCAACGAGCAGAAATTTCATGTGCAGCCAACACACAGTTTTGTGGGATTTTGGTGAGAACAATGGTGTCAAATGGAGGACTGGCTGGACAGCAGCCGAATACAGTATTATCCTGTTGGAGCCTGGGCAGTGGATTATAGCTCAGTAATAGCCTTTCACCACGTCTCATGCTTGCAGTAATGCACAGACAGGGCTCAGCAGCCAGTGCTACCATGACTCCCAGGCCCAGCCAGCCAAATTGCTGATGGGAGAAGGGAAAAGAGGCTGTTAGAGAGGGAACAGGTTGTCACATCTGCTCAGGTTCCTGCAATTCCACATGTGTTTCAGATAGAAGGCTACAATCCTTCAAAGACCTTGTTTCACTGGGGGTTTTGCCTTCATGAATCATTCAGGTTTTCCCATACATTTTTCTCCCTGCTTATTTCTCCGAAGAGGTGAGATGATGAGCAACTGATCAGTTGATAAGTCTCTGGTTCTCAATATAATGTATTTCAGTTATTCATTTACTTCTTGAGTTACTTGTACATAATCTGAGTCAGTTTTTCTCTATGAAAACAAGAGGCAGGGAAGATGCAATATGCAAAATGGCTAATGCAGAAGGACAGGAAGAGGGAAAGATGGGTTCAGTGCAACATAATGCTTAGGCAACAATGAAGAAAGAAAATGGTGAATGAATTTTCATTGGTGAAGAAAGAGCGCACTTAGTGTCAGCATTGTACCTGAGATGATCCAAGCTGGCATAGGAGATGGAATATGCCAGAAAGAGACTCATAGCCTGTTCCCTCTCTTTTTGAGACATTGGAATGATAGTATCTACAGACTCTGCATCCTCCTATGCCTTTGTGGATGAACTTTTCACCCTGTTGATTCCAACCTAGTGAAACTCCTATTGCCTTATTAGGTAATAAAGGTAAGAAGGATTAAGTAAAGAAGTATAGAAACTATTTTTCACATGGCTAACAGATTTAATTAACTTGTAAATGTTATGGAGTAAAACCTGTGTTCTTACACTCCTAACATCAGTCCCTAGACTGAAAAAAAAAAATCTCTACTTTTGGTGAAAGGTACACCATAAACTTGAAAGATATTTTTCATTTTTTTCCTTGCTGTTTACCTGTTAAGGCAAAAACTGAAATATCATTCTTAATAGTGTGTGGTCTTATGATAACACCTCTCTGCAGATAAGTTGATTCTTAAGCCAGTTCAGATGATCAAGAAGGAAAAGAGGGAATCATAACCTTCTTTAATGGAGCTAATACAAACTGGAGGCTAAAAATATACATCTATAAAGCAAATGTAGTGTATGCCAGACTATCCATAAGATGCTCTAGGATTGGTTGCAAGAGGTTACATGCTGATGTAAGGCTAGAACTGCTACCTCATATCATGTAACAGACATTTTCAATATATTCTGGTATCCTTTAATTCTGTGAATTCTTGATAAACATGCTTCCGGATTTTTTCTTCCTTGCTATAGTGCCATAGTTCAAGCAACATTCTGATTGCTTTCAAGTGTAATGATGCAAGACCTGATCACAGAGACAGTGTACTCTGCTGATGTGCTGTGTTATTATAATGCCACCTGATATTCATTTGATACATTAGGTAGTGTATTATATCAACAAAGCAAAGTGCTCACATCATTTCTACAAAGATAGAATGTTTCAGTGGTAAGCACGAATTCAGAATAAAAGCTATATGTATGAAGCAGTGTCAAATGCCCCTTGGCTGTCTTTTTCACTTATGAAACTTGTTAGATAATTCAAGACCAAGAAGACCTATTAAAAAATATAAACTCATGAATTCATTCATTATAATCTCAACACAACAGAATTTTTGGTTTATATTATATATATGCCATCATCAAAATAAGAAAATAAAGAGTAAAGTGTTACTGTAATATATTTATTTTATTGTCTTATAAAGCAGTTGTCTCCAGCAGATCTGATGACTAAAAGCGGTGTTTTCAGTAGGTATATAAATTACATACAAACAGATGTAACTTCTAAAATGAATTCTAAGATATGTCATAAAAGCCATAGATGCTTGCAGTTAACAGTCTTTCTGACAAGTGGAGACATCAGAGTGCCTCGTGAGGAATAGGTTCCCTGAACAAAGATCACCTTTGAAGAGACTAGGTCACATGCAACAGCAACAGCATGAACAAATCACTTCTCTGAACTCCAGCTCTGTGACAGAGCATAAAAAGGAGGTAATGTATCAAGCAATCAGTTCCCCTAAGAATATTTAGGTGTTGCCCTCCATTCCTGATATAGGGATTCTTGAGGCTGGAACACAGCCTGCATCTATTTTACACACTTTCACAGTTCCTCTGTAAATTCCTTTGTGTCTACTGTGACCACAGCTGGGAAGCACCTCATGGTATTTCCATGAGGTTCCATCACCTGCACCATTCCTATCCTGGACTGCAGTGTTGTCTCTCTGCTTGGCCTTGCCTTGTAGAGAGACTGCATCTGCATATGGGACAGTAATGGAGTGAGGTCCATTCCTGTGGGCTCCTCACTGTGGCCCTGCAATCCCTGAGCAGTTCTGAAAGAGAGCAGGTGTTCAGGACAAGTGAGACAACCTCCTAACTGAGGTGCACACAGTGTACCTGCAGGTACACAACACACCTTTCACACACCACTACTTCTTTTTCCCAGGGGGTTCCTGACTCACATTTGTTATTCATCGTGTCCTGGCTAACTGCTCAAGCTCATCTAACTGTGCCCTTTTTTCTGTAGACACCAGTGGTTTGGGACTGGTGGAAGTCGCTGCCAGCCTGTTGCTCCCTGTTTGGCATCCTTAGCAGGCTGCTTGTAGAAAGCAGAGACTTGTAGCTGTGTAAAGATGTACTCTGTTGGACTCCCATCATCTTTGGAGGTGGACTAGGGGCCGAAGTTTGGAAATCCTCCATAGCATCTTTTCCCTACACATGTATGTGAGCACTCTATCACAGTTCTTCTGGGACAGATAATTTCTCAGGTACATTTACCTCCTCTGCAAGTGGAACTCTGCAATGGAAAATTGCTCTTTGTGATCTGACCATGGGCCATCTCCATTTTTTGTCACCTTCGCCTGCCATCATGTCGTATTGCAGTTCTCTCCCTGTAAGGTCGTTGGTGATCTTGTATGTGACCATTGTCATCCATTTTCCTGAACATGCTTTCCATATGGATGGAAAGTCACTGTCACTGCTATCTCCAAGTGGCACTGTGGGCAGAGGGCTCCTGAGTGCTGTGATGGTGAGCAGCCCTGAGCCTTCTCTTCTTTCCCTCATGCTTTCATGCCTGAGTATTCCTGGTGTGTTTGTCAGGTGGCTAGGTAGAGAGGATGATGCGGGAATTTATCTTTCATATGGTAACTGGGGGACAGCTATAAGTATAGATGCAGCTTTGAGCTATAGTCTTTCCACTCTGAGTTAAGACTATCCATCAGAGGTGGCTGATGAACTGCTTGTCCCTGTGAGCTTGGCAGTCAGGGCTGCTGAGACTGGAGAAGCTCTTGCTATTGCCAGCCAACAGCAGTTTGATATTTCTAATCTTTATGGACTAGTTCAGAAGTTTCTGACAAACTGAGCGTTGGCGGTCTGATGGAGAATTAACCTGTCTTTATGTGCACAGAAGGTGCACTAAGACTGTTCATAAAGAACAACCAACAACTACCCAGTTCTACCAGCAAGTACTGTGACAGAGTGGAGGAAATGCACATGCTCAATCAGTTGTGAAAAACCTGCGTAAGATTAGGAATACTGCACTGGTGGATTTCAAAGTGTGGTTAGACTTCCTTAAGGAAGTGGGGGAATTATATGCAGCTTAATTCCTGTGCCACATTATCTTTGATGAAGTGCAATTGTCATCTGAGATAAGGCCTGCATCCTTGTTGCTGAATCAAAATCTGCCAGAACAAGATTTACGGATCATCTGACAGGCATTCTTTGCACTGTAATTCCAGTAGAGAATTTCAAAATCTGTTTAGCAGACTCAGCACATTGGAGGTTCTATCAGGTGCAGTGTGGGCCTGGGAGGCTACAGCTGGCCTCTTCTGACATAGGCCAAGGGAGAAACATCTCTGAGGAGCAAGGCCTGGATTGGGCTGTGGTCAAGATGTCCTTGTTCCATCTCGTTCAGTGTCATAGCCAGTAAGTGTTAAAGCACAGCTGGTGCTGAGAGGCTCCGAGGGGTTTAGTGCACAGAAAGAAAGTGCTGAGCACAACGCAGGTCTGGAAGGGAGACTTTGACTGCTCTTTGTGTGTTTTCAATACATTCACCTGACACCCCCAGCTGGGAACTAATTTGCATGGAATTTAGCCTTATGCAGGAAAATACAGTGAAAAGCAGATTTTGTGAATTGCTGCTTGGAGAGCACACTTGAGCAGAACTTACTGTGCTCATTTGTCAGCTAATTCATCAGGGTTCACATCATCCTGTCAGGGTGCTTAGCTATGTTCTGTAATGGCATTTTTTTTCTCTGCTGAACAGAAATTTTGCAATTGCTGCATCATTACAATGTAAAATATTTGATATGTTATTAGATGAAAAGTAAACTTACCTTGTACCAGGATTTGCATCAGAATGTGATAAATGCATTTGATGCTCATTGTGCTTTGCAGAGAGAGGCACTCAAGAGAGCAGATTGTCAAAAATGAAACTACCATCTGGAAATTTTGTCTGAAGCCTGATTACAATTAGGGTTTAAAGGGCCACTTAAAAAAAGAAGAAAGGAAATTTATCTGTATGGTTAATTAATTTAAATGCCTTACTAAATTTCAATAAATTCTGATAAACTGGAGGTGTCAATAAACCAATATTTAATTTCTATCTCTTTCATATATAATGTTTAATAGGATCTAAATAAGTTAAAGAAATGCTCCACAGTATATCAGATAACTGTATTTACTTGTAAAGAACAGTGATCTAGGTTATTTGGAGATTTTTACTTGTGATAACAAAAGGCATGCTTTGTATATTTTTTCAGGCTTTTGGTTTTTTCCCTTGAAAAAAACTCATACAAGTTAGGTTCTTCAGAAATATAGTCATAATCCTCCCTAGAAACTGTGAACTTGAAGAAATTTGGTTTAGAAATAAACAAGGCACAAAGATTCAAGCCATTATGTGATGTGCTATTACTTAGAAGCCAAGGTCTGTCACAAATGTGTGGTTTTTTATCATGAGATTTTAACAGGAAAATGTGAGATGCTGCCAAGCTCTCCCAGTTTTTTTGGCAGTAATTCCTTAAATGACCCAACTGGCCAAAATTACATGTGATTCATTCTCTTCTTCATCTGTTCTACAAGGAGAAAAAATGTGTGAAGCGCAGTGCTTTGCTTTGATGGAATCATTGTTTAAGTTTATATATTTATTGATTTAATTTTTATTGTATTAATTACTGTTTATTTTAAAAGAAGGTAAATTTGAAGTGGTTTTCTTTGAAGCTGAAGCAACAGGATCAAGTTTGCAGCTGATCTTACTCCCTACAGGAACTTGTATCACATTTTCATATGCTTGAAAATCTGAGGTCTCTGTAATAATTTAGAAATAAAATTGTTTTGTCCCTGACCTATAAGATGTGGTATTCACCCTGTATTTTCCAGCAGTTTGGGGCCTGTATCATGGGACATCTTTAAGAAAAGCATGGCTCCTGTGGACCCACACGGTACTCTGTGGGAAATCTGTGCTGCACATGTATGCAACAGTGTTGTTCCATGGGGGGAATGGCAAGTGTACTTTCTGCTGTTGATCTGACTGCTTTGTGCCAAGGCAGGTCTCTGTAGGTTGGAAGAGACCCCGTGAAGGTGTGCAAAAGGGAGGGCAGCTGCTGCTCACTAGGGTGGAGTGGGGTCTCCCAGGCAACTGAAGCAGTTTGGAGATGCTCTATGTGAGAGTTTAGTGACACTGAGAGATGAGAGAGCATGCCTTAGCAACAGGCTCAATTGGCCGTAATGAATATGGACCTCTAACCACAGATGGCTGTGCAGGAAATTCCTCAGAGTGATTTCACTACCTGCTAACATTCTCCTGCCTCCTCTGGACTTGGAGCCAGCCTGCTGGTCCTTAAGCAGGAAAGAAAACACCCAAGGATGAAGCAATTTACTGACACTGACATGATCAAACATTTTGAAGGATAGGCAGAACCGTGTGTGATCTGCATAGCAGTGCCGTGCATGTCTGTGTCATCCGCTCCCCTATTGCTAGTGTGGATGAGCTGTATTGCATTCTCAGTAAGCATTATTTGCAACAGCATTAATAGGCCTCATTAGGGACAGGAGACAGGTCACAGGAAAATATAAAGACATTAAATAGCAAGATGTGCACAGGGCTGGCTTAAAGAAAATCTTTAATATAGATTTCTTCATACTACTATTATCACCCAGAAGGTAGATTAGACTGATCTGAAGTATGTATAATACGGACATGATCAGGACTGGATGCACCATCGTACAGATGCTTTAGAAAGACGGACAACTTACAGAAAGGTTTTAGAAGGGTTTTTTATTCAATATTGTGCCTACCTGTTTCAATTAGTCTCTGAAAATAATACTATTCTGTCCTCCCTTTATCTAATTATTCTCTTCATCTACCTTATTCTCTTCATCTGCCTTATTCTCTTCATCTATCTTTGAACTCTTTCCTTTACTACATTGTCTTTTGAGGGGATAGGGATACTAAAGCCAGATGCATCATTCTGTCAGTTCAGAGAATGGCCTTATTATACTTTTTTTATTACATTCCCCCATGCTTCTTTTAAATTCTAACAATTTGTTTGCTTCTTAACCACTGTCACAGAGAGATCAGAGATTTGTATTGTACAGTCCATGGTGATTCCATTTCCTCAATTGTTACAGTTA
>JAOXXN010000265.1:21075757-21096732 GCA_026770055.1 Myrmophylax atrothorax | reverse complement strand
CTAGAAGCACAACAGCTTAACACCAAATTTAAACACACTCAGTAACACAAAGGAAAAGCAACAGGAAGAATATAGCTGCTTCCCACTAACACATATTTTAAAGGAAGCAAACTGCTAACAATGAACAACAAAACAAAAACTACAAGTAGAAACAAGATATATACCTGGTGAGTTAAAGCAAAGTATAATTACTAAGGCATAGGGAAACAGAGTAAGAATTGGCTGCTCACCCGTATAATGTTCAATGGGGTGGGAGGGAGACAGGATAGCTCGCTTGTTGGTTGTTCTCCCAGACAAGGTGGAAGTTTCTCCCCAATTTTTGCTCATGTCCGTTCTCTTTTTATACCCTTTTTTCTTAGGTAGGTTGAGTGATTATAGTCAATAATAGTTTGTTTTTTTTTTTATTTTGAGGGTGATAGACAGATGACATAAACCTGAGGGCTGGCTCCCTGTGTCTCCATAGGGTGTCTGAAAAAGGGCCATATCATCTCCACAACACTCCATTCTTTGGTAATCCTATCACTATGACTGAAGCACTTTCAGGAAGCCACTCGAGTCTTTGTCCCCTGACAATGGTTCCTGGGAACACTCCTCCAGGACCTGAGGTGTTCCCCTTAAACCATCAAGAGGTTATCAGTGCTATCACTCCACAGGTGTTCATTATCAAGTAATGACGAAGGTTCATTTCACCATATATCTCTGTGACTTGGGCTATTTGGTTAGAATCCTTAGAATCTATTTCTTCTATATTTCTAGTGCATTATACAGGGGATCCAGTAACTTAGGAAAGTCTATGTTAATATATTTTTAATGTAGCTAACAGTCAACATAATGGGTACTTTCATGGCAAACACTACCAGCTGTGAATGGCCAGACTGCCCTTTATGATTTTTTCTCAGACAATTCCCTTTCAGCCTTAGAATGCTGAGTGAAATATTTATGGCCAATGTTGGTGAAAAGCTCATAAAAATAATCCCTGTCAATTAATGAATAGGAATATATTCAGATCCAAGGTTGATAATGAGACTGAGCTGAGAAATGAAGTAGTGTTATTTACATCTCTTTACAAAAAACATCAGAAATTAAGATTTTTATCATGCATCCTGACTTATCCAAACTTGACTAAATATATTTATTCTGTCCCCAATAAATCCCTGCAGTCTTAGTGACAGGACTTTTCTTCTTATGTGCTTTAATCCCCAACAGCCTTTTAGATGTTCATTTGTGTATAAACCAATGCTGTATGCTGTATCCAGACTTAGCTGTAGGTAGAGTGATTGATCCCTGATGAAAAGTGATGCCACTAGGGTAAATGACATCTATATACTATGTCAATGACAGTCTATCAGCTTGTGCCAAAGAGTGGGAGAGAAACAGGGCTGTGCAGTCCCACCTCAATACTGTGTTTTTATTTTGGAGCAAAAAGGTGCTTGTTGGCTCTGATCATTAAAACAATAAAAATTTTTCCAGTGTTTGGAATTGGAGACATATTGGTCCATAAAAAATGTAGCATTTGGCGTTTTTATTAAACATAGTTCTGTTCTACTGGTGGCATAGCCTAAAATTAAAAATGTCCAAGTTTCTCAGCACTTCAGCCTAAGAAATTAAATCAGTAGCTGTTGATCTTCTCTATATCTTGCCTTTAAAATTTATGTATTATATTTTTTATAATTTTATTTGCTTACATGTTTTAAGGCTTTGTTAGTACTTACCTGCTTTGTTTGGCAGATAACAAGTAGCAACAAGTGCTGTGGAGGCTACTTGTATAGGTTAGTTCAAAATGCTTACTATGTGCTGCAAGTATGGTTAAATATTCCCTAAATCCCAAGCACAGAAGGCATCTTGTGGTTTGACATGCAATAGAACTGAAATTCTGTTTGCTTCAGATGGATGTAGTTTTTTTATTGTATTTTGCTATGAAAGCCATAACATCTGTTCTGTTCTACATCACATTTAGAAACATAATCAGTCCATGAAAACTGACAGTATAGGTTTAGTTACAGTTGTTTTCAGTTTCCAGCAGTGCAAGTAAGCTCGCTGAACTCA
Source organism: Myrmophylax atrothorax (assembly GCA_026770055.1). Lineage (NCBI taxonomy): Eukaryota > Metazoa > Chordata > Aves > Passeriformes > Thamnophilidae > Myrmophylax > Myrmophylax atrothorax. The sequence continues at coordinate 21,094,686 of JAOXXN010000265.1, read as the reverse complement.
AGTGCATCCAATAACAGAACTGTGGTGGGAAGGACTTAAAGGGTGCAACTCTAAGACACTCTAAGAAGAGTATTGATCCATGTTGATGCAGAAAGGCATTAGACCAAGGTAATGAGATTATGCCATAGCAGCTTTTGGATGGAACTGACTGTGCAACTGTCCACTTCAATATTTGGAGCCTGCCCATTTTGAAGTTACTTATGATAGCTGTGCGCTGAATGAGGAATCGGAATTATATTGTCAGAAGTGCTACTTAGTTTTGCTTTGATGTCCTTTCTGGTAGTCTTGCCATCTGCAGGTGTATAAAAGTAACACCTGTTCAATGAACTCGGAATAAGGACAGTTTGTGGAGGCAGCCCCACAGAACATTACAGAAACTATCTGGTAAGTTGGAATATTAAAAAGAACATCAAGAGATAAAATACTGATCTTATTCAATACTTCTACCGCATTGAAACACAGACAACAGTACTCAAGGTCTAGGAAAAAGATTGACTGTCCCCTGAGGCACATCAGGCAAAGCATCACCCGATGATGGAGGGGATTGTTCAGCTCTGCTCTACACTGGGGTGGCCTCACTTTGAACATTGTGTGCAGTTTGGGGCATTGCAATACAAGAAAGACATTAAACTATTGGTGACTGTCCAAAGGAGGGCAATGAAGATGATGAAGGGCCTTGAGGGGAAGCCGTATGAGGAGCGGCTGAGCGCACTTGGTGTGTTCAACCTGGAGAAGAGGAGACTGAGGGGAAACCTCATTGCAGTTACAACTTCCTTGTGAGGGGAAGACGAGGGACAGACACTGATCTCTTCTCTTTGGTGACCAGTGACAGAGCCAGAGGGAATGGCCTGAAGATGTGTCGGGGGAGGTTTAGGTTATTTAAAATATTAATTAATATTAAAAGAGATTCTTCATCCAGAGCAGGGTTGAACGCAGCAGTGATCACAGCACTGAGCTTGACAGAGTTCAAGAAGCATTTTGATGATACTTTCAGGCACAGGGTATGACTCTTGGGGATGGTCCTGTGCAGGACTAAGAGCTGGCCTCGATGATTCTTGTGGGTCCCTTCCAACTTAACATATTCTGTGATTCTGTGATCTTTCTGATGCTGAAATTTTACTGAAATTTACAGCTCCACTGAAATTGAGAGAATCTGTGAGTTTACACAGAAAAAAATTGAAGACAGAAATTAGTCTTCAGTCTTTAAATTTTTTAAATAGTCCAGTAAATGGATGGCTGTACCCCTCTTTCTCAGAGGGCTTTCTATTTAGCTCACATTTCATTTCTCAATGGATCAGGTTCTTCTCAGAGAGACAGAGATTTATCTTCTGCTTACCTTTGATTCACTTTGCTGGAAATAAGTGTTTAGCCTTTATTTGCCCATCAATCTGGTATTCCAGGATGCACCTATTTTATGCATTTGAATTCCTTATGCCTTTATGTGCTCACATGTTGAAACATGATTCTGTAAAGTAGGTCGGTAAACAGTTCCCATACAGTCTTCTAAAGCTACTTTTCTCCTTTAGTTTTTAATACTTTTTAATGTACTGACACCCATTACTACAAGTTTTCATTGTATGAAAGCCTTTCCTGCAGAGATTCATTACATATGGACAGGCACAAGTCTCCATTTATCATGGTGAAGCAGGTCAAATGAATCACTATATAGATAAGTGTTTCCTAACAGAGTTTATATTAACCAGGACAAACTTCTTGTTGACTGAGTTTTGTCATACTAAAGCCTGATAAACATGATACATAAAGTCTTTGATTGCTTAACTGGCCAATATCATTATTATTTTGGTTTTATGGAAAAGTTAAATTAAATGGAACAAATTATAAACATCAAAAAATCCAAGGAAGGCTGTAGTACCTCTGCCACTGATTTTTATCACTTCTTTCTGGAACAGGTAATCGTATTTTTTTTTATAATTTTGTATTACAGGACTGGAAAAGTTACAGAGACCCGGCAACATACATCATTCAGGGAAACTCCTCTTCCAGAGACCATATGATTCTCACCATTCCTGATTTTATTAATCTCAGCCTTGAAATGTTCAGTTTCCAGCTTAGGAATAGAATATGGAAGTTAACAGTTTGCTTTTAAGATGCTGCTCTCTTTGTGTTGGCCCATCTGTATCACTGGGCTTTGGCTGTAGGCATGGCAATAAAAAGTGAAGGACACAGTTCCTTTAACACTCATGCTACCGTAAAAGGCAGTCAAAGTAAATGGAAAAGTAAATGGAGATAGAGTGATACAAGACTCAGATCGGTTTTAGAGTCTTGTTACATTGCTGGGATTAGACTGTGGTTCTTCATTTTCTCATAAAGAAGGATGGAAATGAAAAATATTGGCCAAATCTGTTTTTTCTTTCCTGAAAAGTGTGTGTTTAACCACTGAGGGAATACCGGTAGGGTCAGCTTACAGTTAGCCACAGCCTCGATCTTGGGCAATGACCATGGACCTGTTGAGTAACTCAGGTTGGCAGGGACTCAGGAGGCCATCTAATCCTACAGTCCACTTGCAAAAAAACAAAGTACATTTCAGTTGTGCTGCTTCAGTGCAGGCTGCCTGAATTAATACCAGGGAAAAAAAAGAAAAAAGAGGTATTTAAAAGTTATTATCTAAAAGGAAGGGTTGATTTTACTTCTGTCATTTTTGTGTAAAATATTAATAATTTTTAAGTTTGTTCTTTTTGCTCTCTATATGTGGTAAAAATATGTACTAACAAATCTTGGTGACACAGCGGAAAAAGTTAAAACTAGGAGCTATTTCTGACTTTTAATTTCTTATATGACTGTAGATGACTGTGATAATACCACAGTTTATAAAAGCAAGGTATTCCTAAAGATTTCTCCTTTTTAAGGTTATGCATATATAATTACCATATTATGAAACATAACTATGGTACCCTCAGGAATTTTCCATGGTCTTTACAAGAAACCTGACAAGGAATTGATAAATTGCAGGAAATAATTCAATAAAATAACTTGCATCAGTTTTATCTTACAATATAAATTTAAATAAAAAATAGTAATAAAAATTTAAATTAAAATATAGTAGTAATGCTTTATAACAAAGGATTTTACAACAGGCTCCTTAATACATGTAATTAACTGCATGTAATAACAAATACATTTATTCCTCATTAGGGAGGTGGTCCTCTATAGACTCAGAGATCATAGAGCTATCTATTATAACACCAAAATTTGTTGCTTGGAAATGGTTGTTTTAAAACTCATCTTTTGTAGATATAAAAATTTAAGAGTGCTTATTTTCACCACAACTCTTAAGTTACCTACAGTGAATTTCCTCTGCCTTGTATTTAACCCCAGATGGTAAAGTATCTCTGCACCTCTTTACAGTGTCAGTTGCCTATGTTACCTTTTGTGCCCACATTATCTCCAGGACTGTGTCATTATCATTGTCATATATGGATCCCATTACAAAAAGATGTGTATGGGATGATACATGTGGATATTTAAGGACCTGTATAGGAGGAAAAAAGAACCCTGGTCAAGATCTGCAAAAACAGAGTTCATCCTTAGGCGGATCTGGGAAATAGAAAACTCTTCTCTCTCTTGTGCCTTTCTCCTGTCCTGGTGTGAAGTTGCACTGGGTCACCTGGATTGAGCTGGCCTTGCAGAGAGTACATTGCAGTGTGGATCCAAATTCAGAGAGGTGAGGGGCACATGCATACAGGTGTGATTTTGGGTGCAACTGAACAGAACTGCCCATGCTATGCTTATCTGTGTGAGACCTTGGAGAGGAAGGCTGTGCTTGAGCCTCCTATGGTCCATGTTCTTCTGCAACAAGTGCTGAGTATCTACAAGCAGATGCTGCAGCCTAAGGGCCAGATCTTCCTCTTGACTTCCTCAGCCATTAAGGCCTCAGTGGATGTAAGGAAGAGATTTTATTGCCTGTAGTAATATCAAGGATTGCTGAGGAAGTACACTCTCTGTTGTGATGCAGGAGCAATGGTTCACAGAGCGTCTTCATGTGGCTAATGGTACTGCAAATGAAGAGAGACAGGAAGAGATTTTGAGGTGTGCACACACTGTACTAGGGGCATCATTTGATACAGTGGAGGGCCCTTGACAGCTAGAAGACAAGCATTGATAAAGTGGGGAGACCCACCCAGCACCATCTTATTTCTTTCTGCTCCACAAAGCCTCCACAGATGGGTGTGTGTTATGGTTTACTGCGTGTCATTAGAAATCAATTCTGCTGCAAAGACTGTTGATGGTTGATCAGAACACACACCTCACTTTGTGTTCCTTTGTCTATTCCAGCTTCACAAATATTGTTAGTGGTACAGATACTGTATGAGCTCATTCAGAAAACATCCTGGGACCCACAGTGCCAAACAAGTGCTTTGTTATCAACAGGGCAAAACACAGGCTTAGTCCTACAAACTTGTGCTCATTCTTGCCTTAATCCACCAAACACTGTAAACATGTTCTTATTTTGAAGAGCATAAAGTCCTCTTGAATTTCACTCAGACTACGCACATGCTTCCCATTTAACATAGCTTTGAATGTTTTGCTGAATTAGGGCCACAAGACACTTGCAGGGACTGAACCAGTAATGCTTCCATTCATGGTTTGTTGCCCCAGGTATGATGATATGAAATATTGCACAGCTAAAAGAGAACATCCTCGTTGTTCAATAGTTCAAACTGAAGCATAAGGTGACCTGCAGGTGGATCACCCATGTGACACCCATGTGTCATTTTGGCAGGACAGTGCTACCTTCTAAGAATGACACTTCTCACCTTCAAAATACAGCCAAATTACCAGCTGAACAAAAATCAGGGCTGAGCACCATCCTTGTCCTGCTGAAAAGATTACTTCATCCTCTAAGGGTGTCATGCAAGCTGCTTTAATGATGAGCTAATTTAAATTTCTTGTGCTTCAGCTAAGATTAGTTCATCTTGTGACATTTAAATTTCATTTGCTTGCAGTAATTTTGCTGTGGAAAATGTTGTAGATAACAGAAATGGCAGATTATGTAAATAGCCATTTATAAACAGCAGCTTTTTTCAATTCATTGTTCTGAACATCCTACCCAAATTGCCTTGTTTTAAATATATGTCTGTGACCAGACACTTTGCTTCAACAAACTTTTATAAGTTTCACCTATCTCGCAAAAGGTACATCAGTTTAATTAAAATTGCTGTTGACAGCCAGTTATTTCATCAAACAATAAAAAAAACATTCCTGTGCAAAGGGCAAAAGATACCACCTAGCCATCTGCTACATGCAGCAGCAACCACGTTGAGAAGGGTGAGAAAGAACAGATAATACTCAAAGTGAGATTGCCAAACAAATCACAGAAAACCTTACACATACCTTTATTTTTCATTATGTTATTTGGAAGCCTTTTCTAATTATGGAAGTGAGGGCTTGAGACAGATAGTTAAGCTGAATATTCATCCAAATCCTAGTGATAAACTCTGCACCTTTCCACATGTCTCTGATTCATGTAAGTACAGTACTGTCATGCAAGTAAGAAGTGCTGTTCAGAGGCTTTGTTGGAGTGGGGAAAGCACTTGCTGCCAAGCACAGGGCTTTGCAAATCTTCCTTCAAAGAAGATCGCAAGGAGGAATTGCAAGTATGGTTTCTGTTTCACTATTAAAATTCAAAATGAAAAGTGAAAATTAAAAAAAAGAGAGAAATAAGAGGATGGATTTCCTGAAATGGGGCAATATAAGCTGAAGGCCAAACACAAATCCTTAGTGCTGAATGTCAGGGGGAAAACATGAAGTAGCAGTTCCAGTTGTATTCACTGAGGGTAGTTAAGCGATTGAATTAAGCCTGGCTTCTCCAGTACTGGTGAGGGTATCTTAAGCTGATGTGACTTCTATGAGTGCTTGATGGATGCCTCCCAGCAGCAGCAGGTCACGCCAGCCCTGCCAGGCATCCAGTCTGCTTTCCTCCAGGAGTTGCACCCACAAGTTGCGCTGATGGTTTGGGCTTTTGCAAAACTCTCCATTCCCTGTATTACTCTTCTCTGTGTCTTCCCTTTCTGGACTGGTGCATAGTTTGCAGAAATACTAAGATTCTATCACAAGTCGGAAGGAAATAATTTTTACGTGAATAGGACGCTGCTGGCCACTTTTGGGTCAATGAATGGCGTTCAATCTGACTGGTTTCTCTGGGTCAGGTCTATCAATGTTTGACCTAGAAGGTATCAGATGAAAAAGATTTGAAAGGTGCAGAGAAGTAGCTGAAAAGTGCAGTGCGAAAGATTTTCATAATGGTTACAAAGTAAATATTGCATAAACAAATGGTAAGAAAAAGCAGACAAGATTGCATGAAGGGTGAACATGCAATTACAGTGAAATCATTTAAACCCAGTTGTCACTGATGAATGTGTAAGTATATGCACAAACCCCAGTATCTTTTAATTGTGTAATGTTTAACCCTTATTCATGTAGTCCTAAGGTATTTATTATAACCAGATTTTAAAATATTTATTAATAACTATGTAAAAAAATGCTATAATATAGATACATGTTTATCCATTTTTTCCAAGATAACATCTGCTACTGTGCTTTTATTATGGCTCAAATATATATAAATGGTTTCTAGCATATTTATTAGATTTTGCATAATTACTCTTAAATAAGTTTTTATATTTTTGCTTGAGGTAACAGAATTGTACGAACACTGTTTTGTGGCAGATACAGGACAACAAAGTTCAACTGTATAAAACTGTATTGAACAGCTATATACATATGATGGATCATCTTATTTTTTTTGAGGGGGGAGGGGGAGAAAAAACTACTAGGTTTCAATCTGTAAACTGTGACTATCCATTTTCCATGGATCTGACACGCATGATCAAAAAAGAAAGCATTACCATGAAGAGTGAGAGATGGAAAGAGTTAGTTTGAGAGGCATTTAATTTTCTCTGAGTTCCACTGAGATAAGAATATGGGTGAAGTACACTTTATAGAAGAGAGCATTAGAGCATTTCAACAGCAGCACTGGAACCTTCTTCCATGTTGCATTTATGAACAGGATAAGTGGCTTTCTACCATTACAATTGTGAGTCATGCCTGTTTGAAAACCTTGGTAGCCCTGCAGACAGTTCCGGTCACATCCTGGGCCAGCACATGCTCTCAGCACAAATCTCATGAGCTGTTTAGACTCTGCAGCTATTGCAGACAAAGCACGGAAGATGCTGCCAGCCCCACAGTCTGCCCCTCACACATGGAATAAACACACAGGAGGGAACTGGCCTCACACAGTTCCTGGTTTCCATCTTTTCAGCCAGGGAGAAGAGATGGTTTTCTTGCCTCAGAGAATGCTGGACTGATAAAAGGAAGAGTGGAAGTATTTTTTTCATGGAGAACCTGGTCAAAGTGGGCCAGCAAGGACTAGCAAAAAGGCACTGTACAGTAAGAGGGATCTTCTCTTGTCCATCAGGAAGGTGGGCATACAAGGATGTTTTAGACACTGCCTAGTTCTCAGTCACACAAATGTGCCATGAGGTACTGAAGAGAGGGATAAACTCCCAGATGAAGGAGATTTCAGGGATGAAATCTGGTGGAGGAAAAAGAAAATTAAGATTTTTGAAGAAATGAAGGAATGGAATAACAAGGCTTATGTGCTTCCATCCAAGCTCCCCCCGTCCCATTATCTCCCTTCATCCAAGCCCCATTGAAACCCTTTTGTGTGTCCTTCAGGCCATGGGCGTCACGTTACTACTTTTTGTGCTTGTGCAAAGTATTGTCCAATGCCCACAAGCAGTTGGGAATGGGTTTGATGAAGCAGTGTGTGGATTGCCTTAACTGGTAGATAGCTCGGCTGCTGCAGGACCTGGAGCAGGGAAGCCTGGAGCCGAGTGGTGTTGCCTGGGGAGCCCTGTCCTAGTCCTACTCCTTCTCTTGGGGTTGTGGTGTAACCACAAGAAAAGGAGCCATGAAGCAGTGGTGAGGAGAAGAGCTCCAGCAAGAACTTGGGAGAGAAGAAAGAAGAAGAATGAGAAGAGGACAGTGACACTGCAAAGAAAGAAGAAGAAAACAATGCCACAAATGTGGAGGAAGATGCCAATGACATTGAAAATGAAGAAGGCAGCATTGTTGATGCAAATGAAGGAGATGAGATGCAAATGGAAGAAATGATGATATGAAGGTGGGGAAAGAGAATAATGTTAAAAATGAAGAAGAAGGCAATGATGCAAATGAAGAAGAAGAACATGGTGAAGAGAATGTGAAGGGAGACAACAAGGGTGATGAAAATGAAGAAGGACATGGTAATGTGGCTGAAAATGAAGAAGACAATGCTGAGGCAAATGAAGAAAAAAATTATGTGAAGGTGGAGGAAGCCAGCTATATTGGAAAGGTAGAAGGCACTGATGCAAATGTGGAAGAAACTAATGTGAATGTGAAGGAAGACAACGATGATATTGGAAATTAAGAAGAACATGATAATGTTGCACCAAATGAAACAGAAGGGAAATGAAGAAGAAAATGATGAGGTAAAGGTGGAGTTAGCCAAGGATGTTGGAAATGTGGAAGGCAAATATGCAAGTGAAGAGAAAAATTATATTAATGTGAAGGAAGACAGCAATGGTGTTGGAAATGGAGAAGAAAGCAATGATGCCAACAAGGAACATAGTGATGAGAATGTGAAGGGAGACAACAATGATGATGAAAATGAAGAAGAACATGATAATGTTGTTGCAAATGAAAACGGCAATGATGAGGCAAATGAAGAAAAAAAACAATGGTGTGAAGGCAGAGGAAGGCAATGATGTTGGAAATAAAGAAGAAAGTGATGCAAATAAAGAAGAAAATGGTTATGTGAATGTGAAGGGAGGCAACAATGACATTGTAAATGAAGAACATGATACTGTAGATGCCAATGAAGAAGAAAACAATAGTGATGGAAATGAAAAGAAGAAAATGCAAAAGTGGACAAAGACAATGATGTTAGAGATGAAGGAGAAGGCAATGATGCAAATGAAGAGGAAGACCATGACACTGGAAATAACCTAGGACTGCTTTTACAGGAGCACATACAATGGCTTGCTCAGGACCTGGCAGAGGTTGCACAATGACAAGTGACCTGCTGGACCGCTTCATGCCTGTCTTTGGAGACAGTGTGTCAAATAGTTCCTACCCACTGCCACAATGAGCCATTGTGGGGGGCAGTGTGCTTGAAGGTTGGAGTCCCCGTGGCAAGGATAAGGTCTACCACATGCTTATATACCTGAATTCCCCTGTGGAGCATGCCTTCCACCTGGAGCTGGACACTGCAGGGCAGATGCTGGCGAGGATCTTTTGCATCTACATGGAGCTGGTGTGCACCTGCACCAGGAAGCAGCTGGGCAAGAACATGCTGTGCTTCCTCCACTATTTCTAGGAGGAGTTGAGGAAGAATCAGAAGTCCAGCCTCCACCATACTCTCTGCACTAAGTGTGGAGAGAAGCACCCACTAGTTCTACCCATTGGTGAAGTCAGTCTCATTGCTTTTGCCTCAGTCATACCATTGGCATTTAGTGTTTCAGCCCTCTAGTCACTCCTGTAAATTGCAGTTGAAAAAAAGGCAAGAAGAGCCTCACAGCAAGGCAACTCCAACATGTTTGTGAGCAGCTAGCTCACGGAAGTTGACTTCACCCGAAGCACAATGAGACCTGAGACCTACGCCATGGCAGACGTGAAGTTCTTCAGGCACATCACCAGGCAGATGTTGCCTAACAGCTTGCACCTCAAACACCTGTAGTTCTTCACCCCCATCCTGATGGACACAGATTTTTCCAGCTATACCTGGAAGACTGCTGTAATGCACCTCGTGAAAACCCTGTCACGGTGGTGCAGGAGAGAGTTCCTGCAGGCTCTGGGGGGATATCATGGCCTACCTGTGCTGCTCCCTGCAGTTGAAACACCTTGACTAATTTGTCTTAGGCAATGAGAGCATTCCTGCAGAGATTAGTTTGCCCCCAGACTTGTGAATAGTTGTACCACCCAACATCTTTCAGCACCCGGTGTGGGATCCAGCTGCCCACAGAGAGGTGATGCAAGGTTATGATGATCTGCAATTTCAGCTCAGAATTCTGGTCTATGGCCATTGACAGGTGCCTTCATCTGCAAAGCTGTGCCTGTGGGGCTCACACCTGCTGGCAGACACATGGATCCTCTGTAGTTAGTGCATTTATGACTGGCAATGCTGAACCTGCTTTCCTGCTACTTCAGAAAAAATATTGTGTGGTGTGGGGTTTCCTTGTGCAGACACACATCTCTGAGATGCCTTGCCCTGTCACTTTTGGTTACTACAATGCTATCAGTGTTACCTAAGTATACCTAAGTATACAACTATTGGGTCCAGCTGCACATCTGTACATGGGACTCTGAATCTGAGAGAGGTTGCTTGGCAACATCCGAGACAAAAAGCTAGCCTATTAGGAAATTAATGCAGATACTCAAAGAGCTCTACTTTTAATGGCTTCATAAGAAGTTAATTCCTGTCAATATCAGAAAGCAGAACTGATCATTTGAATTCACTTTGCCACAGGAAAATATGTAGTCTAGTTCAAGCTATTAGAATGGGAATTGGATTTATTTTCATTTCTTTGAGAGGCCTTTTCTTATTGTCAGGGCAAAACTATTTTGCAAACCTATCTTTCCTTTAGCCAATTGAGCTATCTTGCTCTAGTTGCTTGCTTGCTTTTCAATAATATAATATAATATATATGTAAAACAGGAAAAAAGGATAAAAAGAAAAAATAAAAAGAGAGAAGTCTCAAAGTTTTTCAGATTTTCTGAAAACAGTTATTCTTTATATTTAAATGACATTTTCTTAGAGAATATCTACCTGATGCATTAATGATTACTGGGGGAAACTTGTTTTTATTTTAAGTTGATTGTGTATGCTTTATTTCCAAAGTTTATTTTAATTAACTCCCTCAAACATATAGTATACAATTCCAACCAACTGCTGACCATTGCTGTTCTGTTTAATTCTAATATTACTTATGTGAACCTGTGACTCCTACGCTGTATTTTTTCAAGAGACCACTAGTATAAGCCTGGTGGACATGTCAGTTCCCAAGACAGAGTAGAGTCATAAGTCTTAAAAAAAAAAAAAAAAAAAAAATTACAGAAGTTACTCAAGAGTTTGGGTTTGTATACATCTATAAAAATTCTTTGAAATTAAAAGCTCTTTCAGAGTAGTAGATGTTGCCTGCAGCTGCATGGGCATGGAGCATGTTCTCCCATTCTTCACTAACACTGGAGAGCATCCCACAGCTGCAGTTGGGATGAGGAAGAGTGGTGTGTCCCCCTGATGAGCTGGTGTTTTTCAGTAGAGTATGAAAGTACAGCCTAAATACCAGCTACTGATAAGGTACCATGGCTCTGGGTTACCCTCTAAGCATGTGGCCCGAGACCAGCCACTGGGTTGCGGATGTCACTTGCACAATTCCATTATCTGCAGTTGATGTCAGAAGTCACAACATGCCAGGCAAAGGCAGCTGTCATCCATGATGACTATTAGGTATAATTACCAAGTTTTCTCATTCTTTCTATGCACAGGGTGTTAAGCTCCCTATTCTTTCAAATAGCCACTGATGCAATGACAATGTCTTGTCTCTGTGAACCAAAACAGCACTTTCTATGTGCAGTCCATCTTAGTTATGGATCTTGAGATCTATTCTTTCCAGTTTAGTTTTCACTAAAAATATATTTTCTGCTAGTTGAATCCAGTGATGAATTCTACTGATGCAAAAGCCAATGTGAACTTACACCTCTTCTAGTTTATCTATATGGTCTGGACTTCTATGGTCCCTGACACATAGTGTTGTCAACAGCAAAAAATTGGGGACAGAAGTGGGAACTATAACATAGTATAACACAGAAATCACAATAAAACCTCACTGATGTTCTCTGAAATGTGCTGGTGTTTTATTGCTGACTAATGGAATGTCAGTTTCCTCCTGTCCCTTGAGTAAGCAGATGATACTCTGAATACTGAAAGAAGTGAATTACTTGGATTTAAAAGAGACTTTAGTGAATAAAAAGGTATTACAGCACAGCTTGATAGAGCCCCAAGCTTAAAGAAACAGGAGACTGTGATTGTCTTATGAGTATTTCTGAGTTATATGACTCCATAGGCAGTGCTAATAGGGAGGAAAATGGGTAGAGCTCTCTTTTATGCACCCCTTTCAGAATATGAAATGCAAAGGCAGTGCAGCACGTCCCTCATGGCAAAGCCTTGGTGATGGTTACTTTGTTAAGGACAGAAATGCTCTTTCCAGTACTGAGTTATCTAGTCTAAGCTCATGGTGTCTCGTGGTGTGAATGTTTCATTACAGCTGTTAAGACTACAATGACTTCCTCCCCTCAGCCTCATTAATGTTTGAGAGAGATGTGGCGGGAGGAAATGTGAACATAAGTGAAGCAATCTTGTTTTCATGCTTCTAACTTGACACAAGTGCTGTTGCACAAGGTCGCTGGCTGGTGGAAAGATTGTCAACATCTTTAAGTGATGTTTATTGTCTCCAGTATCAGAGGCTAGGGATTTTCACTCATTTTCTCTCTTCACTAATTTTTTAATTGATTTACCACAGAAGGTAGTGATCCAAGAAGCCTCCCTGCTTTCTGATATTGTCTTCAGTATGAATCCTCAGATGTCTCTATTGTTATGACAATCTACACATTAGGTCAGCTGGCTGCTTTTGCTGTGGCTTAATGATAAAAAGAAAAAGCAGCATCTGTTTTCTGCTGGTAATGTGCTGTGGTGATTCTTGACACTCATGTTCCAACAACCCCACAGGGCTGCTCAGCAGATCCTCTCTAACTAAACTGGGGAGCATTTAACCTCTTTAGGGACTGCACGCTCAGGCTACCCTATTGGATGTTTTTCAGGCAGGAGCACGCTGGGATTTCACTCTGTCACTGAGCTGAAACATGGTTGGTGTGTGCCAGGAGCTTCTGGGCTCCCTGCTCTGCATGTAGTCAAGAAGCCTTTGATCAAATAAAATGTATGTTTGTCCCTTAGAAGACAAGAAAAACTGAAAGGATTTTGAGTGTATATTTCTCTATCCTATTTTTCTTTTAAACTTTTATTTAAACTAATTTATGTTGCATAACATGATTCATTCTCCTCTTTAGTGAAATGTTGGACCATCTGATTATCAAGCTTATTGCTATATGGGATTCTACTTCCCTGAGGTCTTCATCTGCCAATAATGTTAATTGCTATTTGCTATAATTGACATCTTATCTATTTTTTCTACTTCTTCCACTTAAAAAATTCAAGATGAATACAAGTTAGCTCTAGTATTTGGTGAATGTAATAATTAAGGAGGAATTTGCAGCCACTTCATTGTCAATTTTTTTTACTTTTAGTTAAAACTGCATTTAAGGTTTTAGTGAGGCATTGAAATAAAACTTAACCATGACCAGACCTAAAGCTATGGGCCCCAATTTACAGCTAATGTTGCCAACAGAAGGTAGCCTTTCTCTGTTGGTTTACATTAATCAGCTGAAAATGAGATTCATTAATCATTCCTGAAAATTTCCAGAAAATTTCCAGAAAATTATATCCTTTCTCAAGACTCCAAAGGAGTAAAAAAGGAGCCCTTAAATACACTTTGATGTTGGTCTTGCAGTTTATTTAGATTCTATAAAAATATTTATATTTTGAATCTTAAATTCCGAAACAGATAGACATCTTTAGTTTAGGTCTAACCTGCAGACTGATTAACGAAATGCATTTTAAGGGGAGAACAATACAGAAGAAAAATCATTAATTATTAATGCTAATGATTTTAATTATTCTAATGAAGCTGAGTATTGACACAGTTTTGACAAATACTAATTGATCAAATTTTATCTATTATAAAATTTGTGTGACTGCATTTTTGGTGAAAAAAATAAAGTGGCTTGTTGTCCCCTTTCACAAACATGAAGAAGTGAGTAGTGCAAATTCTAATGGCAATTTGAAGCATCATGGCATAGATCCTTCCCCATCTTGGAAAATTTGCAGAAGAGTACTTTTCCTTCCACCCAGCAGTCCCTATCTAGAAGGTTCTGTCACAGCTTCTTTCCAAGTTAGGATGAGCAGCTGTCTGGATCTGAAAGTATTTCTAAGAATTTGGAGGCACAAGGTAAAGCAGTAGAACACCTAGGTTTAGTTATTGTGCTGAATCAGCAGCTTTTCAGAGACAGACCATGGCAGGTCTCCCTCTCAAAGGCAGCCCTCCTCTCAACCTCTTACCCTTTTTGTGGCATGTGTCACCCCAGTAAACCTCCTTTCACAGTTTGTGCTATTTCTAAACACTGTACTCTAGAAGAAGAAAGTGAATAACACTTTCTGTGAATTTTAGTTGATCTAGCTCCTAAATTAATGACATCTTGGTTGTGCCAGCCTCTGCTCAGCTGAACTTTTATGCCAATCATTTGGAGCAGAATGCTGGCCATTGATTTATTACTCCTCTTTGCTTCACTGTGAATTCACACACAATAGCACTGAAGATATAGTCAAAAAATACACTTTTTCTTTTTTTTCTTCTCTTTTTTTTTTTTTTTTTTTGTAGAGGTATGTGTACAAGGTCAAACAAAAGGAAGAGGTGCTTCACCTCATGCCTAGTTAGATCAGAACTCCTTGTTCTGGAATATTGTGGACGTCTGGCAAGGTTTCAAGGTGAGCCTGTGTTGGTTTGTGGTAGAAATGTACAGTAAGAGTTATTAGACACAGGGAAGTTGCCTTTAGTGAACTACAGAAAAATCTCAATTTCCTCCAATGAAGCTGGGAAAGATAATGAGCTATATAGTTTTTCCTAGGCTTCTCCTTTCAGGTACTCTTGCAGGTTCCTCAGGCCCTGGTCATTTCCTGTGAAGTTAGCAAAAGTCCAGAAAAAAATAAGGAAAACAAGTGGGAACGATCAGGGAAGTAGCATTCTGTTACAGGGTTTTTTACAAGGAGCCGTGGTAGATCCCTGCACCAAACCAACTTTGAAGGTTTATGTGGTAATTTGCACCAATGTTATAGCAACAGATAAAATCCCTTAGATGACTGAAGGAGAGGAATGCAAATGAGGAATACACTAGTGGCGACAGGGAAATGAAGAGGAAGGTGACTCAGATGCAGCCAAATTCTGATGTTAACCTAAGAAGGGATGGGCTTTGCTCCTTTCCTGAGAAGGGAGGGCTGCTTTTCTTCATAGGGGTGTAGAGAACAGAAAAAAAATAGTATTTGAAAAGGATGTTAAGAGAACTGTAAACTTATGCTTAAGGGCAGCTTAAGTTTAACCCATAAGAATTCCTTTGTACCATAGAAAGGAATAATTGGGATGAGAAAAGGAATCTGTACTGCCTCATGGTGTTTCATGCATTAGAGGTGGTTTGTCAGTGTTCGTGTATTTATTGCTCATCTACTGTGACTGGGTATGCATATATATATATATATGTACATTTGTGTATGCATAGTATTGTACTTGATACAGAAAATCAAATGGCATGAATAAATATCCAAGATGGACTGTATCTGAGAAGAAGCTGGCTCATCTCTGATGTGAGCTATGCAACAGACTTGAGAGAAAGACTAAGGCACACAGGGTTGGCAGGAACAGGATCATGTTACTTCCATCATGTGAGAGCCTGTTCGATCTGCTGAAAAATAGAGAGTGGATAAGCCTTCAACGATAAAGTTTAACATCCCTTCTTACACTTCTACTTTTTGTGATGACATTTCTGGGTATTCCTGCAAATAATGCTTACTGTGTATTTAAAGGCTTTGTCCTGCAGTCTGATTCAGAGACGCTTTCAGTGCAGGGCTTGATGAGACTGGCAAAATGAGAATAACCTGTCCTTGATAAGGGAGGGTCAAAGAGACAGGGCACAACAGTCTTTTAAAATGGGAAAATTCTTGCTAGTTTCTACAGATGAAAAACACTGTCTCTGTAACCATAGAAACATGATGGGCCAAGGATGATGTCAAACTTCTGATGAATTTCTTTTGTTTAGATCAAAATGCTTTTTGGAGGAAGAGAGATAGTGTAGATAAGGGGAATTAATAACAGTGCTTTGCTTTCTGTACTTCCTTCCCTGTTAGATTTTGGAATACTTTATATAGTTCTTATTATTCCATTTTACAGGAAAGGAAAGAGAAAACCAGGGAAAAAAAGCTGAGTTTGCTGAAGGCACACTGCAGAAACAGGAACAAAGCCGGACTCTTCTCAGGTTAAAAAGGGATGAATTAACAGAAATAAATAAAATTCTTCAAGCATATTTTTCATAGATCCAGTAAAATTTACATGAGATTTGACATGATTTCCTGCAAGAAAGACAGTATACTCAGCCTTGCTCTTTGGCTACATCTCTGCAATGGGAAATGTGTTATATACCTCTGAACTAGGAGCTGTGTTATAGCAAAACTAGACAACTGCTTTAATTTCTTGCCTAAAGCTATAGGCTTCGCTTTTGGTCTCTATGACTTCTTTGCTTTCAATATCCCACATGTATGGATGTTTGTGGGCTAATTTGATGTCCCCACCCAGCTTCAGTCACACCATTGGCAGCACAGAGATGTAACTTGAAACTTTCACTCTGTCCATAACAACAAAAGACATGCCATAAAACAACTTTTCAATGGTGTTTTGGGTAGTAACTCCTAAATATTCTCTGAGGACAGAATAATACTCCACTCTCCCATACTAAAAATAAACTCTATCTACATTTTTAATGTGTGATGTGAATGAGGACCCAGATCAGCAATAGGAAATTGATAAAATAACAGGAACACAGTAAACTAGTCTGAGCAAGAAGGGGAGATTTGTAGAAAGCTGGCCAGTGTTGCTAACTGTCAGTTGTCTTACATGTTGAGATGGAGCAGAATTCTCATCAAAATGAAAAAATAGATGTGAGCCTTAGTGAGTACTGGAGATCATATACTGCAATTTCAGAAAATAAATGGAATACAAATGTGTTGTTTGGAATTATTTGCTAGGAATTTGATCTGCATCTAACTTCTGAAAATACCAGCAGTGCAGAGGCATTTGTTTCTAAACCCACAAGAATTGTGTTTAGTATGTGTAAGAAGTTCTTTCTGTGAAAGAAAATGTTGATTAGAGTAAGACTGTAAACAGGTCCCCTCCCAAGATGAAAGAATATGTACATAGGGATACATATTAAGCGTACTCACCAAGCATCCACAATTATGACATAGGATAACAATTAATGATATGGCAATTACAGAAGTAAACAACAAGCTTAGATCCCACAGTAAAGAGCCTTTACTCAGTGAAGGAACTAATTTTTCATGCATTCAGGTTAAAAATGAGACTTTTTTCTTTGGAATCATGCCTATTTGAAAGAATAGCAGTGGATGGTTATTTGTGCTCTTGACAAGTTGTGGCACCCTCTAGGCAACATCTCAGACCTTAGCTCTTGGAAGGCAGCAATACCTTTCCTGACTGCCTGGCAGATCAGTGCCTCAACGTCACTTGGCACAGCCACCTAATACAAGCACTCCATGAGATGAGGGTCAGAAGCCAAAGGCAAGAGAACTTTCTGAGCCAAAATAGAAGAACCTGATGAATTTTAGCTTCAGCAGCAGCTCACTTTGGTTCATTTGATCTTAAGTACTGTGTTGTGCCTTATGGCAATTTTAAACACTCTGGCAGGAGTGTGGAGTTTTTATCTCATACTTAACCTCTGTGGTTTTGTTGCTGTTTTATCAGATTCTCTTGAAGTGTTATGGTTGCTGATTCTCTTGAAGTGTTGTGGTTACTGAAATAATTCATAACAAAAATATAAAATAGAATTTCAAACATTTTTGTCATATCCAGCCTTTCAGTAGAGATGAGGGGTGTCAGCCCATTTGGATTATATGCAGTACACTGCTTTTTTAGGGAGTCTTAGTTTCAAACAGCTGGATTCTACATCTGGGAAGAAATAGATTTATTTTTTTTTAGAAACTACATGCACCTGTCACACTCTCTTTGAAATGCTAATGGCAATAGAACTGAGAACTCATTTTCTATTCTGATAGGCAAATGATTAAATAAGCCTGTCTATCCCTCCTCAGCCTTTGAGCTGTCCAGCAGCCATGATGCTTGGGCAATGAAATATGATTTTAGAGGAGACAACTGATCATGCGGGAGCTTTCCTTTGTGCAGACACACATGTGAATCCTTATACAGCAAAGAGAATTGGCTGCATGTAGCAAAGTAAGAGGCTGATTAAGTCTCTTGCAAAAAAAGAATTAAATTTCTGTAAATAACATGTTATTTATTTTCTCTCAGGCATGAAAATATCACTCTGTCTTTTCTTTATCAGTCCTGTGAACATGTATTTCCCACTGTACATCAGATGTCCACTCTGGCCCATCATTTTGCCTCAAAGGCTGTATTTCCTCAGGATAGTGAACCTTCTCTACTGTTTTCTAAGAGGATTTCCTTGCTTTTGTAAAATGCACAGAGTTTTGGAAGCAATTCTTGAAAACAAATTCATCTTTTGATGAGGAACATAGGTAGCTGATGCTAAATTTCAAACAGACTATTGAAAAATAAACTGTTATAAGAATGCCAATGAGTTTCACTTATGGAGTACCATGCAAGACCATTTAAATTCTGAGCATAACTGCAGAACTGGACTTTGCATTGTGCAGAGCAGGGAATTCCCCCTCCTCTGAAGATGCTCCAAGGGTAAAGAAGGAGCTTGTTTGAAAAAAATAAGTCTCTTTCAGTGAGAAGAGTAACTAATGGCTCCTTGAAAATGTAAATTAAATTAGGGTAGTTGCTATGAGTTTAGAAATGATTAACATGATGTGTGTATGTCAGTGTACATGTGTAGGAGGCAGGAAGAAATGGGGTGACAAGGTGTAATTCATACTCAGAAATATAGGTCTAGAGGGGCTGATTAGAATAATGAGTGACTCTCTCCCATCTTTACCTGATTTTACTCTGTGCAAGCCT
>JAOXXN010000265.1:21019396-21069998 GCA_026770055.1 Myrmophylax atrothorax | reverse complement strand
CTTTGTAACAGTCAGTGAATTCATATTCACAGGATGAGGAATATAAAAAAGGTAGAACTAGAAGGACAGGAGGAACTTTTGCCAAACTCCTTCTATTTCCCTCTGTCTGAAAGAAGATTTCTCTTCTTACTCAATCTCCTATAAGCAAAAAAGGCAATTGCCTGAGGCTGATGTCATGGGAAGCAATGGTGAAAATCAATAAATGGTGTGGTCAGAGAACAGTTGGTGTCTGAGCCTCTACCCAAGACTTTCAAGAGATTAATGTGGACCGTAATGATTGTGTCCTCAAACTTCCCACCCTAGAAACAGTTTTGAACTCTTCACTCTGACTTGGTTGAGAGCAAAGGGAGTGTGATTGCTCTTCAAAGGGAAAGATTCTAGATGAAGCTCAGTGCATAGGCTTAGAGCAGAAGCATCATCAGCCTCCAGAACAGCGCTGGCCACAGCCCTTTGGGCAGTAGATGACAGTGACATGGCTATCATGCCAACCTTTTTACTTTGCAGAGATGTGCATGCCTCACTGTGTGCTCTTGATGACCAGCTGCTGCCTTGCATCTCTTCTCAGAGCCTGGGAAGCTTCAGGCAGGTGTCCACATGTCTAATACCTCCATGAATAGAACTTTAGGTCCAGGAAAACAGAGAAATGTCTGAGGGAGGCTCTTGCTTAACTCCATGAGTGTTCCAAAATGTCCCTGGATGGCAAGAAACCTGCAGCATGAGCCACCCTGATTTGTCCATCAATGTTTTTATCCCAGTATTAATTGCATAGTCTTTGGATTATTCAGAACCAGAAAACTGACTTAATACTTTTAATGTTCTCATGTTTTTCTTCTACACAAAAAATAATGACCTTTTCTAGATTTAAACACCAGATTAAGTGCATTTTACAGAATTTCCCAAATTTACTTTCAGAAACAGCAACTGACATTTCCTTAAAAAAATAATAAGGGGGGAGGAGAAAGAAAACCATCCCTGAGCTGACAGAATGCAACAGTAGGAGGGAAGCATTCAGCTGGCAGTTACTTACTTCCTGGCATGCAATTTTAATTAAGGAGTCAGCATGTCTGCTACAGAAGCCCACAGGAGGCAGTAACTAAAAATGCCTAGGAAAATGTCCATGGATAAAAAGGTAGAAGAATTAAATAATGACACTGTATTTCAGCAAGCTAATTGAATATGTTCATCTCTACTGTTCTCTAGATAAGATCTATTACCAAAGGAAAAGAAAGTACAAATTTTTGTATCACAGTATGCACAGAAGTACCTATTTCGCAATGTTTAGTTAGAGATTCACTATTGATCTAAGATAAACCAAAGACAGCATCTTCTTTTTCTTCTCAGAAGTCATGTTCTGAGATATCAATTCATATTTTTGAACGCAGCCAGAAATCTTTCTTTCCCTATACCATAGCTGTAGTAATTACCTAGCTAAGTAAATCAGCAAGTAGATTGCTTTAAATCACTTCCAGTAATTTATCATAAATACATTTTTCCCCTAATATAATATTTTTTTTATTTTTCTCACAGAGCCAATCATTAGAACATAGAGGCTGATTCATATCCTGTTCTTTCAACAATCATTAATAATCATCTTTCCAAAGAAGTACTGTGAAACCCTGCACTGAAATTTTGTTGTTGGCTCTTACTTTCTCCACTGGTAAATATTCAAATGGAATGCTAAGGAATAAAAAGCTCATGCATCTGCCTTGTTTCATATCTGAAATGGCTGGGACTAAAAATAAATTGTGAAGGAAAAGCAAATTAATGTGGCATGGCTTAAAATTAGAATTACAGGTTCTGTGGAGAAAAGAACTGGTCGGCTAATCTCAGTCGTTCTGTCACTTTTATTTAAGAGCTCTTCAGTGAGCAGGTACATAATTTATGCTTATGGATAAATAAATTGCTGTGTGAGTATTACAGAATACAATGAAATCAGATAACAGGACCAAAAAAGCTTTCAAACTTTTTTAAAATTATTTTTATAAATGCCATTTAATGGGTTCCTTATCATAGAATCATAGAATGGTTTGAGTTGGAAGGGATGTTAAAGGTCAGGTAGTTCCAATCCCCCTGCCACAGGCAGGGATGCCACACACTAGATCAGGTTGTCCAGGGCTTCATCTCACACTTTCAGGAATGGGACATCCACAACTTCTCTGGGCAACATAGTCCAGTGTGACATCACCCTCACAGTGAAGTATTTCTTCCTTATGTTCAATCTAAATTAACCCTCCTTCACAATAAAACTGTTTCCCCTTGGCCTGTCAACTACAGACCCTGATAAAAAAGTTTCTTTCCATCTTTTTTAGAAGCCTCCTTTACATATTGAAATGCCACAACTTCTCAAATATGATGGATAGTTGCTAAGCCACTACCTCTGCCAATTCCCTCAGGACTCTCGGATGCATCTCATCAGGTCCTATGGACTTCTGTACCTTCAGTTTCCTAGGACGATCTCAAATCTGATCTTGTCCTACAGTGGAAGGTTCTTTGTTTTCCAAGTTCCTTTACCTTCTGTGATGTGAGTGGTGTGGCTGGAGCATCTGCCAGTGAAAACAGAGGCAAAAATCTTCCCTTTATCACCAATGTGTCTATAGAAGCTTTCTTGTTGCCCTTTTCATCCATGGTCAGTTTTAATTCTATCAGGGCTTTAGCTTTCCTAGCTTGATGTCTGGCTGCTCGGACAATCTCTTTGTATTACTCCCAGGCTAGCTGACATTGTTTCAACCCTCTATAGTCTTCCTTTGCATCTTTGTGTTTGACCAGCAACGTACTGTTCATTACGCAGGCCTCTTGGCGTTTTTACCCAACTTCTCTTTGCTGGGATGCATCATTCCTGAGCTTGGAGGAAGTGACCCTTGAGTATCATCCTGTTTTCTTGGGCTTTTCATCCCTCCAGGGATTTATCCTGTGGTACTCTACCAAGGAAATCCCTAAATAGTCTGCTCTCCTGAAGTTCAGGGTAGTGAGATTGCTGTGCACACTCACCACTATCCTATGGATTTTATGACAGACCTCTACCATTTCATGGCCACTGCAGCCCAGGCTTACCTCGAGCTTCACATTCCCCATCAGCCCCTTCTTGTTGGTGAGAACAAGGTCCAGCATAGCACCTCTCCTCATAGGGTCCTCTATCACTTGGAAAACAAAGCTATCATTAATGCATTCCAGGAACCTCCTGTCCTGCTGTGTTGTCCCTGCAACAAATACTGGGTGATTAAAGTCCCCCATGAGGACCAGGACTTGTGACTGTGGGGCCACTCCTGTCTGTCGATAGAGGGCCTCATCCACTTGCTCTTCTTGGCTGGGCAGCCTGTAGCCTGCAGCAGACTCCTGCTATGAGGTCACCTGCCCCTGCTGTCCTTTCAATCCTCACCCAAAACCTATCAATCATCTCTTCTATCTCCATGTGAAGCTTCAGGCACTCCAGCTGCTCACTGACATAGAGGGTGACACCACCCACTCATTTCCCCTGTCTGTCCTTCCTAAAGAGTCTGTATCCTTACATTCCAACACTACCGTCACAGGAGTCATCCCACTACGTCTTCATGGTGCCAATTATGTTATAGCCCTGCAATAGGTTAAAAATTATTTCTGAGAGAATGTAGTTTGAGATGAAACACTGAACAATCAGTAATGACTTTCAGCCTTCTTCTGTTGGACTCCCTTTGTGAATCAGGATTGATAGGATAATGTTTGGAGCAAACTGAGTGTGAGTTGTATAAGGCCATATACATCTCTGTCTGTTCTGTTTCTCCATAGCTCTGTAGACAAAAGATTCTAACATCATTACTTAAGATTTTGATGTTTTGCTCACATGAACAAAATTAGTGATAAAGTTGTTTTGATTTTATTCCTTTTCTTGTCTTAAGCTAACCTACAGAGAGAAATTTTCCTTTGCTTTTGTTGAGCAGAGGAAAAAATATCTTTTTTTTCTTTTCACATAACCCTGAGAAATCTGACAGAACAACCTGAAAATTTCTGTAATTTAAATCAACTGACAATGATCACTTTAGGAGTCATAGGCTCCCTGAAAATTGCCAGTTTACTGTCAGTTGCTTCTACCTGTCTTAAGGTACAAAATGCCCTAGAGGAATTGCTGAAAAGGATTAATAAAGACCCAGTTATAAGGTTTGTATCACAATGGCATTCTCAGGAGAATATTTAGATCCAAAAAATCGAGCAGACAAGAACCTATAGGTCTAGAGCTACTCAGTTTTGTTTCCAAACCACAGCTATATCTGTTGGTATTGATGAGTTGGGGTTTGCACAGCCCAGCCATTTTCTGCGCCTCCCAGCACCTGTGGGGAACTTGGGGTTGATGCCATCTGCCACCATGTGTAACCAATTGATGGGTTTGGATGATTGTGATAAATAGCTTGAGGCACTAGTTTTAATCAGGTTAAACTTTCAGGCATTTTACTGTTAAGCATCCTGTCTGAAGCATCCTCCAGAGGATCTCTCTCCCTTGCCTCTAGAAGTCCTTTCAGAGGGCAGAAGCTGTGCTCTGTAGTATATCTGCTAAGTAAAATCTCTTCCTCACAACTAGATAGGAACTCCAGGCAAGAAGATTAATTGAAAGATCTCTACTGTAGATGGCTAAAATGTAGGGCTAAGAATTTTATGCAGAGAAAAATACCACTCCATTTCCATACCAGACTTTTAAATGTCTCAGCCCCTTCTTCAGTCTGTACTTTGGCTTGGTGAATCTCGGATTTGAATTTCCTTTGAGCAGCAGCTGTGGCTTTAAAGGTGAATTATTTACCTTGTACATGTGAAGAAGGGACCAATGTCCAAATGACGCTATAAAACTACTTTTAATAAACTCAGTTAAAACAAATAGTATGCCTATAATCTCTCTCTATCATTTTATATGAAGATATGAAAAAGTTCTTTAGATGAAATAAAGCTGCCTTCAGGCAGTTTTAATATGCAACATAGGAGATTCAACTGATCACTATATTACAGACAGCACGGTTCCTGGCTGCATAGCAGGGCTAATATTTTTATATGGAAGAGCTGTTCTTCATTAATTTATTTGTGATAGAAAGCTTGGGTAGTAGTCTGTAACATCAAAGTGTGTTTACACTGCGATGGTCTTAACATGTACCCACATACCTGTTCATTTATTATATTTAATTGGTAGCAGATCACAGATAATGCTTCCTCCTGCCAGTGCAAAAACTGAATGTCTTCTCCAAGGCCACATTAAGAGTCTGGGGGAGCCTGGGGGCTGGAAAGCTATCCCATTAAATGCATCACTGCTGATGGACATTGAGCGGGGCTTGGAGATGACTTCCCAACAGTCTGTTTACATTGATTTTTATTTTAAGGCATATCAGCAGTATTATTGAATTCATAAGGAAAATATTCCTTGGCAAACATTAGTGATCTTTTGAACTTTTCCAATGGAAAAGGAATCTAGGCTTTTAAATTTATAAAATTTAAATTAAATGTGCAAGAGCTATTTGTTTCTCTTCCAGTTCTGGTATCACCCTTATCTACAATTTGACTCCTAAACCATCTTTTTCAAGGATATTCCATGATATTACACAAACTCCCCTTTTCTCTCTCAAACTCCCTACCATGAAATGTATCATTTTGGGGGATATATAGTAGGAATTGATATATGCCTCCGAACCCATATAATTAAATAATTAAATATTCATTCACATTATTTTTGGTTTAGTGTATTGTTTACATGAAGTGTTGAAGCAGCCCAGAGGCTGGCCAAGAACTTAAAAAAAAAAAAAATCAAAAGACACATGAGGGAGAGAGAGCCAAAGAAAAGGGAAAAGAGAAGAATAATTGCCTCTGGCATAATTTTTCAGTTTTTAGATAAGTTTTGAAAAAAATATTGCCTCATTTTCCCCATCACTTATGTAACTGCACTCTCTGCGCCTGTGAGGAAAGAAAAGAAGAGCCAACCAAACCCCTCTCCCTGAGTTAGATGGTCTTGGAGCTTAAAAATGTCAACACTATTACTGAAAGAGAATATTCCTTTTTACAGGTATTTAGGCTTGTTATTTTTAAAACACTGATCCTGTCAGGCAATTGAGTCCCCTACAGGACAGGTGTAATTTAAAGAAGTAAATATCATGGTCTTCAGAATAAACCTATTCATAATAGATAGGAAGAAAAACACTTGGCTAAGTGTTTCAAAATTATGTAAGTTTCCAAATATGATGAGCAAATTAAGATATTCTTGAGTATATCCAATTTATGTTATCTGTAAATTTTATCTATAAAAATTCAACATTAAAAGCTCCATGGACTTTATCTTGTCTGGTATCATTGGCCACTATCCAGTAAAGCACTTACACATTGGTGATTTTAAGGACATGGTGCCCAGGTTTCAAGTCAGAATACCCAGCAGCATATTGGAACAAGATAGTGATAAGCAGTTTGAAAAGCCTTGCAACAAATACTATCCTGTGGCTTCTTAAAGACACCTGTATGTAGTTGATTCAAACATATTATTTTGCTAACATGTATTGAAGATACACTTAGATTATACATTTTTCCCCACTTTTTTTTCAGTGCTAAACACAGATAGCAAAATTGTTGCTCTCTCTGCAGTCTAAGATCCAGATAAATTATAATTTACATCTGAATATGTGTTTGATAAGGAAAACAGGACAAAAAGAAATGTTAACGTGCATTTCTGTTGTGTCAATACTTCATTGCCAATGTTGCTGAAATGTAGCCATGGTTTGCCAGAATAGGATTCCTGGTGATGCTGTCTGTGAATGTGTGTTCTTCCACCTTGTGAGGAATGTGTTATTACATTTTCATATCTGTCCTCTGTTTACCATAAATGCTAGTAGTTGCTTTCCCCCTCCACATACTTATTTTTGAAGGAAACGGTTACTTTTCTCATCCAGCTTCAACCAAAATTACTAGAATAACAACAAGAATGGACCCTACCACAGCATTTTAATTTTTTTCCCAGCAAAATTCACAATTTAGAGTATCTCCCCTTAGGTGAATAGAGAACAGTGAAAAAGCCATGCTCTTTCCAAACACCATCCAACCCACAGATGGTAAAGGTTGTTGGTGTTAAATGTATTAAAGGGCATTTCATTTAATTAAAGGAACATTTCTAGAATTTTTAAAAGCAGACAAGACAGATTGTTTGATAAGAAGTCACCTTTAGGCTTTAAGTTCTGTAAGTCATACTAATAATTGTACTATTCAGTGGCTGGCAAATAGCACAATCTTAAATTCCCAGAGAGCAGTAATTCCTATGGTAAAAAGACTGATTTGTCACAAAATGGGACTATTAAATAAAACTATATTCTGTGAATAAACCTTATTTATTCATAGAAATCTGTCTTAGTTGACCACATGTGAAACCCTTTCAGATGTTTATCTTTACAATGGCCTGGTTCTCTTGGTGGTATGTCTTCAAGGGGTGTTTCAAGAAGATGTCTTAAATAGTCATAACTTTTTTTTTATCTCCGTATGATAAACCCCTGTCTGTGTGGGGGCTTTGCCCTGATGTCTGCTGACAAAACAGAAGAAATGATGACTGAAAAATAGTTATTAGGACGATTGGAAATTTGTGATTTATTCACTATATGGGATTTTTGTTCAATAAAACATTCCTATTGTTTTATGGGCATTAGCCAAAACCTAATCTCCAGTCTTCTGAGGGGCCTCTAGACAATTGCCTTCTCTTTGTGCATGTGCTTGAATATTTCTTTCTGGATAGAGTGACAAAACAGAGGAGAAGATTGTATTTATAGAAAGTAGCTGGAAACTGAGCTAGCTAGGAAAGGCAGGCAGCTAGTAAAGAAACTTACAAAATGCCTCGATTTAGATGCTGAAAGGGATTTGAGGTTTTCTTTATTACCTTTAAGCCATGAAGTCTGGGCATCATGTCTGGTTTCACTAGGCTCTACTGTGTCAGGAAGAGGCTCTCTCACCTGCAGGTAGTTCTTGGTCTGGGGAACAGTCAACATTAATGACTTTGCTATTGGTACACTGGGTAATATCTTTAACACAAGTATGCATAGATTTAACAAAAGAATTTGGTGAAAATTTCAACACACCATGGATTTTTGTGCTGTTACAATTAAAACATTAATTCTAACTAGAATATTATATAATACTGAGAAACTTCTTTTGAATGTCAGCAATCTCCTAGAAGAATGTGAGAGTTTTTTGTTCCATAATCTTTGATAGTGTTGGTACTGCCAGAAAAATAAAAACATATGGAGGTTGAGCTACTGATTAGAATGAGGAAACTGCAAAACAGTGAGTAGAAGCCCATGTCTCCTTCCTCATGGTCCTCTCTAAGCACTACACTGAAATTCTACACACAAGCTCTTTTGTAGTGAGAGCTGAGTGGTGATTATTATGTCGCTACATTAATATAATTTATTATTTTTTTCATAGATCCATTGAACAGCTTCTGATGCAAATATATTTATAGCCGAATAAGTAATGTTATATATTAGTTTCACTTAACTATAATTAGCTGAAGCAATGCCAATTAAAACTGAAACTGATGAAAGAGTATGTATGACTATTTAGTATTGTCTTCCTTGTGTTTCTCTAACTGTTAGCTATAGTCTAAATACTGGTATAGGCCATTAATAAACTTAAGGTCAAATTATATTACCTTTCTTAAAAATAAAAAGGAAATGAGCTGGAGTAATTGGAAATATCAGCAAGGCGAAGCTCAAGGACCCTAATAGATTTACTGACCTTTATTCCTGGGATTGGTTAGTATTCATTGTAGTGCTGTGAAAGTTACCTTAAATAATTTAGATGACATTGCTTTCTACTTGGAGGCACTTCATCAAGGTTCTGTGAAGTTACCAAAGCATGGATAAATACGAACACTTTTCAGAAATAAAACAAACAAAATTGCTACTCCTTTATATCCAAGGTAGATGCCTTTAAGTTTCTGCTCAGTTTACAGAACTTCCAGCATTCCTCTGGATATTTAGTTCAATAATTTTGTGCATCCTGAAGTAGAAGAACATGAAGTGACAAAAAGCCCATTTATGCATCTTTTCACACTGAGAATATTTCTTCTATTTCCTTTTTAACAAGATTCCTTTATCATAGGTGCCCCAACAAGACAGAAATCAGATAAAGAAAAGCCATAGCTTATACCATACAACTGTCATATGTGAAGTAAAAACAAAACCATAGAACTTAATGTAAAATATTAAATATTAATTAATTCAAAGATTAGTTTCCTTTTTTGCAGATGAATTGATTGTAAGTGCCTTCTATCTGCCTTAAAAATTAGTGACAAATCATGTTGATTCCACTTTTGTGCCTATTAGTGGAACAGACTCATAAAAGGTACAACATCTGATCTCCCACGTAAGGTTATCTGATAATGCTCACACTTTTGCTGCCTGACATGAACAAGGACACCAAGCTGAGCAAAAGCCATGAGCTAGGATTCTTTGCTCATATCTACTTATTGGTTCTTGTCTTTTCAGAATCCTCCCCAGCCAGTTTTGAAAATGCATTTCAGGTAACAAAGAACATAAAAGATAAGACAAAATGTTGTTTAACAAATGAATTTGAAGGAATATAGCGTTTAGGCCATACCTTACTTAACTCAAGAAGAGCAATTCATTACGTCACCCTGAAGACAAAATCTTCACACCTTTTACTTCTGTTTCAATGTTCATACAAAAGGTCAGTTGGCACTAAACGCTCAATACATGAAAATCATTATGGGTATGAGAAGCAATCCAGAATAAGAAAGAACAGGAAGAATATTTATATAGGTATGATGTACTCAGACTAGATAGAATTGATCAAATTTGCGCCCTTGAATATTTAAGGAATTTGCATGAGACAATGTCTAAGTAATAATTACTTGTTTCTGAGACCCCATAGTAGACAGGATGGTCTGACGTGAGTAAAGAATGTGTCAAACTCACTTGGATATACAGAAAGCTATTTTAACAATTAAATAATCAATTTAAAATATTTAGAAAATAATAAATTGACAAGAAACTGCCAATACTAATCTGTCAAGAGCCAGTCATGCCAGAAAAATCAATTCCGTTTCTGACTGCCCAGCAACTTTGAGTGGTCTAGTAGATGATGAAACAACAGAAGTAATGTATCTTGGGTTTAGAAATGCTTTTGTTTCACTGCATTCTCTTAACTAACTTAGAGTGATATGACCTAAAAGAAAAGCATGTAATGTGGGCATATATCTGTGTTCAAAATCCGTGCTAAAAACCAGGAGTCATTCACCAAAACCAGTGGAGGCTTATATCTAGTAGGTTACCTTGGAGAAAACTGTGGTTCTGGGTTCCTGTAACATTAGTTTATTCTGTGACTTAGATAACATGTGAGGGAATTGTATTATAAAATCTACAGTAACAGAAATATGTTGTGGGTTGTGAGGTCTTTGGAGACAGACTTAGATTCCAAAACTGTATTGCTAAATGCATATTCCAAATGTTCTGGAATATGCTTAAAGCCCCATTCAGCCTGATCTTGAGCACTTCCAGGGATGGGATATCCGCAACTTCTATGGGCAAATTGTTCCAGTGCCTCGTCATCCTCATCATAATCAATGTCTTCCTTATGTTCAATCTAAATCTGCCCTCCTTTGGTTAAAACTATTGCCCCTTCTCCTCAGGGCTGCTCTCAATCCATTTATTCCCCAGTCTGTACTGGTATTGGGGTTTGCCCCAGTTGAGATGCAGCATCTTGCTCTTGTCCTTGTTGAACTTGGTGAGGATAAAGACTTCATGATGGTTCTTCATGAAGGATTCCATGTTGTTTACTTCTTGATGTTAAGGACTTCTTAACTGGTCAGCAGTAGGACAGAAAAAATACAGAGTCTGTAGTGGTTCACAAACAGAGCAAGATGCTTCTCTAAAAGGACTTTAAAAATTATATTAATTTTGGAATGTATGAAAAGAAGTGTGAGTTACAGCACTTAGAGTGTATGGGGCCTTGTCTAGATTTATCAGGTATATCTGCCTATAGGTTATTGAATCCACAGAGGTCCCCACCTGTGTGGGCACTCCTGGGTTTAGAAGAGATGTGAATGTACTGCAAAGTGTCCAGAAAATTACAAACAAACAAAGATTAGAAAAAAAAATTAAGCTAGAAAGTAACTGAGGTGACTTTGTGGTGGAAAAGGGTCAAATGATGAAAAACCCACTAGCCAGGTGTTCTGCTGAAAGCTTTCCTCTGTCATTTAAATACTTATACTTTGCTCGAAACATAAATGGCTCTTTCCATACCTTAGTGTCATTTTTTTTGAGTATCTCAGAACTTGGGCTACTGAACTTCACAAAGGAAGTGCTGCTACTATATACAGATAATTGCATGAGCAGTACAAGCTATCAGACTCACATACTGAGTAAAGTATAGGTTGTATCTGTTCTTCATTTATCTACCCATGACTGGTCATTGACATTGTGCCCATGAACATTCAGAAATGTCTTAGTTGTTTTAGGCTAAAGAGACAAAGTCTGAGTAAGAGACAGAATGAGAGCTCTAAGTGTTAAAAACAGGCAGAAAAAAAACTTTACAGGGAGCACAGATCAATCAGTGACAATTTCCTCTGATGGGACCTGATATGTGACTAATTTATGTAAGAAAAATTTAAATTATATGTCAGGGATTTGAATCTGTATTATACAACTTTCTGTAATATGCTTTCCAAAGTCTTCTTTCTTGAAAGTCCACTAGATGAACTTGGCATTTTTTGAATGAAGTTCTGTTTTATCAGTAGCTACTTTTTTTTAGCTGGGGTAGTACCTCTTGATGTTAATAAAAGCCTTATCACTTGTAAATGCTAATATGTTAACCAAATTCAAACCACTGAATTATTTTACCATGCTTTTTGCATTTACAAGTATTGTTAATACAAGTCCTTACTGTCTGGGCTATGATAAAAATTACAAAGAAATATTTCTCCTTTTAATTTTTAGTAATAAGTAGCTACAGAAACATATTGCTACTGCTATACTTTGAGGTATTGGTAGCCACAGGAAAAGATGAAAAAATCCCAAACCATTTCCTCATTCCAATCAATCTTTAGCTATTTTCACAATTAATGTAGAAGGCAATATAATGGGAGCAATTTATTGCTTATTCCTGCTGAGATGCATCATTTTATCCTGGGGGAGCATGTATTTTGGGAAACAGTTCTATTTAATTTGCAACCATAATCAAGTGATGTGATTTTATTTATGTAGGATAAGTGTATGAGTTTTATTTACAAATGGATTTCAGAAGATGTGGCTCATAACCCTGGATAATCACACTGCAAGGGCTTACAACTATTCTTATGAGCAAAATGACTGGGATTTTCCATAGCTTTGATCTACTGCTACATAGCTCAAAACTTCTATTATTGTTGTCTGTCATCAGGTTCTGAAAAGACTTTTTACTTTTATTTACTTTGCTAACCTGAAGGATACTCACAATTTTGTTAAGGCCCTACACAACACAGTAGTTAGCAGTAATTAGTACTACTGTTTTCTTTTAGTTTTTTTGTTTGGTTTGGTTTGGTTTGGTTTTTGTTTTTGTTTCCTTTTTTTTGTTTTTGTTTTGTTTTTTTCTTTTCTGCTAACACTATTTACTTGTCAGGAAAACACCCCAGTGTTTTGAATCAGAGACAGCTTGACATTTCCCAGATATGGAGAAAGAAGCTCCTGCAATCTGCTTGTGCTGGTATCTGCTGTCAGAAGACAACCTTCAGAGCAATCCCAAGAACTGTGCTCCCAGGTGACAACGCAAGGTAAAGTCCATGGGAAGAGGCTGGGCTAGTGTCCTGCTAGCATTTAGCTTACATTGGTTGTGACACAGTTTGAAGGAACATTATAGACAAGAGACCTGTTTGGCTGGACAAAGGTCACCTGTCCACTGCTGTGTTTTGCTGTCTTTGAAGGAGAATCAGAGCAGATGGAAGTTTCCATTTTTTATTAACTAGGAGGAGATTTACATTTCCTTTGATTTAATTCAATCACATCTGTGCAGCAGAAAAGTCCTATGCTCCTGGCAGCTTCATATAATAGCCTTCATTGACCTTGTCAGCATCACAGATAACACCATCTATTTTTATAATGTGGTCTGTAAAATCATCCTGGAAGTGCAATACAACTTGAGAGTAAAGGGGTGAATGGCTGCAAGTGGGCAGTGAAGTTCAGCTTTCATTATAAGGTTTTAGTCATATTCCACTATTACATAAAGGCTATTCCAGACCTAAGAATTTCAGGAGTGGTCTTCAAAAATGTCACTCATGAGATACTGACTAAGCCATGTATTCAATAATTGCTGCAGTGAAAACATGCAGTGTAATCACGAAAGGGTCAAAGGCTTATAGAAATTGAAGAATTGTTCTTACCAGGTGCAAAACTCTATCTGCTTTCACAGTGCGAACAGGGAAAATTGTGGTGCTATCTATGCCATCCATTTCGTTCTCCTCTGATGCATTATAATAGCATCTAAAAAAAGAACTAGCCACCACATGATTTTCTATATTATGCAAACTGAACTTTTCAAATCCTTGAAGAATGTCAGCAAAAGTTGTCAGTCTTGTACATGGATCATTACCAGTTTTGAAAGGTGAGACTCAAACCTGCAGATTGTAGGTTAGCTTCTCTCTCTCTCTCTTCCTCTATCCCTTCCTTTCCTTCTTCTCTGCTCCCTTATAATTTATTTTCTTTTCTTATTTTATTCCTTTTATTTCTTTGCAATTAGAGGCAATGCTTTTCAAGACAACATAAAGGAACAATTACTCAGAGAAACCATCCAGGAGAGTAGAAAATGCTTTTTCATTTGTTATGCATTCAAGAAAGTGCTACAAGAAATAAGAGACTTTTAACAGTTTACTTCTGCTGAGCCAAATAGTAAAAAACTACCAGACACTTGTGGCTTTGTTATTCCAGGCTTACTTAGCCTGGAAGGCTTATGTTGTGTAGCTTCAGTACATATGCTTGCTTTGATGTCTACAGTCCTGATATGCACAGGTGAAGATGGACATTGTACGGCATGAATTACAATGTTCAGAGTGAAGAACAACTTAATTCAGTGAGGTTCAGTGTATTGTAAGGGTTGAGCCTCTTAGCCTGTTGAGTCACAGTGAATATTATATTAAATCCCACTTTTAATAAAAGGATTTTTTTTAAAGAAAAACACCTAGCCTGAATGTCCAGTGTCTTTATTTTAACATAGGCTTTGAACTCTTTTTTTTGTCTGTGATTATTTACCTACAGAGCTATATTAAAAAAAAAATCTGTGAATTTTACTGCCTGTCTAGTTTTGGAAGTATTAAATTACTCTCTCAGATTGTCCAGATTCATTCCTAGTTTAGGCATCTCTGAATGTCACTATGCTTATATCTCTCTGGGGTATGAGAGCACAATCCAGCCACAGCAAGAGATTCTCACCCTCAGCTTCCCAGGGTGAAAGTTTCTCCCTGTGCCTTGGAGGGGGTACCAGTGCAAGTGGGCAAATGTGTGACTGTGGTCCTGGCTGTCAGACCCAGAGCTTCCCCTCACAGCTGATTGCCCGTTCTGTGTGCTTAAAGCCCTCTTTTTGGGGCTTGGAAATTTTTCTCTATTGGCTCTACAGTCTCTCAGGAGGAGAAGGCATCTTACAGCCTGGTACCATTGGTCTCTCTGTGATGCCAAAGCTGTGGGTTCAAATTAGTCAGCATTTGGGGAAGGATCGCAAAAGAACTTTTCATGCATCCTCTGTTGTTAGAAGATTTTGGAGCATGAAAACAAAAATCTCTAAGTGAAGAAAGCAAGATGCACAAAAATGCCCTGCAGCATTCTTGGATTGATACTTGAGAGCAAGTAGCCCATGCTTTTAATTAGAATTTTATTTTGAATTGTTTGGGGGTATCAGCTTACTGGTTCTTCAGCCCTCTTGTGGTACCTAGTTTTATCTCACATGAGAAGTTTTGAGAAATTGGGTCAGCAATCTGAAATTTGCACCCAAGTTTCCACATTTGCCACAGCTGAAGACTGTGGAATGTGAGGCCTTCTACTAAAAGATGACTAAATGAAATGCTTGGAAGTGACTCTTCTAGCCATCCTTGTGGGTCTGTTTCAGTATCCTGACCTAAAATGATCATTCCTGAATCAGAAACCAGGCACTGAAGAACTATTTTGCATAAGTATATGCATTGCTTTCTGATTTCCTAATTTCTAATGAAGCACTGAACAGTTTAAAACTGCTACATAATAATTCTGTGTTTGTAGAGGAACATAGCAGAGAGCAGAATTTTTAATATGACTGCTTTTTTAAAGCTAAAAGACCTTTCTCCTTTTTAAATTATTTTAAAAGTGGACTTTTTTGATATCCAGCCAGTTTAAATTATCCTCAGCAGGTACTCTTTGCTGTCATGTATATCAGGTGTTGAGACATAACAATAGAAAAGGTTTAAGAAATCTCAGGCACTTTTATTGACAAATAAGTTTTCTTGACAGACCAAAATTTTAGTTCTTGTTAATATATCACTAATACATGTCGGACTGTACAGCATTTGGAAAGTATTCATTTTGAAAATAGTAGATTGGTATTGTAAAGGAAAGTTGGACAGAAACTGAACATTGTGCAAGTAGAATAACATGCATCAGCTTCCAAAAACAAAAAGTATTGAAGAATAACACTGACAAGAGTTCAGTGATTGTTAAAACCATAAATCATCAAATCAACTTTGTAGAGAAAAAGAACTAAGCCGATAACTGACGTTTTCATTTGTGACTAATAGCTGCAAAGCAATCTGATGCATATGCAGACCTGACCACTGGGAGATATCCTCAGCCCCAGGTGCTCTTGTCCCATCAGGGCAAGTGGCACCCTGCTGTGGGCTGCCAAGGTCAGGGCAGGAAAGGGGGCAGGACTAGACTTCTGGACACCTAAGGGGTCACCAGAAGCTTTCTGAACCTGCTAGCAGTTGCATATAACAGGCAACCTCTTTTCATTGTTGTTATTTGTGTGCAAAGTGGCTTGGTATCTACATATAATTAAAAAGTTGTAAAATCCAGGGTATAAAGTGGCTGGATTTTTGCTGCACTCTTTCTGAGCTGCTGTGCTGTGTTGCTCCTCAGTCAGCCCTCGAGCTATAGGCTGATTGATTTTAAACAAGCAAGACCCTTGAGTAAACAAACACAGTCATTTCATTCTAAAAGTACATAAGTGGATTTACACTGCAAGATTCATCTGACTATCTGATCTCAACAATAGAAAAGTCAAGAAGCTTTTTCCAGGGTTCACATGGTTTATGGTTTCTTGTAATCCAAATGCACATCTTCCAAAAGCAAAGTGAAAATATATTAAGTATAGCATGGCCATAGAACAGGAGAACAAAGACCTGTCACATCTCTCCAATGAAGTACGTGGCAAAGGCTCTTTCAAGTTCATCAGGAATGGGATCACAAATAAATAGTAAGTCATAAATATTACTTGTGTACTAATACAATAGGCTATTTAAACTCATCTGAGACAAAGGAAAACCACACCATTTCATATGAAAGTTATGCACAAAGCAATTTACAAATATTTCATATAATTATATATTAATCAACTATTAAAATAATTATAGGTGCATTTCCACCATTTGTCAGAATACTTACAAATTCTGGTCAGAGCAAGGAATATAATAGCAACATATGTAGAGTGTGTTTCTGCTGGCAGTCAACATAATGCTCTGTGCCTGCGGTCAGAACCAAATCCATCTGTTGGGTACCCAGAGAACCACACTCTGAAATTCTCTTTTTCCTCCATTTCCATGCTCTCAGGTGAGAAAGTTCTAGCAATATTAATCCCTGCATTGCAGTGTTGTAAATCTTACTTAAAAGGTTCCTAAAAGCTTTAAAAAGAAAGGTAGCAATGATAACAAACAATCTCAAATATTGTGTCTGACCCATTCCTTAAACTTCTAGAAAACAAGTTAAAAATTCTGGTCAGACTCTACTTTCCTGCTACTACCAACTTGTTTATTCACCCCTGGCTGACTGACAGGATACATTCTCAAAAAATCTCATGCTTGATCATTTAACTTTTGCCAATAATTTGGTACATTATGACACAGTTAAGATGCTGGTCACTGAAAGTTGGTTTATATATAATTCTGCATTTCATTTTGACAAATTATAAAAACATACCACCCAACAAA
The DNA here is from genome assembly GCA_026770055.1 of Myrmophylax atrothorax. Classification (NCBI taxonomy): domain Eukaryota; kingdom Metazoa; phylum Chordata; class Aves; order Passeriformes; family Thamnophilidae; genus Myrmophylax; species Myrmophylax atrothorax. The sequence continues at coordinate 21,052,864 of JAOXXN010000265.1, read as the reverse complement.
TTACTAACTTCCTTTAAAAATCTCTCCCTTCTCTCTTTGAGCATTCTCCACTGCATACACCAATGTTAGCAAAAAGAGTTTTTAAAAGTGCATCCTTCATTAAAATATATTGACTCTTTTCTTGTTTACTAAGATACTTAACCACATTTTCTGTCCTGAAAAAAAATAGTTTAGAGAAATTATATGGTCTGAATTATGTGGGGCTTGATGAGCCTTTGTTGTCATACTATCTATGATTCTTTGAATAAGCCAAAAAGTAAATAAAATGAACAGCTGAAAATCATCTGGCACAAACTGAGCTTCAGATTATACCAAAAACTGTATCACTTACTACAGTTGATAACTTCTGAAGAGTTCTCTTAAATGATTCAAAGTGGTTATTTTCCTCCATAGAGATATGTAACTTCATGAAGGAATATTGATGTCAAAGCCTGATTTCAGGGTGAAGTGCATTCATGGGCCTCTGCAGACATTGCTGTATTCAAGGCTAAGGTTACAGTAGCTAATTCTGTATTATGAACATCAGTAAAACTCTGGGACAGCTCAGAAGTGGTTAAAAAATTTCCTTTGGCTGAACAACAGTTGACACATGATTATAATACTTTGCAGAGCAGACCAGTGGAAACTGAAAATATCACATCCACTGTGAGTGGTGAACATAAGGCCACAAAGAGGATGGTCTTCCCTTTTTCATTTTTCATTAAAAGGAAAAAACCAGTTTTACAAACAGAAAAGAATCTATCCCAAATAAAAGAGAGAATCATGAGTCTACTCGCCTAAAATGAATATGCTTTTTCCTTTGTTTAAAGACAAAATATTTCACCACAAGGGCAGTAAAGCACTGGAGAACATGAGCCAGGGAATTTGTGCAGTTTAAATCTTGGAAAGTTTCGAGATGTGGCTACGCAAATCCCTAACAACCTGTTTTGAATACAGTGCTAACCTTGTTTTGAGCAAGAGATGGTCTTCTGAGATCACTTCCACTTGAAAAACTCTATGATTCACTGTTTCCATTGCTCTTGAATAATCTGGAAGTTACTGACAGAATTGGAAGGTGACACCTGAGAACCTTAAAGGAAGAGCACTGTCAGCTGGTTCTCGTCTCTATGCCTGCAGGACCAAAGGCCTGCACAAGCCGTGAGCTCCTCCACTGCACATTCTTCTGGGAGAAGACCATATAATATAATCCAAGATTTGTATCTTGGATTAGTTAGTTGCATAAGCATTTCCCTCTGGTACCTGACTTCATTTAGCCAAGTGCTGCATATCTGTAATCATAATCATTACTGCAGAGGATCAGGTAACATTATTTGCATAGTAGCAGCTCCTGATTGGGCTAGTGATGGCCATAGCCTTATTTTGCCACTGTACAAAAAAAAAAGTGAGCTAGCTATCCTAAAAAGAAAGCAGCCTCAGTCAGGCTTAGAACTGTGGTGACATACACAGACAGCAACTACTTACAGCAAATGATCATCATTAAGAAAAAGTGCTTCTTTAATAATTCACTGGAACTAGTAGCTAAAGGAAGCAAACTACATAGGCAACAATACTATACACTGTATTCTGGCATTGTAGCAGTCATGACTGACATCTCTAAAGTATGCACTATCAAAAATAAATGTAAACCATCTAATGAATAATCAAGAGCATTTTTTGGCTGTTGTTGTTAGGAAAAATGGGTAATTTATACTATCTGTAAAAGACAGATTAAGGTTTGCAACTATCATAAATGTGTTCCAAGGCATGATCCAAGCTAAATGCAGCTTTCATTCAGACTACTAGCTACTTGCTCTTTACAAATCGTCACAGGTCTTCCCAGCAGGTAAAGCTATAGTCCTTTTGGTGAAAAATGTGTAACAACCAAATAGAACATCATTATTTGAAGATATATTTGAACTACTACTTCCATTCTGACTACACTGTGGTTTTTTTGTGTTTAGAACATTACAACATTAACATGGTCTAGTAGCCTTAAACTGCCACCTGTCCTGTGGAGACCATGAGCCTCCAGGCGAAGATGCACTTGATTGACAGTTTGTGTGTCAAACCTTCAGCACTCTGTCTGATGGTTTCATTCATCAAGGGGATATATACTGACTTTAGGCAGAGAGGTATGATGATAATTTAGTCTCCACTTATATAGATCAGCTCAGATCTATCAATGCATGTCTATCCAGAGAATTTTCTTCCTAAACAGCAAGAACAAGTTTTGGTGAGGTCTTGGGAGGAGTTAGGCTAAACATATGCTTATAGTATGTAGTTTCCTTCCAGGTTACAAGGTGCTTAATAGATAAAGTGCTGTGTAAGTGGTCATGCCACTATTCTCCATTATTCTCTGCATTTTTGACAGGTCTGTGAACCATGGGTACAGGACAGTGCCTGCCTGATCTTTTGTTTGTGATCAATACTGTTTCAAACAGAGTTTGAATTTAGAAAACAGAAAACCAGTATGTTCTCTGACAACCCCCAAATAAGAAATAACAAGAATATGTATTTGAAATAATAAAATCTACATTTCATTATTCTTCTACCCTAAGAATGGGGGCAAACTGTCGGTGATAACAGCTATGCACATTTATTTTTTTCCTTCATAACATGAAGATATAAAAAGTCAGACTAGCTGAACCAGATTAGAAATCTGATCTAACTATGACATTTGGAAAGTCTAGCACTCTTCCTGATCAGACTCTCAGACTGGATTGTGAGTCCCAGGGACTCTGAAATATGGCATTTATAGTATTGTAGATCCTTATCATTGTGGTGACAAAAAACATTTTAAGTGATTCACCACATGTGAGAAAACAAAAGAAACTTTTTTTTTTTACAGCCCAGTGCCATTTGCAGATGGAATGTTTGGTATCCAACTAGGATAAGTATAGAGATCAAACAAAGGCACTATCCATGTCATAATTGCAAGCATAACTACAGCAACTCCAATGATGTTAATGCCCAAACCAGCTTTCACCTAAAAAAGAGGAAAAAGAAAGCAGAAACTTACAACAAAATACTGAAGATAACTTTTAAGATACTAAAATCCCTTCTAGGGACTTTGCCTTAAAACTCACCATGTCCATAACAGTTAAATGACCATATGAAAATACAATGGCATTGGCTGGGTTTGCTACAGGAAGCAGGAATGCAAAGGAAGTACACAAGGTGGCAGGTATCAAAATGAAAAGTGGGTTCACATGAATGGCTTCAGCCTACCAAAAAATAAGAGAGAGTACAGCTGTCAAGGGAAGCACTTGCCAAATTAAATACGTAAATAAAAACTTCTTATATTACCACAAGTGAACTGAGAATAGAACTGCCAGTTTAAATAGTGAGAAATAGCCTTTTTGGGTAACTGGTTTTTTAAGATTATATCTGCTTCAGAGGAGAAAAGGTGGTTCTAATTCAGAATAGGTGCTGAACTTCAAATTCATACCTGATGTTTTCTGATTGTAATTGAGTTCATAAAATAAGATTATTGCAAAGGCTGCTCACAACCCCCCCCAAAAAACTGCAAGAAAGGTAAAATTGAATTTGCATATAATTCATAAAAGGAGTTCAATGAGGGGTTTAATTTTGTTTAATGTCTTTACTGGTGATCTAGATGAGGGGAACAAGTGAAGCCTTAGTAAAATTGCAGATGATATTAAGTTGGGTGGGAGTGTTGATATGTTGAAGGGTAGGAAGGGTCTGCACAGGGAACTGGGCTGGCTGCATGGAAGGGAAGAATTTCTTCACGGAAAGAGTTGTTGAACACTGGAATGGACTGCCCAGGGAGGAGGTGAGTCACCATCTCTGGAAGTGTTCAAGAAATGACTGGACAGGGTACTTAGTACTATGGTTTAATTGGCAAGGTGGGGATCAGTCAAAGGTTGGACATGCTGGTCTCAGAGGTCTTTTCCAACCTAAATGATTCTGTGAAAAGAGAGCTCAGATTTCTTTGAAAGAGAAGGAAAAGGTCTTGGTATGTGTCCAGACTGGCCAAGAGGAAAATTGACAGACTAGAAGACAATCGGTAAGTTTTGAAGAAGAAAGAATCAGGTGTTTTGGTAAAAATGATGAGAAGAAAGGACAGAATTGAGCTAAGGATAGAAGAAATGAAAATTACATACAAAGCACAGTTATTAGCCCTCTCTCCTCTTTGCAGACGACCTCAGTGTTAACCCTAAAAGAGCTGTCCTTTTTAAGAGCTTCAGCTATTCACAGATAATAATAACAGCATCAATTTTCATGTGCTGGATTTTGCTGAGGTAGAGTCAGTTTTCTTCACAGTGACTAGTATGTTTTGGATTTGTGCCAAATACAATGTTGGTAATAGAGAGATGTTTTTGTTCCTGCTGAGCAGTGCTTACCCTGAGCCAAGGCCTTTTCTACTTTTCTTACTGCCACACTAGGAAGGAAACTAGAAGTGAGTGGGAAATTGCTGGGAGACACAGCAGGGACAGGTGACCCAAACTGACCGAAGGGATATTCCAGACCACATGGCATCATGCTCAGTGTATAGAGTAGGGGGGAAGAAAGAGGAAGCAGGGGAACGTTTGGAGTTATGTCATTTTTTTCCCAAGCAACTGTTATGTGTGATGGGGCCCTGCTTCCCTAGAGACAGCTGAACACCCACCTGCCCACGGGAAGCAGTGAATTAATTCCTTGTTTTGCTTTGCTTGCATGTGCAGCTTTTGCTTTCCTTGTTAAACTGTCTTTATCTTTTCTAGCTTTTGCCCTTCCAATTCTCTACCCGAATCCCTCTGGTCAGGGAGTGAGCAAGTAGCTGTGTGGTACTTGGTTGCTGACTGGGTTTAAAACATGATATGAACCTTTATCAAATTTTACTAAATTTTCAGCATCTCTTGTAAGAAATAGCTTAAACAAACAAGTATCCAATGCACAATACAGGACATAAAAAAACCTGCATGAAATATTTTATGGAAACTTTTAAAAACTGGTTCTTTGAGCAGCTGTATTATTAAGTGGATGATGGAACACATTATGATTAAAAATAACCATTTTATACTCACCAAAGGAGAGAGTATGGGCAAAAATATCGTAATGGTAGCTGGATTGCTGGCTACTTCCGTTACTGAAGTGACAATAAGGCAAGATATCAGGATAATCAGCCACAAAGGTAATGATCCTAGAGGGGTCAATTTACTTGCTACCCACTCAGAAAGTTTTGAAACCTGCATAAGGAATACGACAATATGATTACGCTTAGCGAGTCACTGTAAGGAAAATTTAAAAAATTGTATACAACAGTCTTTGCTCATCTGCTAATTGTGAAATATTTATGTAAAAGACAAAATTGAAATATCGTCCATATTCCTCCCACATGTTTTTAAGCCCATTTTTCTAATTCAATGTTGTTATATAGGAGTCCATGCGAACTACATTCCGTTTATTTATATTTGCTCCTCTAAGATAGTTAGAGGAGCCTTATCAGAAAATGGTAATGTGCATATATCAGGCTTCATAACCAGAGTCTGGGTCTAGACCTTCTCAATTTACTGGGGTAGCCATCATGTTCCATGAGACGTACCTCAGTGACATGTGACATTAACCCTAAGGCTTTGGAAAGAGTATGTCTTCAGAGCTCTTACTGCCATCAGGTTTACATTAGATAACAAACAGTAGCCATCATTGTGCACAGTCTTGAAGACAAAGGAAACTTCTTTTTTTGTAAACCTGCTTTCTGAATGTCTTGAATATTAATCATATTTATCCTGTTCAATACTGCTACAAAATAACTTGATAAAATGAGAATAACTGCAAATTCACTGCATGTCTGAATTGCTCATTATGTGGGTCATGTTATTTTTTCAGTGTTTTCTATAAATTGCATTACCTCACAGCCGTCTGCCAGTGCAAACCCGCCACCAACAAGAATAGCTATTTCCCAGGGCATGCATGACTGAAATTCCTTCCAAGTAATGAGTGGAGTGTAACCAAAAACAGCTAGAGAAAGAAAAAAAAAACAACCAGCATTTAAAAATGTATTGACAAGCTCTTGAAATAATTTCTCTGAGGAAGTATTTGGGAGAAATTCAACAGCAAAACTCATAATTGTAACATGAGTAAAGTCTCTGATGGAAACAACCTGCACTTCCTGGGACAGATCTTCAGCTGGGGAAAACTATCACAGCTTTGAGGCATTAGAGCTGTAATGTTTTCCACCAGTAGAGCATTGGCCCCTTCCCCCTCCTTCTGTATGTGGAAGATAGCTGTGGGCTAACAATTAGTTTAATTTACTCAATAAAACTGCACTATTCAGACAGATTTGCTGTGCAAAGGCTGTTTCACTTAGGCTCATTTCAGTTCTGATCTTGTGTTCTCCGTGAACCCCCAGATCTCATTGATTTCAGCAGCACAATTGAACGCATAAAGAGGACAAGCCAGAGGTATGCTTTAGGGAATATTCCATTTTGAAGAGGAAAAATTACATGATAATCAACTCAGATACCATTTTGAATTTTATAGGGTACCTTAGTTAAGCAGTAATGTTTTAAAAAAACCCAACCCTGCCCCATTCAGTCCCATTTCAATGCCTGTTGCAGTCAATGGAAAGGTTTCCACTGGTGGTGATGGGCTGCAGGCAGCAGATTCCTGCACAGCACTTGCTCCTGCCGCTCACACTGCATAATTGTTGTCACTGACTTCAGGCCAGGGATGCTTTATATCCCAGTAAGATTTAATCCTGTATTTTTATTTAAACATTATTATTTAACAACATTCCTTTAACCAGTGTAATAAGTTATATTTATGGTAACGCCTTAGATAACTTATTGTAATAAAATCTACATCAAAATATACTCAACTGTTTTCTCCATTTGAAGTCCTAGACAATGTTTTTGCTGGAATAATAAAGAACAGGAGGCCTATTACTAAGGCAGCTGTTGAATCCGTAATATAGCCTTTATACCTAAGGAGAAGTTAACAAGAAAAAACCCACATAAATATATATATTAAGGAAGAGGAGGGTGAAAGACTGAGGAGGAGCATGGAGTAGCAGAGAAGAGCTGCTGCAGACTTGACTGGAACCCTCTATTCCCCATCTCTTGCACCACTTGGTGGGGTAGAAAGAGGCAGAGGTGTAAGGAACGTAGGTGTCAAGTTGAGCCTGGAAAAAAAAAAGAGGGTGGGAGAAAAGTGTCTACATTTTTGCCTTTGTTTCTCACTATCCAACTCTATTTTGAACTGGCAATTAAATTAATTTTTTTCATCTCAATTCTGTTTTGTCCAGGATGGAAACTGATAAGCAATATCCCTGTCTATTTCTACTCAGAAGCTTTTTGACCTTATTTTCTCCTCTGTCCTCTTGAGGAGGGTCAGTGAGAGAGCAACTGGGTGGACACCTGGCAGACAGTCAAGGTCAGCTCCCCACATCTTTAGAAATGTTTGGTGCAGTCCCTCTAAATTCATAAATAAGCATCTTGAGTAAGCATGTGTTATTTTGCCACATGGAAAGGGTGATGTTTTTGTAGCTAAGGAAAGGCAGCAGAGCTTTATTATCATCCTCATATGGCTGTCATTACTGGGGTCATAGTCACAAGGGTCATATTTGTTTAGCTCACTTCCAGTGCCTGAGAACTGTTTGCACTACTGTTTCTTAAACTGATTCAATATCCTTCTAACTTGTACAGAGTAGCCCTAAGATCAGGCAAGGTGCAAAGCTAAGCTCTAAGGCTGTTTTAGCACATCTGTCTGTGTCTGTTACACACTGCTAGATGGTGACATTTCCAGTCTCTCTTATTTCAGTTAAGAAGATCATGAAAATGAATAAAAATTTTAGTGAAGAAAGTTAAAGCAAACATTTTTTTAACTTTTGGGGTTTTTTTATTTTCTGCAAATTCTTCTGTAAGATTTTCTGAATTAATATATCAATATATTTGTTATTTCAGCCTCAGACCATATGCTTTTCTGAATATGGTCTGCAGTAGATCCAATAATAACTTCCCAGCAGATCTTCCCAACAGCTTAATGATTTGTGCTAAACAAGGGCTATTCACTGAAAGGGAAAAAATGCTCCTGGTTATATGGTACAAATGCACAATCTGATAGACGCCTTTACTTTGTTAAATGAAATTCAAAAAAGCTTACTGTGCATAGCACATTGACACCAAAACCGGCACAGTTTTAGCTAACACTGTCACGAAATGAAGCTGCCACAGAAATTGAAGTAATTCTCTAATACTTTCTGTCTCCTGCTTCTTAGTGTCTGCCTGCATGGAAAACATTTTGAAAAAACTTTATTATATTTTTATGGTTATATAGTCACAGGGTTCTGCCTATATATCACCCTTAGCCTACAACCAGATGCAACAGGTCTAAAGATCCAACATCTCTTCCTCTAGGATCCTATCCTGCATTCTCTTAAGACCTGCTAGGAGTGTGAAGGAAGGCAAGATCTAGATATAGAAACAATTCATGCTGCCAGTTTCTTTTAGGCAGCTGCATTTTCATAGAAGGGTTGAGTTTGTAAGGGGCTTCAGGAGGTTTTCTGGTCCAACCCTCCCTGCTCAGGCTGTCACCCAGAACCAGTTGCCCAGGACTCTGTCCAGACAGTTTTTTAATATCACCAAGGATGGAGCCTCTGCAACCTCTCTGGGTCACCATCAGAGGTAAAAAACATTTCATGATGTTCAGGAGGAATCCCATAAGTTTCAGTTTGTGCCCATTGTCTCTCATTTGTCACTGGTCACCACTAAGAGGAGACTGATTCTTTCCGCATTTCTCCATACCAGATAGTTTTAAACATTACCCCCTTCCTTCACGGACTGTTCCTCCCCACTTTGCACTTATGCTTTGCAGTTAAGTTTGTTGAACTAGGGAGGTGCAATTTTTTCCTTGTAAAAATCAGTATTCCTGATGGAAAACACCATTCTCAAAAAACCTGCTTAGGACACACACAACATGTTACTGTTAGTCATATTGTTATGAAGACATGCACATGATGCCATTCCAAACAGAATGAGGTAAATTTTTTTCAAAATACATTTTTCCAAGCTGTAATACAATTGCATAAACAACATCTACCTGCTTGTAAGACTGCAAATCTGACTGTGCTATTAGAAAGCAAAAAAACTCTTGATTCAGGAGATCTCACATGACCCACATGCAATTAAGATCACTGTAGAGAACAGGGCTGTGGGTAAAAAATACATAGTGGTCTTGTATTAGAAATAAAGAAAGCAATAAACCAAGCAGAAAAAAAGAGAGAGTACATTCAGGCAATAATCTGAGGAAGAGGGAGGGAAGCCCACCTTGCAGAGATCAGCTGCAGCCCAGTGTTAAACTTACTGTTTCTTATGAGTTGCATAAAGTCCTGGCCAAAGGCCAACCTGGAAGTCCTCTAATTGAAGCTAATACCCTACCACATGGAATCAGGCCAGGACATAGAAGGAAACAGCTGTAGCAGAAATGATGTGTGATCCTGTGCTGTCAACAGATGGGGAGGAAAAAGGTATTTTTACCCTGTTGCTGCTCTCTATAGTGTTATACAATATTTATTAAAACATCCTGCAGTCTGCTCACAGAGAGAAATAACAGACAGAGGGCAAGATAGCAAAAGAAGGATTAGTCTTTAATAGATTTACAAATTTTTCTGGTAAAGGTAATTTATTTTTGAAAAGCATCTGATAAAGCTGCTAAAAATGAGCTCTACTCAGTACTGATACAGCACAAATGTGGATTAAAAATTGGCTGACATTACAAAAGGTAAAGCTTAAAAAGTGTGAAGGTGCCATAATTAAATACCAATATTTCTGCTGGGATTTCAAAAATATCAGTGTTTGCCCATTAAAAGGGTATGCAGTAACTTGTGAGAGCACATACAAGGGGCTGAGAACGTGAACATTCATGGTGAGAGTGACAAGAATTATTTAAAGCAAAACTTTAACAATTTCATTTAGCTTTTCAAAAGAAGGAGACATGATTATTTTATGTATATTTTTTTAAAGCAGAAATCACAGAAAAGTTTTTAATCCAACAGTGAAGGAAAAAAACAGGTAGCTGGAAGCTGTATTCAGACAGATATCAAGATGTGAGTTTATCTTGTTTAGTTTGACAACAGAGATGACTATCCACCAGGACAGACTATCAAGGAAAGCAATAAATTCCAAAAACTGAGGAATCTAGGCTCTGCCACCCTGACATTGAGCCTGCTTTCTTTCTGGAAATTCATGTTATAATAATATAAATCTCTACTGGGCTTAACACAGAGAACAACACAACTCTTCAGTATGTTAGAATAAAGGATCAGACAGACCTTTCTGGTATAAGAGCCTGAGGGTGGTATGATTCCCACCTAATAGGACTCACTCACTGATATGAGAGGGTCTCAAAGTTACTTATAGCTCTGATATTTGGGCTTCGTAAGGTCAAAGCTCTCTTGAGGTGACAGAAGCTCCCTTAGGCCTGCTTGAGACTGCAGGATATGATCCTGTGGAAAGTAAGTACTGTCAGATTTCTGTAAGGGTGGAGAATATTTCCTTATACTTGTTTCCTGTGCCATAAACTTAAGGAAGTTGTGCACGTCTATCTCTACACTTAAATCCAAAACACTGAACAAGTTTATATGCAGGGACCTTAGGGAACAAGTGTGTGAGAGATATAAGCCGCAGTTTATTGCCCTGCTAGAAGCCCCCAGTAGTCACATCACAGTGACAGAAACAAAGTTCCTATGTTTTGAGGGTTTTTGCCTGTTTCTTTGTTGTGCCTTTTTGTTTTGTTTTGTTGGATTGTTTCAAGAAGATGGCTTGCTCCCAGTTGTACCTGCACTGGACCCTTGCCCCACTCATGTATCTTGGCTGAGTTTTTGTTGCTTAGGAAATATAAACCTAATTGCTTGGGTTTATGCCTGTTAATGTAGTTGATTCATAAATGAAAGAAATCTAGAAATTGGCAAAGTCTGAATAGTGAGAAATGCTTTTTTCCCCTTAAAGGGTGTAACAAAACTTTGTTCCTCTACAGGTTACCTCACCCAAGCTATAACATGATTCAGCCTAATGTGACATGACACATGCTTGCATTCCCCTCCAAGGAAAACATTAGAGGGCATTCACAAAGTAATGTCTCCATGAAGAATCTGTAACCATACTTATTTTAAGTATGTTCTGTATTTCCCTGCCGGTGAACAAAATCCTCAGACGATGGTAACCAGATTCAAATTCCAAATATGTGGCTCTCTGGACTGAAAAAAAGTCATTTGAGCCATAAGTCCCAAATTTAAAAGATTGTTTACAATGCCTGTTTTTCAGTGTCAGACGTAGCTCTTTAAACCCTGAATGTTAATATGAAGCAGAAAGAGAAGCCAAGCCAGCCTGATTGCTTAGCTATCTGATTGATTGCTTGATTAGGTCAACACTTCAAAACCCCTTCAAGAATACAGTTTTTCATAGGAGACAGTGATCATCAGCTCTGCTGTTATTATGAGGGGTGAAGGGAAACATTCTTTTGCAATTTTTTTGATAATTAAAAGTAAATAATTTTTGAACAATCTTAGCTTTTAATACACTTTTTAATCACATTTTTTGCACAAAATAATTTTGCTTTACACTTTAAATCTTTGAAATGCTACAATTACTGCTTGTAACATCCTCTTCCAGGCTTTCTGGAAGAGCACTGGGGAAGGTATGTAAGTGCCTGAATGATGGAAATGTATTTAAAGAGAGAAAGCATAATGGATACATGTTCACATGTCATTTATGACAAACACACAAAATGCCAAATTACCATCCTAGTCCAGCACTGGTCTTTGGGCCATCCAATAATAAATGTTAAATCCATAAGGACATAAATAGGACTAAGTGTTGCTTATCCCAATCCTGCAACAACTTCCCACCACTCCAGAGCAAAATTCAGGCCTTTATCACAGAAAAACAGAACTGAAATTACAGGAAGTACAGCAAGAGAAAAGGAGATATCACAGTATTATAAGTTCCTGTAAAACTGACTTAGGGAAAAAAGTCCAGGTGATCCTGGGGAACTTGCAGCAGAAAGCAAACCAATATAATAGTTCTTGGCTTATGGAACTGTGATGTTGAGGGAGTTATGTATGAACAGATAGTAGTTTATATCATTAGTCTGGGCTGCCAAAGCAGGGGATGTTGGCCTGTGTGCATACAAGCGTGGCTGTCACTATGGGCAGTAAATCAAAACATTCTAACCAAAGATTTATTCCTGAAATTTCACATTTGATGAGGCAGCAGGATACTGTGGCATTAAACATTATGCATTCTCCCTCACCAGATCAAGTCTAAAACCTAGGCATAATCCCTCTCAGAAGGCACTGTATTTTATCCTGTAACAGGTTTAATACTTTCCAGCTATTGCACACATACATACATGAAATTGTTAGAGTTTATCTATTCTGTATACACCAGAAGGTTTGCAACAACTTCGGCCTGGAGCATTTCTGAAATGTTGAAAATATTTTAATTTTTGAAAATTAAAAAGAAAAGAAGATTTGTAGTTAAGACACAGTAAAGTTCTTTTTGGTGTATCAAAAGAGACCACTTACTTTGGGAAAAGTGAAGACCATCCTGGGATGAAGCCAGGATCTCTGGTGAACCACAGAATGGTCATTAGAACGAACAGGACAAGTGTAACAGTTTCTGGGTAGCTATAGAAGAAACAGAGTAAGTTATAAATTTCCCTGAATTCACACTTGCATTTAGTTTTTCTTGTTTGAAGATTCATAGTGTGAGATACCTAATTGGTCCAAGTTTCTTATACTCTTCCTGAATCACCCTTGAAGAGGCCTCTTCTCTAGCCGTTTTCTTCTTGCCACACTTGAACATGTTTTTAAAACTGGAACGTAATGCAATATTGAATGATGAATTAATAGTGTATGCAGAAAAAAAAAGTCTAACCTTTCCAGTTACCGATAGCACTACACAAAAGTAAAAATGTCACTTTACAATGCTTTATTTTCCATTTAATTATCACACCCCAAACTGAGCATATTAGAATTAACTGACAAAGCCCAGTGGGAGATTGACAAAGGCTGCAACAAAATGTGTGCTGCTCTTGACTAGCTTATTTGCCCAGGAAGGATGAAACTTTAATCATGGAAACTAATTGAAACAATTAAATATATAACTGGGCTATTTAATGAAAGTCATCCATGACTTTGTTTTACTTTGTTTTGGAATGAAAAAGTTTGCATCACATGAATAGCCTACAGAGTATTTAGTATAAGCTAGGTTTTCATTCTTGGCTAAGACTCTTACGCAATGTTAAAAAGAATACTATCAAAACAATCAAGAAAAATGACAATCAAGAAAAATGAAACAATAAATATTCACATATAGAGAGGAAAGTTTGGGATGATTCTATCTTCTTAAAAGTAGTCTCACTTTTCATCTCTTGCACCATAAGTAACCATATAATGGTGGAAGATCGGTGTCCCACTAATGTCTCCAGATTTTAGTGAACTCATGGAGAACAAGGTTTTGAAGAGTCAGCCCATAAGAAGTATGTCCTCTCCAAAACCATAAAAGCCCAAGTTCTGTGGAGAAACAAAAACCCTACCATACCACACATACAAACGTAGGAAAAGCAGAAGTTTTTTTACTTCACATTTACAGATATAGTCATTCAGTTTACAACTCAGATATTAAAGTATTCAAAAAAATCCCTGACTCCAACAAAGGGTATACTCCTAACTATGAATCTTCCAGTCAGACCAAAATATATAAGATTTCAGTGTTCTTCTGTCTTACACACATGCACAATTTAATGATGATGTGTGCATATTATAAAGGAGTATAGTCATTTGTGATATGGACTATTCACACTGGGTTAAATAGTCAAGGATCCTTATTGAAGAAAATTCTTGTCCCATCTGGAGATTAAGCCATATTAATCAAGGACCCAGAATCACTGTTGCTGCATTTTCTTCCTATTGAGCCTGTCAAACCCAGATGTAATATTTGCTGCTGGTATAAATTATCTTTTATATCAATTACCTTTACTTTTATTGATTATACCATTTACTTACTCAAACCCAAGGAAAAGCCACTGGAGCCAGACCCAGGAGAGTATCAGAATAATAACTGTGATAGGGATGGAAAGGATAAACCAGGATCCAAAATTGATGCACTGGCAACCTGGGTAACGTCTGGGATGAAAGTGAAAAAATGTTCAGTTGAGCTTTGCAAATGCATGAAGACTTGTGAGAAGTGCCTGAATGCACTGCTGCAAGAGAGTGCTTCTGGCTGGCAGCATGAGGTAGCCTCTAGTATCCTCTTCCCTCACCCTCCCACCCTTTTCCTTATCTCCATAACCACTGCAGCAACAAGCTGTGCCAATTATTTGATCACTGGATCAGCAACAGGTCTGACACCAGCTGAGGTGTGTCTAAGGCGAGTTCAGTAGGCAAGGGAGGGCCCTCACAGGGTGAAAGAAAGCAGTTCTTTGAGATGAGACAAGAAAATATACTCAAATGTAAAAGCTTCCAATGAACATAAAAGACAAGAGTCAAGACTTGTGCTGTTTAAACTTCCATAAGTGATTAAAAACTGATTTAAATAAAAATTATTATTACTAATTTCCAGTAGTGTTCATTTGCTAGATGGATTGTCTCTCCAGTCACCTTATCTTTTTGAGACTGTCTTAACATACTGTTTGCTGATGTGGGCCATCAACCAGACCTCTGCCTGCCATGTGCATTTAAGAAAAGGAGACATGGGCTTTGGTTTTCTGAAAGAAATCACATCACCATTGAATGTGAAAGATGCCAGACAGTCAAAAGGGCAGGGTAAAGAAAGCCTGTTTTCCAATTTTGTGAACATAAATTATTCTTCCTTTGAGTTCCTCCAGCTCTACCGAGAGAGCTTTTAATGCTAAAATGAGAAAATTCAAGTCTTTTTGAATAGCCTTCCTTCTGGATGCAAAAAAAGATCAGATGAAATGGAAATAAAAATGTCCAGACAGAGGTTCTAATGATTGTTTCTAATTATTAGCCAATGTTTTGCATTTCAGGTCTTGCTAGAAGAAAACTAATTCTGATGGTTATATTGGCTTTTGAAGTCGTAGATGCTTATTATAAATGCTCTCTCAAGTATTGTGCAAATATTAGGTCCTATCTATACTTACTATGATGCTGACATATACTGCAAATAAAGTGGTAGCAGGCACCAAACCAAAACTCCCACCCTTTTCTTGAGGTGAGCTCTAAATTGCAACTGTACATAATGATGTGGCAGTGAAACTGGCAAAAATAAAAAACATTGTGCTGTTACATAATTTATTGATTACATGACTATGTACCTTTTATTACATAATTAGCCACATCAATTTTTTGAGTGTAAAAACTTCAAGACAGGAAAAATCTGACATGAGCATAACAACAATTTAGCAATTTATCACTAGATAAAGTATTTATGATCTTTCCTGAAACATGTGTGATAATTTCTTATTGAGCAAAAAACCAGCTCTTAAAAACTTTATACTAAAAATTCAATTACATTATAAAATTCTCATATATTGTGGTGAGCTTTCACAGTGAGTTTGTACAGGGCTGAATATTTGTGTATTTATGGTAATCTGAATATGGAAGTTAGGTATTCATCTCCAAAGCAAATATTCCTCAGGTAGACTAGACGATCAGGTTAAATTATTTTTTAAAATGATCTGTTACATAGTGCTGGCTGGATTACCTGCTACGGTTGAATTATCTACTACAGGTCTTGCCTGAGGCAAGGATGGACAGGACACACTGAACTATTTATTTTCTAGACCTATTTCCTCTGGAAAATGAATGTGATTGATTTTAATAATTCTCTTTTTACAGTTATTCAGTGTCAATAACAGTAAAATCCTTCCAGGCAATACTACAAATGCTATCAATAACTGATCTTTAACCATTTTGCTATGTGCAATACTATTTAGTTGGTGGAGGGTAACAAAAGGATGGGACTTTATTTTACTCTATTTCAAAATTAGAGTAGAAATATTTCTGGCAATAAATAGTTTGCAGAAGAAAAAAAAGTTCAGCAAGAACTATTGGTTTTTCAAGAGCTTTGAATGAAATCTGCCATTTTCTTTTCAAGGCAGTTCTACTTGAATATGAGAAGGAATATTAAAATTGTTTTGGAAAACCTCAAAACAAGGTGCTCCACTGAAGGTAAGGTTTCTGCTTGGTTTGAAATTATTTGCTTTTTCATTTATTAATCCTTTATTTCAGCAATGCTTACCCTCTTGAAAGTCTCATCCTCTTTGCTAAGCAGACACAAATGTAATAACTCCTGCTACACTTAGAAATTAATAACAGCCCTTTGTGGTCAAACAGTACCTGTCCTATTTATGTTAAGTAATGTCTTTCTCCTCAGACAAGCCCATCTTTTTCCATGCAGCTACTCAAATAGTAAAGTACTACTCAACCAAAGAATGATCATCTTGTTGCATATGTTAGCAAATCACTTATCTTTCACAGCCTTTCCCTGTGTAAAGCAAATACAACCATGCCATTTAATTTTCTCTCTTTAACAAACAATTTAAAAAAGCAATAAAATCAAATAATAGCAAATCAAAATCAAAATTTCTAATGTGTTTTAGGGGAAGTATGTGAGAGTTCAAAAAAGAGAGTTAAAATTCTGGATTAAGATGAGTATAAATAACATAATAAAGTCTCTTACGAATTGAAGTGCTCAGTAAAAATCAGATTAGTTGATGTTCCTGTGATTGTGGTCAACCCTCCAATGGTAGCAGAATAAGCAACACATAAGCACATCACTTTGAAAATCCCACTGTATTTGTCCTTTCTGCTTTTTCTCTCTGCTTCAGCAGGTGGTAGGTTCTGTTTAGAAAGTATATACACTAATTAATGTATATGAAAGGCTCATCATCAGGCACAAAAATAGGATTCAAGGATGCCTCAGAAGAGCCAGACAATTTGCTGGTATTAGAGCTTTACACAGTGTGGTTTGATTTGCTGTTACAATGGTACTACAATTATTCATACAAAGGAAAAGGAAGAGTTAAATTTTACGGTCGTTTTCCTGATCTGTCTGTTTTTACACAAAACTTCCTTTATATATACTGGTACACACACACACTTGATATATAGAGTTTGTACTCTAGTGAGGTTGGTTTAACTTGTGTAAAGTACACTGGGAGCACAAAACCACTAATGAAATTACTATATAAGCAAACTGTGTGTATATATGTGCACATATATCCCTTACTCACATGCTGCCTGTGCCATGATAGGTATTGCATAGAAGTGAGATTTAGGTTAAACCTAAGTTACACTGCATAATAAAAAGACACCTTAAGTACCTGTTCCTTTCCTTTTTCATTTTCCTTTTCAACTGTGCACACAGTACTACACACATTGTTGTTATATCTGGAAAAACAAAGGCATGTGTTGTAATAAACAGATATTCTATTTAGAAGAATTCTTAGAGCAAAATTCAGTAAATTAATAACAATTACCCATTAGCTTGTTTTTCTTTTTCTTTCCACTCAGTGTTTTCACATTCTCCTATATTTTCTGTAAGACAGTGATGCAAAGACAGATAAACATTCAAGGGAGCAAAACTAGAAAGGCTCCATCAGCATGTCGCATTCCATGCAATCACTTCCCATCATCCCATGAATGCATTTGTAAGTGCCAATTTGAAAAATAGTTGAGTTGTGGCCTATTCCTTCATGACCCCTGTTCCCAAGAATCTGAATCTTCTAATGAGAAATCTTTCTAATATACAATCCAGCTGTGTAGGTAACCAGCTTAGATTGATTTGCTCTCCCAACATTACCCTAGGCCCTAAAAAGCTCTTCTCTTGTGCTAACCTTTAAGCCTCAGTGATATTTCTTTTCAGACTGATAAATCAGGCTCTTCCCTTCTCCTCTCATACAACTGCCATCCTCTGCACCTGTTCAGTTTTAATCAATCTTTGTGAAAACCAGAGAGCGTGTACATAGTAATCCAAGAGAAGTCTCCCAGTGCAGCGCGTAATGATGGTAGTACTTCTCCAGCCATTTAATTGTATTTCATGTGTTGTTTGCTGCTGACTGAGGGTGGGCAAAGACCGAAGCTGCACCGTGCGCCTACCGTACAGCTCCAGTGCTGGGTTCACAGAGCCATTGGAGCAAGACATCTCCAGCTCATCAGCTTCTGCTTCAGCTCTGATGATCTGCTGAGCTACAGCCTCTACAATTGGCATCACCATGGCAGCAGCGGACGTGTTGCTGAGCCACATTGACAAGAAAGCACAGCTAACCATGAAACCCAGCATAAGCCTGGAATAGGAGAGAGGAGTCTGTGACTGCTACAGGAACATCTCCTGCCACCACTGTATTTAGTATAAATGGAAAACTTTTTCAACAAAAATCTTGAAACACTAAAAATTTAAAGCTTGTAATTGATTTTTGAGGAAGTTTATGAATTGAAGTTATCTTAATCAAAGACACTGAAATTAGCATATTTTAGGGTTAAAGGTTAAAATACGTTATAAATTGAAGCAGAAACAATAACATTTATTTTTACAGAGTTACACTGTATTTGAACCATCTTAGAAGAAAGTGCACCATGCATGTCACAAATTCAAATTAGAGTAAAAATGGCTACACTATTAATCTTGTATTGTACAATCCAAGGCAAAACTCCGCAGTTATCTCTTAGGCTGTCAGTCCTCTAGATACCAGTCCAGTTGTTACAGGAAGAAATATTAACAGTTCAGTAAGTGGTACCTAAATTAGGTCATAATCAGAACACCAAGATAGGCATAGGAATTATCTGGCCTTCAATAAACATGTTCCTTGATATTAAGTGGGAAAGGGAAGGTCATTACAATGCCTTAGTCAGGTCTTGGCACAACTTGTAAGTTTACTACAAAAAGGAATTGCATCTGTCCAATACACTGAATTGCATCAATGGCTGAAAAGTCAAACATTCTATGCCATATCTGGTGAAGCTGGACTGTAAATTTAAAACACGGGCCACAATGTCATTTTACGGCATTTCTTGGAGTTGTAGATGTGAACAGTCCTCTTGACATCCATTTCCAAGGTGCTGCCACTGTCACTGAACACCTGCCATGCATCACCACAGTGAGAGAACAACTGAGCAGAGGGATGGTAGTCTCCCAGCATTTTCTGAGAAGTCATCTGTGCAATTTGTAAAGCTCTTTGCCCAGTCTTGATCAAAAGCTTCACAAAAAAATGGAAGGTTTACTCAGCACATGAAGCAGCTACACAAATCATATAAAAATAATATAAACTATTTTTATGATGTAAAAATAGCATTCAAAATGTCTCTCATAGCCTTTCATTTCAGCTAATAGCAACAACATTTCAGACTTGGTTTTTTTTCTCAGCAGGGCACCTTGTCTTTTCTCTGGGCACTTTTAATTGCATAATGATGAAATGATCTGTAGACCAGCAAGCTGTGGACCTTATTCAACAGAAATCATCATCACTACTATAAACCCCATTAATTTAAGTAGTTTTTGATTAGGTCCTCAGACAGAAATGTGGTTTTAGGAGAAATTTCTTATGCAGAAATTACTGGTCAGGATAAGGACACTGAATACAAATTTTCACACTGTAGAGAAATACCATTTTAGTAGAACTTGCAAGGGAATTTAAAAATCAAAGCAAATTAAGAAATTCAATAACATGTTTCAAAACTGTTCATCATAAATTTCCAGAACTTGATGGACTGATGATCATATGACCATTTAGTACAATGTGGTGGGCTCTTAACTGGGACTCTAAAAGTGTTTACAAAGTAATAAAACACATCCTATCCTGTTCGACCCCTGCATTCAGTTTTTCTGCATCATTTTCCCCACAGTATTGTTAAAAAATATTTAGCATGGAACCTTGGATGATAATTTCATTTACATTCAACTATAAAATCGCTCTTTGCTATGTAGTAAACAATCAATGTTTTTTTACCCTTTCTAGTCCTTGCAGGTTGCACAGAGGTATTCACCTTTCTCTGCTAGTCTTCTGAGCAGAATGCACAGCTCACATGACTAACCAACTGAGCTAATCTCAGGAGTTGTTCTAGGTCTCTTCAGCACCTGGCTGCAGGTTTGATTGTCCACAGCAAGTTCCCCAACAATGTTCAGCTTAGCACAGTACACCATCCACTTGTGTTCTCCCTTTCAAGATTCCAGCCAAAAGGTGAGGATTTAGGAGTCATCAACAAAATAGAAGTTGAAACAACTAAACCTGAATAGCTCAAGAACGAGAATATAAGGAGCATTTTGTCAAAATATATGTGATATTTAAAATTAGGTCAGACAAATCACTGAGGAATAGAAATAATCCAGCACTTCCATGTGGTGTTATCAGTGAGACCACTTTTTAGGCACCTAATTTTTCAGATCTGGGGTTTCTTGTTTTCTGACCGTTTGTTTCCTGCCATTCTCTGCTTCGTGGCAAGGAGTCATGAGCATGATGTATTCTGTGAAGCCAAACTTGCTCTATAGATCTTATCTGCAGCCTTACTGGTGTGCTAACAGATGCATCTGTGGGCCTAAGCCTTTTCTGCACATTTGTAAAGCAAGCAAAGAGTTTTCACTTCATAAGATATATGATGATAGTGAGTAAGTAGAGTGTGATGTCGTTTCCCTCATCACCTTATCCAGCTGGATATCCTGTGATATTTTTTTCATATGTAGACAAAGGAAAAAAACCTTGTGCTTAGTGTGTCTTTCCTTCTCCACCACATGTTTAGTTTTATGGCTTTTTTTTAACTCACTGTGTATTTAAACTCTTCTTGTATTTTTGGGAATATCCAAAATTTTGAAAACACTATTGAAATAAAAATCAATAATCAGCATAGAACAGATTTTCTGTTGTAGGCACTGATACGAGTATTCAACCACCATCAAGAAAGAGGACCCTCTATATTATTCACAAATTAACTGTTCTGTTAGTCCAGAAGGATCCTTATTAGGAACAGAATCACTGCAGGGAGCTTCAGTTTGGATGTCAGCAAAATAATAAAGCATCACCTTCAAATCAATCATATCAAGTCAAATATCTACTTTTAGTAGAAAAAAACTGCTGGGTTTCTACTGTAGAAAAAGCACTAGTCAATTATTTCTGAAATACCTAGCTTTCCACAAGTATTATTGTCCTTCAAGACACTGTTTAGCACATACCATGCAGGGTTGACACCCACCAACATCACCATCCTTAAAGCCACTCTTTTGTGCAAATTCCATTTTTCTATTGATGTTGCTAAACAAATCACTCCAATCAGAAGCAGATGAAAGTCTTTAAAATAAGCAGATGCAACCTGAAATAAAAAAGAAAAACAAACAAAATCCAAAAAACACAATCAAACAAAAACATCTCAATTTTTTTAACTAAATGATGAATTTATCTTAGTACTTGGTATTACCAGTTTAATGGGAAAAAATACAGTAAGATAATACACTGAAATAAATACTAAGAAAAATTTTATACTTAAAATTAACCTGATTAGTTCATTGGAACTGTTAATTTCATTTAACCAAAAGATGCAAGAATAAATGCACTAAAGTGCATATTATTAAAATTAAAAATAGGGTTTATGATAGAACAACCTAAAATCACCAGTCACATCTCACGTAAGAACTAAATCACCAATGAAATGTTGCTTTTATTACTTTTGTCATCTATTCAACAGCACGCTTGCAGCAAGCATGGGTAGAGCCTTTCCCAATGCTCAGCATTTTGTGTGTGGGGTCATTAGTTTGACATCCTACCTTTGTAACATTAAGGATATTTTATACCTGACTAGCATTTTCCCACTGACTGGCATCTAAGCTCTGAATCACAATCTAGAGAAAAGTGTTCAAGAAATATGAACAACCCCCAAGGACAAAGCATGTAAGCAAGTCTTGAGGCAGAGCTACTGTGATTGGCACTCCCGGGATTATCCTGGCAGGTTTTAACACTTTGTGTTTCTTTCTTTGAATTTTTGATCCTTGATAGCCACAATATAAAAGAGAGGAAAAAAAAAGGTTTACCTGCTTGGATGCCATTATACCAAACAATGGGAACATAAAGGCAGGGAGCAAAGCTGAAACAGCCAGTGGCAAAGCTTCTGTGAGCCAGAAGATGGCAACTACAAACAATGTGTATGCACATTCTGCTTCCTAGAATACAAACGGCATCAACAAATATACGAGTTGATCATTCAGGAGAAAAAAATCACAGCTACATAAGTAGGGAGACTCCCCACACCTGAAAAAAATACAAGTCAAAGGACCCGAATTTAGGTTACTTAGTGTGTGCTATTGACAATCCTGGGAAGATATGAAGAAGAGACTGTTCTAAAGATTTTTTTTTCCTAAGAGATAGTAAAGTTATTTAAATTCTTCCACTTAGGAAATGTGGGAAAAAAGCTGCCTAATCATTGAAGGACAATTAATCATATAGATCATTCTGGAGCATTCTCAGGCCATGAGTTACCATAATTCACAAAAATTCTGTATATATGGAAGCAAAACTTTAAGCCTCTAGGAGGACTCATAATCAGTAAAAGGTAAGCTTTTCTTTCTCCTGTAATAATGAAGTTTTCTCATCAGTATCAACAAGGCAAGGATATCATCTAATATAAAAAGCTTTGTGCAAGACTGACCAGAAGCACAGCTGCTGTTCAAGACTTGTAATTTCAGTGAGTGTCTTTTATTTAAACTCCTGAAAAACAGGAGTTTTTTCTTCTCTCTTTTTTTTTTTTCCCTTTTTTTCCCCCAGGGTAATCTTCAATACTGGCTGTAAAATACAGACACAGCTAAATATAATGAGTTGAACTCAGCCTAGTTTCTTCTAGAACTCTAAAAACCT
Source organism: Myrmophylax atrothorax (assembly GCA_026770055.1). Taxonomy (NCBI): domain Eukaryota; kingdom Metazoa; phylum Chordata; class Aves; order Passeriformes; family Thamnophilidae; genus Myrmophylax; species Myrmophylax atrothorax. The sequence goes on along the minus strand of JAOXXN010000265.1, from coordinate 21,030,088 downwards.
CTTTTGTACAGTTTTGGATTTATATCTATGCTTTTAAGGAAAATGGTTTTATGCTTTTAAGGAAAATGGCTTGAAACTTTTATTAATGGCACAGGTTAGGGTATGAAACTACTCAACAGCAGCAGAGATGGTTTGTACTGGGAAAGGGAAAGCTTAATAACATGGCTCTTGGAACCCTTGACTGGAAAACAACAATGTTAAAGCTAAATAATCAGCTATGGCAATCATTTCTTTTTGGACAGAGATTTTTGTTATATATGAAAAAATTTGAAAATGTCAATTCATCTAGCAAATGATCATCTCAGTTAAGTCCTGCCACATTAAGAATTTCCCAAGAGTTTCCTTTTGGAGAGAAAACTGAATATTGAAACTGTCATGTGAGTGTGAAGCACGTTGCTCCACAACCACTGTAATGCAAGGACTTCTGAACTGAAGTTTCATGTATTGTCATATGTGATATATAATGCACATATGATAACACATCAGAGGAGAATTCCATTTTGTTCTGATGGCATCAGAGCTATACCAAATAGAATCACTAACAGCATTTTTAGATAGATTTTTCATCAGCTTGGAGTTGTCACAAGAGTTAGTGAATGCCAGAAGAATTTATTTTAAGTAAAATAAAACTAAGTTGTCCTGCCATAGACTTTTCTCTATTTAGGAACCAGAAGAAATTTATCAGACTATTGCCTTCAATCATTTCCCATCACACAGCACAGTATGTGATGAACTTAAAATCCCTCATCAAACAACAAAGTAAATGCAGCTGTCTTTCTGACAGTTCATCTTCATTGTAAATCATACAGAGCTGTTTAAAAATGTCCAAAATGTATTGGTAAGGACAGGATTTTCAATGTTGTCTATATGATGTTAAATAGGAAAAACATTCCTCAACAGGAAAACATATATGATTCAGAGTTTCATGTATCCAGTACAGAAATTTAAATTGAAGCTGTCTTCTCTAAAATTCTATGCAAATACACTGAGTTGACAAAAAGAGAATCAAAATGAAAATACCATTAATTCATTCAAGGTCCCTTCCAACACAAACTATCTATGACTATACAAATCTGAAAAGATCCAGGAATCTCAGTCTTTACATACAGGTATAAAATAATTTCCTCTAAAGCAGGTCACTTACTTTGGTTTTGATGATAAGCGGAAGTGGAAGTAAAAGCAGTGGAGTTAGAACAATGAGCAGGAACCTTCGGTAAACCAGGAGGTAGCTAAGAATCTTCATGGTTGAAGGCTGGTAAATGAACTTTCCTGCAGAAACTGACAAAAAATCTGTCTGACTTTAAATAGCTGACTCTGATTAATATTTTTCCAAGCTATCACCTTTAGCCATTGCTAAAGCAGGCCAGTAAAGCAAGTTAAAATTAAATCTTGATCTTTATTGTTTTAGTGAGTTTATTAACAGTAGGTTGATAAGATAAGTGTTCATCATAAACCAAGGCTAGATGTCAGCCCTCAGGACTTTCTCTCCCTGCCCTTCCTCATAACAAGCCTATATAAGACAGCTAGAAAACTGACAACTTCACGTGCTCTTCCAGTCACTGTTGACTTCAGTAGGAAGTCAAAACATATAACATACATAAAATATATGTTCAAAAGCAATTCTAGCATTGTGTGGAATCATATGCAAGATAATTTTATTGAATAGAATTGACAATTCTTCAACTCCATCTGTTGAAATATTCAAAACTTGATAGGACAAGATCCTGAGCAATCTGACCTGAACTTTGCTCTGCTTTGAGCAAAAGGTTGGACTAGATGACTTGCAGAAGCCACTTTTAACCTCAGTCTTCCTGGTTTTTCTATCTGTCTAGAATTTAAATTATATGAAAAAAACAGGTGGGGTTTCTGTCTTGCCAGGCAGGAAGTGTATGTTAGCTCATTTTCTCTTCTTGTGCAGAAACAGGATAAGGTTTTTATGTATATCATAAAAAGCTTTGAGGAAGGCTAGGAGTAGGACAGTTTTTGAGGCAAAAGTGAAAAATAAATAAATCCTTTTGCCTGACTTTTCCTGTTTTTCAATAAAAGAAAACTTGGTACAGTTTATGTAATACAACAAAATAGCATCAAATAAAGAACAGGAAAAGATAGAAAAGAGGCTTTTACACTATCTGTGGGTGAAGATCAAAAAGGGGGAAGAACACACTGCTTTGTGCTCAGGATCTTATATGAAGCAGAAAATTGGAAGAGGAGACAGATGAAGGAGTCTTTGAGCTATCATCAGAACCATCCAAAGGCCAGGTAATAAAGGTAAACTTTTACTATCCATACAACTTTTTGGTTATAAGAATCCCATGTGTCAGGGTACAGACAAACCAAGTGATCAGATTGCCAACATTGAGTATAAACCTTTGCTTTCAAGAAAGTAGGACTTTGGTTATGGGAAAGCAATATTTCATATCTAACTGTCAGGAAGGAACTGACTGAAACCCAAAGGTGAGAAATAAATTGGAAATGAAAGTAATAAGGAAATAACAGCCTTTGCTACTGGGGAATTGGGAAAAAACAGCTTTAACACAACCTAGGGAGCTGAGACTGAGACCTCCTGAGAAGATAATGTAAGGATTTAAAGATATCAAGTGAACTGAAAACTTTTGAAAGGGGTTGTTCTAAATATATAAGGACAAAACTTGTTTAAAGCATCCAGAGACAGAGAGAAGAGAGGGACACTGTTCCTGTACCAGGAAATCTCCAAAGATAAAAAAAAATAAAAAAGGAATTGCATGATATCTGGAAAAATTTGCATGTGCTTGAGAACTGCTATAAAGGAATAACAAAAATTTAGTCTAATAAATTCAGGAGGATCGTGATGTGAAACAAATTTCAGTTGGAGATGTCAAAGAAAATTTCTGTTAAAATGTCAGAACTAAGGAGAATACAGAGGAGAGTAGAGGGATTTAGTAAACAAAAGGGAACACAATCTGTAGACATGCTGGAGTATTCACCACTTTCTTTGCTTCAGTCTTCACAAAGGTAAATGGCAGTCAATTAAATTAATTTTAACATGAAAAAGGGAATTCACTATGGGCACAGTGCTGGTGGAAGTAGTGAATATTTAGATTTAATACAGGTATTCAAGTCAACAGTTCCAGATGAAATTCACCCATAATTCATGGGTAATAATTCAAGCAATAATCTGATAAATGTTTTAGATAAATATTTGAATACATTTTGTTATACCATATATTTCAAAAACTGTGGAGTACTACAAGTTCCTAGAAAACTCATCACATAAATGGAAATGAAATACAGCTAATGTGTCACATGAACTCAATCTAGTTTTCTTTTTTATGGGGCAACTAAGTTAGAGACCAAAGATGTAAATTGTATGCATTTTATCTTACTTTAATAAATTTTTTAAGTGAACCAAGAGCAATTCAGAAGGATACGAGAAATGCTTGTGTCTGTGTGCACAAATAATTTTAAAAAAATTGTTCTTGAAGAGCAGTTGCAAATATTTTACATTCATACTTAGAAGACATTTCAAATGTGGTCATCAAGGGGTCTATTCTGCTAAATTTTCTAGCCTATATTTTCATTAGTTGTTTGAATCACAAACTAGCAATCAGCAGGACAAAGATAATACCTTCTGGCTGATACTGAGTAAAAGCTGATTTTTCAGCATTCTCAGAACTACCACAGCTATAGCAAAATGCTGTGTGGAGATAGGAGTGCACATTTCAGAACAAAAGAGAAAAGGGAAAGACACTTCCAGTACTAATTCAAGTAAAACATTGCTGATAGGACAGTAGAAATAGTCCTGCAGAATTAGCACTGAAATTCTCAAGGCTGTCTGCAGATCCCTGGTCTGATCCCTTCAGTCAGCCACCACCAGAGACGGCCAAGGCAGAACTAGGAGTTAAACCAAAGAAGTTTCCTTCAAAACTTATGCTGAGATGTTTCTGGAGCAGTCGAGCTTTTACAAGTAACCTGAGAAAGAATTAATAGATAGATGCTCAGGTAGACAATGAATTTGCAGTGGAGTAAGTTTAGTGGAAGAAGGTTGAAGACTTTCTGAAAGACCATGGAATTTGGCAGAAAACTTTCCTTACAGGTGGGAAGCAGGAACAAGCAAGGGTATGCAAAGCTGCTTACAAGAACCTTAAACATACAGCTCTGTAAGAGAACAGGAGAGAGGTTCTAATGTGATTTGAGGTGTCACTGAATCATTATGAAAAAAATTATAAATTCAGTTTGAAAAATAAGGATATGTTTGCAACAATGGGAAAAATAAAAAAGAGAAGTTTGTAGGGAAAAAGAATATTTCTTTTTACTCTACCCGCTGCTAGCTGATCTGGGTCAGTATTGATTCTTTAATCCCTTGCCTTCTTGGAATGTTTAATTTATTTTTGTTATGTCTTAAGTTAACTGTGGACAACTTCTGTGTGTTTTCTTGGTAGCTGAATTGAGTTTTGTGGTTCATCTTTTGAGACTTCAGGAAAGCCTGTGAAGATGATACTTTTGTGCTGAAGCTTTGTCTAGATAGTTGTATTTGCAGCTTGACTGAGGACTGCTATTTCTCTTTCAAACTTGAAGAAAGGCTTGTGTGCTCAAAACCTCATCATTATGTGGAAGCCTAAGTGTTTGAGAAGCAGGAAAGAAAAATTCAGTTTCTTCCAAAAGCAATTTTTTCCATAAAGCAGAGTAAGATCAAAGGCTTGTATGAGAGATCCAGTTCTGGGGAATGAAATGACAAGATGGGCATCATCACACCCCAATAGATATGATCAATAAAACAGAAGTCATATCCCTACTGGTCAGGAAAAAAACATCTCAAACTTTCCTAGACATTATGAGATTCTCTAGAATGCATATTCCATGTTACAGTCGGCTTTTGAGTCCTCTCCATTGAGTGATCCATACAAACTTTTTTGACTGAGGCCCTGAGCAACAACAAGCCATTGCATGGATCAAACAGGATATAGTTCATGCAGTAGTCCATGGGGCAGTCCAGACAGAACCAGATGAGAGAAATACTCTCTGTGCTACTGCCAGGATCATGACTCAGTCGGAGTCTCTGGCAGAAAGCACCTGCAGATACGCAAGGTCAGTGTCAAAGGTGTAAGAGATAGGGTTATAAGGCTGTTTTCTGAAAGACCTAAAAGTTGATGGGAAATGTGGAAGAATGGGAATTTCTACTGTATATCCCAAGGACATTGAACTCTGGAGGAAAATAACATCATATGATTTGCATGTAGTAGGAAGCACTAAGTCAAGAATCATGTGAACAAATGGAGAATGAGCCTTGCAAGAAGACAGGAAAATACAGCAATGATCCATCCTGAGCCAATAATTAAACACAATATGCCATGTCTCCTGTCCTGAGCAATCACCACAGCACATGAAGCCCAAGTCATGCAGTAAAGAACTCAATGGATATTTTATGAACATTTTACGAACATTTTATCGGGATGATCCATGCACTAAGGGAATGACGTTTGTAAATATATATCACATGACAGGAAGGAGAGGGGTACTTAGTAGGGTTATATTGAATAGTGTAAGACTTGAGCAAGGCATACATTATACAGTCTAAGTGGTAGAGATTATACTGGGCTGGTTGAATTTTGTTCATAGCAGCCTGTATGAAGCTGTTTTGGATCATCTGATGTTTTGGAAATGTGACTAAAAATATAGATAACACACCTGTGTTTTGATTATGGTTGGAAAGTCCTGCCACAACATCAAGATATTTCCACTTTGATCTCCCAGTGAGTAGGCTGGGAGTGTGCAAGAAGCTGGGAGGCGACACAACAAAGGCAGCTAACCCAAACTTACCAGAAAGGACATTTCCTGCCATATAAAATCATGCTTAGCAATAAAAACTGACATGGAGAAGTGTTTTAGGATGAGAGACTATCAGAGGTTGTCTGGGCATCAGTCTATTTGTGGAATGTGGTCAGTGATTGCTTTTGCATTAATTGTTGTATTTATTTTTTCATTCCTCTTTTGTTTTCATATTAAACATTTCAACCCACAGGTTTTCTCACATTTGCTCCTCCGTTCTCTCTCCTGCCTTACTGGAGTCAGGGCAGCTGAGTAACTGAGTGATGCTTAGGTGGTGAACCAGGTCAGCTCACACACCCTGTCAGTGACCTTGTACGTTACATTAGCATTCTCTATCTTACCATGCAGTTATCTTTGGATCATCACAGGCACCGTGGTAGTATTACTGTAGAAACCCAAGGGGAACACTTTATTAGGAAATTCTTCCTGGGAATTTCCAAGCATGCAGAATTTAGTACAACGTTCAGCAGGGCAGGATCTTTAGAAATGTGAAGAGGAAAAAAACCATCAACATTTCCTTGCCAAAGGTTGATTGTGTGGGATATTATAGAATAAGATAAGTACTATTTTTAGAGCAGCACTCTAATCTAGAAAGAAAGTACTTTTTGTGCCACTATATGACTGATTAACAGAAAGGCTATATATTATTACAGGAAATGTAAGATGAGTAAGGTACTACCCAAAGGGAAGAAATCAGTAGAAGCACAGTCAGGGTGAAGTAATGTTATGAAAGCAGCTTCTCAAAGACATTTGAAGGATTTATGCTTTTATTAATGATTCTCAAATTTATACTTATTGATAACCAAAATGAGAAGCATTACCAAAAAAGTTCATTTTTTTACATCAGAAAAACTTGAGGACTGGAATTCTGAAGTTACTGTGTTTTAAACCATGGAGGGGACAGAGGGAAAAGCTTCAGAAATGGCCTGAGCAACCACTGTGGTGGGATTCACTTCTAGTTCTACACATCCATATCTAAACTGGCCACCATAACATTTGTTTCACTATCTACAGAGAGATGTGAGCTTAAATGAGGTGCTTATGCCAGGCTGAGGAGAATTACACAGAGTGTTTCCCTACACTGAGTATAAAAAGCCTTATTCAAGATGTTTTACTTTTAGATATTTGAGGTAGGGCAGACGTTTTATCCTCTGCTTGTTAGGAAACAAAATCCTAAGAAGCTATTGGAAGTCAAGAATATCTGCAAAAGGCTTGGAGCACTGAGCAAAGAAACAACTTTTTTTTAACTTGGGTCTTAGAGTTTAAGCAAATGGATTCAGCATCACTAACAATATTATATAGGAATTTTAAACTTTATCATTGTTATTGAATAATTAGCATTCACTCCCTCTGCATCATTGCAAAAAATGGAAGAGGAAGACACCTCTAATTTTATTTGTATATTAATTTACCAGTGGCTGCAATCAAGAGGTTTCATTATTGCCAGAGAAAAATTAAATATCTTTAGTAAGAACCCAACACTGACCACCACCTTTTGAATGATATCAGTGAGAATAAATTTTTGATAAACAGAAAACATGGAAATTGAGTCAAAAGCTCTAATTCTCCAAGATCGTTCATATTCTGCCAGGCTTTTAACCAGCTCAGGAAATTTTGCCTGGCTGTTTCCCATAGTTGCTGCTCATAGTTTTTCTAAAATGCAACAGCTTTTTGGGACTGAAAATTCTATTAACATCCACAGAAAACACATATGAAGAGAATTAAACTCTTCGCCTTCTTTTCTTCTTGTTACAGAAGTGCAAGCACTGAAAATTGCACCAAGTGCAATTCCACAGAGGTGGGGTTGGATGTATAGTCATGTATCTCCTCCAGAGACACAGTGCCTCCTACTGAATCAGTTGTGAAAAGAAACAATGATAGGAAAGTACTGGACCTTGATCAAGATTTGCTTCTCTAAAACCCACGAGGGAATCAAAGCAACAGATGTTGGGAAAATGCAATAGCATATCTCGATTTAGCACTTAGGGGTGTCAAATGAAATCCCATCCTGAAGTGTTCCCATTTCTAAGTACAAATCCAGTATGTTAACAGACAACTGCTCCAACAACCATAAATGCTCTAAAAACTCTCTAAGTTAGTAGATCTTTATAGAAATGCAATTTGATGGGGTTTTAACTGTGGGTTTTTTTAATTTTTCCATTGGTGTTCTTTTTTTAAACTCTCTCCTAAGGAACAGTCTCATTAAGCTTAGTAGAATGCTATGGGGGACAATGAGAATTGTATGGAAAAAAAGTGGTAAACAATAAGAACAGAAGTACCTTTCTGGAATTTTAATAGCGTGAAATTCTGAACAATATGTGAGACTTACCTCCAGATTGAAAATGGAAGCTTCGGAAATAATTTGGGCTTTGTATCCCTATGTTCTTGGTATGGTATGTCAAAGAGTGGTAATTAAAAAAACCCAAAATCTTACTTCTGCTTTCCAATTTTCCTTTTATTTCTGTTTCTATACTACAGAACTGCTGAGAAGGTTCTCCTTTGAAGAGATTATTGACAACTTTTGGAGAAGCAGCTCACAGAAACCAGATTAAATCTATTTTCATCATTTGATGAGAGAAGAAATACATTTCATACCTATATTCAGGCTGTATTTTTGAATGGAAAGAATCTGACATGTTGAATACATTTTCACACTCCTTATTGCATGAAGGGAAACAAACTGAAAAGAAACAAAGACCCAGTTACTTGGGTCTGAAAAATTTAAAGACTAAAAACTTCACTATTCATTGTAAACACCTTCCTTTCATTTTATATAGAAACCCACTGTGCCTAAAGGACACCAGTGTCATGATTCTTCATGATAACCTAATTTGAGCCATTTTCTTTGAATCAGTTCAAGTGCTTCAGAAGTTACAGTATAATATTCCAAATTTCTGAAGCAGAATACTCTCTTCCAGTGATACTGAATAGCACAGAGCTCCTCCAATATACACATTGTTCATTCTGGATTCTCCATTCCTGTGATACTTCCCATGGTAATCATTGCCCAGTGACACAAAGGATTATTTCCAAGATGTAAACTACATATAAACTTACTGTTCCTGCAGAAATATAAAATACAAAGGAATAATGGTATTTTAAAACAATAAAGAGGTCTGGTCTCATACCTGGACCACACCTTGAAAGCTTAAAAAGGCCCAGTTATTTGAGACTCATTATAGTAAGTTTGTCTCTACATCAATTTGCTTCTCCCAAACAACTTCACCTCTAAAGAAGCTGTAGGCAGGTTAACTTCAGAACTGAAAGCAATTCAGCTTCATTGATGCAATATTGTGCCTCCAGTAAATAAGGTCTGCTGAGAGTCTTTCCTGGATGGAGCATGACATTGACCACGCGAGTCCAATGCCCAGCAAACACTGTACAAGCTTGGGTTGTCAGTGTCTTCTATGCTGCCAGGAGACTGATTACCTTGTTGATAGTAAATGTGGGCTAACATGTCCCAAGTCAAGCAGTCCTAGTAAAATAGGACAGGTTCAAGGTGTAAACTGCTGCCTGAGAGAGCGAATAAGGTACTAGTACACGTTTCATATCTTCAGTCCCATTCAGCATGGCTGAGGAAATTTGCTGTTAAATAAGTTGAATTTCAGACTGAAACTGCAGCAATGAGAGAAGTCTGCAGCCACACAATCCCCAACAGGAAGGAGTAGAAGTGGATGGAGACAGTCTCTGGTCCCGCCTTCATACCCATAGTCATCTATATGGTTTTACTACCAAATGGAATTAGACATAGAAAATTAAAGTAGCTATGTCATTACTAATATGTCTTAAGAACAGTCAAAAATGCAGATGCAGTGCTGGGATGTCTGCATCTACATGAGTATTGTCCCACTGTTTACATTGTTCATGCCAAAAGACGTACTTTTGTCACATTAGTGAAAGTCAACTCAACTATGAAGAATAAGTTCTGCATTGCAAGAATGTATTTCCCTAGTTTACGTTTTTATTACCACTGGGATTTTCTGAGGGAATGAGGGAATAAGGGAGAAGCAGGAAAAAAATCACCTGAGAAGCTGTTTTCCAAAAGGTTAATGCTTCTGAGATGAAAACTGACAAAGTGCAAATTCTGTCATATCCCCAGAATTAATCTATATGAATTAACTTAAATAAGGAGGTTTCATTGAGTTTGGGACCAATCCCATTAATGTGTCAGGAGATAGACAACATGACACTTGTGCCATGCTATGAATGTTCTGTTCTTTTAAATAACTGGATTCTTATGGAATACAAGAACAGTCTCATAACAAGAGAACATATTTATATAAATATAATTCAATAAACAGTGAAGGAAAACATTTATTTGAATGAAAACATATTTAAGGAAAACAGTGGTTAAAGACTAAAACTCAGATGTGAAGTCACACTATAAATCCCACTTTGAATCCTGTAATGTGTTTATTAAAGTAATATAGACTAGAAAAATATTAATCAGTAATTGCTTAAACATAAATATTTTCTTTCAAAATGGACCACGTTCAGAGATCAGGTCCAGAGTTGCACTGAACCAGATTTTAAGGCTCTTCTAATTTGCCTCATTTGAATTTGAATCAGTATTAGACTTGTAACAGAATGAATGATCAGGGAGCACTGATCATGAAGTTTGCCTAGCACCCATCACCTTCTAAAATAATTACTTATTTCAGGTTCAAAGCAAGCTGTAAATTAATATTGCATGGCCATGCCATTTTTTGGAAAGATTCAGAATTCTTCTTAATTGAACTTCAGAGGATATATAAAAAAATGCATAAAGATGCCATTACTTTTTTATTAAACTTAATTCTGAGCCTCCCACAGAGCCCTGGAGCTCCCCAGCTCCATGCCAGCCAGCTCAGGCACACGAGGCTGAGCCCCCGGTCTCCAGGGTCAATG
>JAOXXN010000265.1:20998557-21019296 GCA_026770055.1 Myrmophylax atrothorax | reverse complement strand
CCAGGGTCAATGCTCTCATGCAAGTTTACATGAGTGTAGGCAAGGCTTCTTCAACAAGTGATTCCAACAAAATTTAGGAGATGGATTTATAGCTATTACCTTCGTGTGGCAGATATGAAACTGGAAGAAATTACTGTAGATCTTGTTATATCAGTAACAGTGATGCATAGAAACTTGTTCAGGTAGCCAGGCTACATTCCCAGCAGCTGCTACCAGTGCCAGTATCAGCTGAACAATTTAATTTTGGAAACACTTCATGCCTCAGAAATATGTGTTCCCTCCCTCTCAATTTTTTAACATGCAAGATTTTTTAACCTTTAATTTAGTTTTAGTCTTACTCAAAACAGAGGTAAGTTTGTATATTAACATCTCCTGTGACCTGGAAACTCAGTCTTTGCCAGCTCTACTGACCCACTTGACTGAAGGATCTGCTTATATCAGGGAAGTCAAATCATCAGATGCAGTGCTTGTAAATCATGAAGAAAGTGACAAAAACATACTTTGCAGGTCAGAAAACAGAAATGTCTCTCATGCCTTACAAACCTATAGTATTTAGTTTCATTTATATGAAAGGCTTCATTAGCTGTATGTTTCAATTCCCAATATGAAGGAGGAGAGATACAACACCACAAATATGTAAAGGATGGAAATCTGGAATTCCTTACTGAAATTAGTTATGGAGAGATGTTAATCACTGTACTCTCTAACTTGGCTTCAGGTCACTACCTTTATTCTTAAACTTTGCAAAGATTAACTATCAGCCAATTTACATGTATATAGCTCTGTAAAATATTTACAGGTTCAGATTGTACCAATGGGCTCCAGAAATCCCTGCAAACTTCCTGTCTTTATAGTTCTTCCAAGTTAAATCCTGGATTATGTTCTCTTTCCCATCCCTCCCCCCAAAAATAAAATTAAATTCATTCAACCATAATGGAAAAATAAATAAAAATAATACAAAGACTTAGTATTTTTTTCTGAGTTCTTCAGAACAGGGTCATTTTTTGATAAAATATATCCTGAGTGAATATAACTTTACTCATGAAAAAGGCAGAAGAATACAGTTCAGGAAAAAAGGTTGTATTTTTGTGTGCTGCTGGGTAATAAGGCACAGAAGCACTGGGCTCTCAAGGGCTGGATTCTTACAGAGCAAACTGAATAGCAGTAGCTTAAATTAACTTGTTGGCCAGCTGTTGGATACACTTTAGACGAATTGTCAGCATTTCAACAAGATTAACCTTTTCTCTACCTTCCTGCTGTAACTTTCATGGAAAAAAACCCACGCATAGCATCTCTGGTCAACTTCCCATATGTTAGGGAAATTGTTGTTTCCTACCTGATTCAACAGATTAAAATCTCACTTATTTATCAATACAAAGAAAATAGTGTTTGAAAACAAGAATTACATTCCCATCTCTGGTACTCAAAGACAGATTGATACAGTAACAGCTGTTTGGGCTGTCTATGTTTAACGCCCCTATGAGGGCAGTACAAGTCCCTGTTCCTGTCTCCTTTATTGACATTGGCACAGCTCAATGCCAGCTCATCACAAACAGCAGTTTTTCCTATGGGATACCACCACTGGACTTGTTGCTTTTCGCTGAGAAGAGATAACTGGTGGTTAACAGCAATCCTTGGCTAGAGTACACATTCCTCCTGCCTGCCCAGAGCTGCCAGCAGGGAGCAGAGGCAGTTCCACAGCCCTGGTCTGGAGGAGGACTCATAGCCTGACCTCTGGTTTTTGAAACCAGACCCGTCTCTTCTGACTGCTGAGGTCAAGACAGTCTGGAATAGAGACTTCTGCTATGTGTGTTGACAGCATGCACCAAATGGGCTCCCATTTCGATGTCCTTGTGCTCTAGCTATGTACAGATAGCAAGTACTGCTAATCCACTGCAGCCAAGTATGCTGAGTCCAATGATGTCTCTCTTAAAGGATATATATGTTGTGTGCTCATGCAGACACACACCCCTTTCCCCAAGTGTTCTCAACAATGACAATGGTGGGTTAACGAGACTTTCTGTCAGATTCTGGAAACTCTCCTGGCTGATCAAGCAGTCTGAAAATTCCTCTGTCACAAGGTTCAATGCCTCTACATTCCTTTGCAGAGTGTCAGGGTGATTGAACAACAGGAAACCTGCTACTGCTGGTTGCAGAGCAACCCAGAAGAGAAGTAATCTGTACTATAACAATTTGGTCTTCAACTAGGCTCAAGTTAGTGTTTCTGGGGATGGGGAATACCTGGTGACAGCTGGGTGATGAGACTGAAAGCTGTTCACAGCATTCAAGTCTCTTTCATAAACTGCTTCCCTATAGGTCTCCTCAAAGGCAACTGAGTGGCTTTAAAGCTTTAAAAAACAAACAAACAACCCAAACAAACAAGTAAAACCCTAAACCAAACAGGCTTTATTATGATATAAATTGAGTCAGCTAACATTTTAAATAGGAAAAAAACCCCAAACAGCTACTTAAGATAGTAACAAAATTAGTTACTTAAGATAAGATGGTAATATATAAATATTAGCTTTTTATAGATAGGCCTCCACCTCCAAAACAGTCCTTTATTCTGATCTTGGTTTAGCTAGTTTTGTGGCTTCCTAACAATAGCAAATTCTGCATAGCCTCCCCTGATGCAGACAGTTTTTTCCTCTGTCCCTGTCAGGGTCTGGTCAGCTGCTCCCTGCTTTTTTCACCAGCTCCCATCTCTGAGCTACATGTTCTCAGCTCGATCCCTCAGTAACCATCCCTGACATCCCAACTGGCATTTTGATAGTCAGCACTCAGAGTGAGATTAGTTAGACCCTGCTGCTTAGCCTTGGAGGCAAAGGGAACTGTGCTGTCCACAGCCTCATTAAAAGCCATTTATTCTGTTAATATCTTCCTCATCTGTCCTCTTTCTTGACAGGCCATGTGGCAAACTCAGCAAACTCAGCTCTGGAAAACACTTTGACAGAGAGAGCCAGAAGGGCCACCTGGGCTGTGCTGTTACTGCCACATTTCAGTCACCTCAGCATCCTGGCTGCTTTCTTCTATGCTGGAATGACACACATCAGCCCTTTTCCCTTGAAACACACTACAAAAAGTCTTATATTGTACCCTGAATTTAAACAGCATCACCAAAATTTGATAGAGGCACATATATCCCTGACCTGCAGAGGAGGTCAGGGATATTGTGGATATGGTCATTGCAACCAAGGCCTACCCCTTAAATAAAAAAAAATCATATATATATATATTTTTTTTTTTTTAAAAATTAAATAAAAGTCATGATCAGTTTTATAGATGAATATACTTGGTTACAGCTAGTAATTGATGTGTCACAAGCATTGGCTATGTCAAGATCAGGCAGTGGGGTGAGTTACAGCTGAGTATAACCGAATACACACATTGTGCTCTTAGCTGAGTTTCAAAAGTCTGTATACAAGATTCCCTAATTTCCTACTAATTCATTTCATTTTACCTAATTTTGCATTTACAATATTTTTGCTTAGGTTGCTCTTTGCAGTGTTGTTTACTGTAGAATGATTTGACTATAGTTTCTTACAGAAAACAGCAGATTGCCAGTACATTGCAGTAGAATCACAGTTTATAGAAAGCACATGCTATATTTGAAACGTAAACATGTATAAAATTCGAAGTTACAAGACATGAGCAACTATTTGCAACACTCAAAGTTTCTCATAAGCACTGCTATTGCAAAGGTCAGTATAATTTGAAAGGTAGTAAACTATATAAGTATAAAACATTTATAAGTAACAATTATGAACTTTATATGTATAAACCATTTACTATTTAAGGTGGGGTTTGGTAAGATTTTTTAGGGACTACACAGTGCACTGTCAGCACATAATAGGAAAGAATTATTTGTTAAAACTTCTCAGTATTCTTCACTAATGTATATTTCTGTGTGTCTTATCACAGCCCAAAGGAAAGAAAGAAGGACTTTTTTTTTTCTTTTGGGTGGGGAGGGAAGTACCTTTTGTTTGTTTAAATCTCTTTTGCTACAGATTATAAATTATAATTACTTTTTTGTTAAAGCTCATATGTATATCCAAGGAGTTTGCATTAATCAACTGTTTGTCACTGTTTACAGCAAGCTCACTAGAATATCCACCAAAACCAAACAAAAAAAAGATGACAAATACAACCAAAGCAAATCCATTTAAAGGTGAATTGTAGTAATTTAGCTCTAGTTATTACATATATTCGAATTTCCTGCCCCTGGGCAGTGAGCTGAACCTTGTTCGCACTATCTGAAACAACTTTTTAGAGGAAGAAAGAAGTTTTCCAGTGTTTCCTTTTTTCATCTCATTTCTGGCATGCCCTATCATTTTTGTCTCTCTGCTCTCTCTTTCCTTTCAGTGGACTTGCTAGCAGGCTAAATTACAGAAAAATCATAATTAAAAATGGTTCCTTTCCCTGCTTAATAGAACTTCTTTTCCCCACAGTGAAAATGTTTTCACAGTCAGTATTTCAAGGGAGTTTTCAAACCTGGCTTTTCAAACAACTGTGCTTCATAACTTGCTGAAAATCTTCAGGCTTCACGAAAATTAAATCCTCCGAGTCATTTGTCTCTAATCTCAGTACAAAAATGGATTTAGTAACTTCATTCATTCCTCAGATAATTAAATGTAATTATTAGTATTGTGGTCCTGAGGTTCTAACGTTTACCAAGCTTGAAGGCTTACTTGCTCTAAGGGTGGTTGAAGGAGAAGGACAAAATTCTCCTACAGGGAGAGTAAGGGATTAAATGTATCTCACTTCTTCCACTTGGAACTTTAAAAAGTCTTTTGAATACAGGACTGTTTACAGGGCTTCTCCTAATTTTTTTCAGTTCATATACAATTCAGAAGTCAGATTATTTCTTTCATTTTATCAGATTACATAAGGAAACAATAAGTGTTAGATGTCTCAGGGACTCATTCTGTTACTGCCAAGGAAAACCACAGTGAAAGAATTGAAAAAAATAAAATGTACAGAATATGTGAAACTATGAAATTTGTTCCTAACACCCCAAAAAATTGGATAGTAGGGCAGATGTTCAGGGAAGTTCATGAGAGGGCTAGGTGAAAGCAAGGTCTGAAGACAACCTAAATGGTGATAAGACTCCTAATAAGTGATTAAGTTTTTGCTGTGGCTCTGTGTGTGTCTGGGTGTAGGAATGGCAAAGCAGAGGTGGTGTCTCTGTGCCCAAGTGACAACAAGTTGAGTGGACAGAAGTTCCACCTGATAGGAGGAAGAACTTCTCTACTGTATGGGTAACTGTGTACTGGAACAGATTGCCCATCTGGGCAGAATCCTGTGCACTGTGATCTGGGATGACCCTGCTTGAGCACAGAGGTTGGACCAAGTGACCCACCATGGTCTTCAAACCTTACTCATTCAATGATTCTGATAGATATACGTATTTTCTGTATAGTAGCCTACATATTTAAGTGAATAAACATGATCAAGGATCTAGTTTTCAAGAAAACTTTGGGTTTAGTCCAAATTCCTGGAATTTATGCTGCTGGCTCACTGCTGAAAAAAGCCAGGCTCCTGAATACAACTACTACAGTATTGTGGGGTTTCTGCTCCTAAACTGGATTACTTTTTTAGTTCTCAAAATTAACTCTGTTAAGAAAACTGCCACATGAACTGAAAGCATGAAAACAGAAGAATATGAATTTGTTATTTTATTTTATGTTCTATCCTGGTGCAGTCATTAGGCAAAATAAGATGCAATGATAAAATAAGATGATAAAATTTCAGTATTTGCCAATGATTTTAATATCAGGGCACTTGTCCTTCCCAGATGCTTTCTATCTATGCTGAACACAAACATCCCCAAACAAAAGCAGACAGAACTGTAATTTTGTGAAGAACTATCAAGGTTTGCTCTGCTTCTCAAGAGCAAGTTAAAAAAACAGCTGGTTGCAAGGACAACAAAAGAACCCCAATAATCATGATCCATCACTTCCAAATACTTTGATATTGAATCACAAACAAGGATGTAACTTACAGATTCCTTTGAGTTCCAGGCATCCTTTTTTTCCAACTACTAAATTGTCACTAGCAAAACAAGCTGGAAAAGCTTTTCCCTTCAGAGAACTGTTCAATTTAGCTAACACTGCAGAATTGGATATAAGTTATTAAATCCACTGAAGTAATTCAGCTAAATAAGTTATGATCAAATTTTATGTTCTTTTGAGGCTTTTGTGCTGTTCTTTTTTTTTTTAATCAGTCTCATCTGTGTGCTAAATTATTTATATTACAGTCTGGCCTACAAGACTCATATTGGAACTGTGAACACCTTCCATTGAAGGTTTAATGTCTAGTTTCCTTCTAACTTGAAAGCTTGTCTTTATATTGAAAAGAAAGAAACAAAAATCAAACTCTGCAATAAAACAATTAAAATAACATTAAAAGTTTATTTTAATTTACTCCATGAAACAGATCTTGCTTTACCACTACAATAAGTGAGGGGAAAATTAGGACAGTTGTCAAGAGTCTAAGTACCTTTTAATCTAGAATAAAAACTTTTCTTTTTCCAGTTTATTTTAAACTAAAGCTGTTTCACTGACACAAAAAAAATAATGGTTCAGATTCTCTGCCTGAAAAAGTGGATACTCAGCCATAAAATGAAACATAGAACACTTTGCAGTTGTGTAGCATCATTTACCTGAACACTTCATGGCACATGTCAGTAATTCACCTTTTTACTGAGACAGAAATCAAGGCAGATAGAGAGGAAGGTGTGCAATTTGGAAAGCAGCCTGTAACTGGGAGTACTTCCATGTTAGGAGGGTTAGCTTTCAATGAAGTTTACTTCCAGTGTCTAGAAGTTTAGGTTCAGCTGGCATAATGTTTACTGTATTGCACAACATCTGCTTTTATTAATTAGTCTGGTGTTTGAGGGCCTTTATTTCACATCTTTGTCTAATTTTGAGCTGCAAGTATCATAAAATTGTGTCCAGAATTTGAGGCTGATGATTTACCACTAAATGACTGTTGTGGTTTAAACGCAGCCAACAACCAAGCCCCACACAGCCACTCGCTCACTCCCTAACCAGCAGGATCAGAGAGAGAACCAGAAGAGTAAAAGCCAGAAAACTCGTGGGTCGAGATAAAGGCAGTTTAGAAAGGAAAGCAAAAGCTGCACACACAAGCAAAGCAAAACAAGAAATTAAATTATTGCTTCCCATGGGCAGGTAGAGCAGGGCTCCCTCCCATATAAGAGTTACTTGGGGAGACAAACACCATCACTTCAAGTGTTGCCTCTTCCTCCTTAGTCCCTCTTTATATACTGAGCATGATGCCATATGGTTTGGAATATCCCTTTGGTCAGTTTGGGTTACCTGTCCTTGCTGTGTCTCTTCCCAACTTCCCCCCAACTTCCTTGACAGCCTGGCAGTAAAAAAGTAGAAAAAGCTTTGGCTCTGTGTAAACACTGCTCAGCAATAACAAAAACATCACTATACTATCAACCCCATGTTCAGCATAAATCCAAAACATAGCCCCATACCAGTCACTTTGAAAAAAATTAACTCCACCCTAGATAAAACCAGCACAATGACATATTGTAGGTTGTCAGTAGACTGAATGATGGTTAGAAAAAATGGATAGCCACATAGTAATGCTAGGGATGAAAATCAAACCTCACTGAGATATGAACATCTGTCAGTGGCACCTATCTTCATGCTGGACCGAACACTACATCTCAATACAGATTTCTGCAAAGAGAATGAAATCACAACTCCTTATCACATTTCCTACTGTATAAACTGAGGCTTTTCAAGGTAGAGTATAAAATTACATACTTATACAGACAATTTTGAGGATCAGCAAGTTACTTTATTTACTCCTAAAGTTGCTTAGAAAGAGGTTATGGCAGGCTGTGAGGCAAATACCAGACTATGCAAGGGTAGGAGCAAGAGCAGAAGAGTAAGTCATAGAGCTCAGCTGTTTGACTGTCAACCTTCTCAACTGGTTTGCATAACTAAATGGGAGAAAAACTGAAAAATGATTTGGCTAACATGGCACTTCATTCATTTCACAAATCAAAACTCACACTGAAATCTGACAGTCCCTACTTTGTCTACCAAACCTCACTGCTAACTCCTTGTTCTTCTCAGAGTGAAGAGTATGCTGTGAGAGATATGACATAAGTACTCTTCAAGAATAATTGGTACATCTAAGTGGTACACTTCTAGCAATAAACTTAATTAAAGTTTTAAAAGTTCAAGCTCCACTTACGGAGCTACTTAACCAGTTACTTGCATCTTTGATTGACTTCTCTGCTGCCATTTGCATGGAGTGAAACCAGACCCTGTAGCCTTTGGTGTTTTGCTACCAGAGATATAGGAGAGAAGATTTTGTTAATGAAACAGAATGCATTTGTTTGTATTCAGCATTTCATTTTATAACCCTCCCTTTTCATGCAGTACATGTAAACCTGATGATAAGCCCTTTGACACAAAGTGATGCTCATAACACAAGGACTCAAAGGGCAGTCTTTTCCTCTCTCTGCAGTAAAGGGATTAAAATTTCAGTGACTGTATCTAATTTAGATTGGGAATATAAGGGAGTTGCCTTTAAAGACAGGAGGTTCACAATCCTATCACTCAACCACATGTTTTGCGACCTCTTATTCAGTAGACCATGAAATGGGCTATGCTGCATTCATAAAATCAGGTCAAATCAGGCTCACAGAAGAAGATAGTAAAATTACAATGCCTTTGAACTAGGTCATCATTTCCAAATTTTGCAGCCCCTTCAATACAGTTATCATCACAGGACATCTGTCAGATTGTGTGGGCAGAGGAGAGAAGGGGGCACCACACTGTGCTGACACAACCCCTGACACTACAAAAACAAGGGATGCCTGACACCTGAAAGAAATCTATCCCAATTTGCTCATAATTGCTTGGCAGAACAGCAATTCCTTCACAGATTAAATCATTGGGTAACTAACAGGTAAAATTCAAAACTTAAAGGAAACTTCATAGGGTTGCTGTGTAAATTTTTTCTATTCAATTTTCAGGCTGTTATGTGCTCTGGTGAAGTCCTGCTTTGTCTCTCAAAGCCTGTTGCCATGGAAGTGACTGAAATATCACAAGTTAAGCACTATAGTCTCTATTTCCTAAACAAATAGCAGCTTTTCCCTCTGTAAACAACTGTAAGCGGGCTTTGTGCCACTCTCAGGTATGCACTGCACTTGCCAAATTCTTTTAAGCACAGAGCTCAGATCTAAGCAATTGGGTCACCTAACTGGAAGGACCAGCTTGAAGGTGCTGTCATGTGTGGGCAGAAGGCGTATATTCTTGAGTTTCAGACTTCACGGTATTTCAAAATCCAGTCAGGTCCACCCTCACTTCTGCTGCTTACTCACAAACAAGTTCATTGCAAACATGCAGAAAAGGTTAAAAATGTGAGCTTTGGCTCATGCAAAGCTTAAAGTTAGACATCCAAGTGGACAGCATAGCCCCATGAACAAAAAAAATGAAGCAACAGAAGTCCCATTATTCAGCTGTCAGGCCACTTCTACCTGTGAGGGAGCATGATAACACCTTGTCTTTTTGGAGAAGAGGTGGCAGGAGCCCCACACTACAGAGAAGGGAGACATAAATCTGCATCATCTTTGCATTAACCCTGAGTTTTTTGGGGATAATTGCTTGTTTTAGTGTCTTGGCCAAACCACATGGCCCTACACGACCAGTGTCATTTCAGATATAAGCTGTGCTCTTCATTTAATAGACATGCTGTAGCACCAGTAAATAGAGGGCTATATTCTGACAAAAAGCTGCACTTTTTACATACGAATGAACCAATTTGCATCAATACATCTTGATTTGGAGATCTTTTCTGTATCAGAGGCTTGTATTAGTGTCTGATATGAACTGACTACCACCACAGCACCACCATCAGAGTGAGGCTACCAAGTTCCTTAAGAGAAGTATCTAATAGGTAATTGTTTAACAGTGGACTTAGTTTTTAAAGGGATGTCTTGGGTTGAGCTGGCAAATAAGATCATCCTCCTCCTAAATACACTAAAACAATAATAATGTAATGACAGTAATGAAATTATGTCACTTAGAACACTAATGGAAGACATCATCTCTGTTGTAAGTGCCCTTTAGACTCCTACAAAGGGTGCAAAGGGCTGGAGCACAGATTCTGTAGCAGTTGAAGTGTGCTAACAGTTTCAGACAGGAGGCCCTGTCTATTACACTATCAGAGAAGCACATGAGCTATAATTTTGATTACTATGTAATTTCCAGATACAGCGTAGACAAGTTTTAGAGTGAGACAGCCTTTGCACAGCAGCTGAATTCAGCCTTGGATTTGTAGGAGATGCATACACTGCTGATTAAACAAGGGACAGATTTACTTAATGAGTAACATGCAATCTTATGGAACCTTTGATGTGAGACCTTTGGCTATTTCAGATGAAAACAATGATCCTACTGAAGGAGGCCATCACCTTTCTGATAAGGCAAAGTGCTAAAAGTAACTAGCTCAGGTGTTAAACACAAGTTCCATAACAAACAGAAAATAGTAATTCATTAGGCACAAGCCTGTGTCTGTCTTAATTTTTGGATACCATTTTTGTACAGGGAAGAGTTTCAGATAATTCAGAAAACTGAACATTAATCTTAAGCTCTTTTACCCATTGTCAGAAGCATAGTCAGCCCAGCAATCTATGACCACCAAGCCCTTTCTGCCCCCTTGAACTTCAGAGTGCTATAAAAGCAATTATAGCAGCAATGGGTTCAAATTATGTAAGAAGATGAGCAAACTATAAATTCTCTGATATATCCACTAAGGAACTTTTTGTACTATTTAAGAAAAAAAAACCCAACACACTACCAACAAAAACCCCTCCATACTAATTTCTCTTCATTTAGGTATCTATTAGTCATTGTTAGACCACAGAAATTGGTAGCAGTAAGCCATTATAGTCTAAATTCTGACTCAAAACCAATCAGTACACAGAAAAAAAGTTCTGTGGAATTCTAAATCAATGAAAACTGATGGAACTGCTGCACTCATGTTACATAAGTACATATCCATGAAAGCTCTACAAGCAAAAGCAGATCATCTATTTTGTAATTATAATACTAATTAGTTATAAAAAGATAGATGAAGCCTCAGATTTTTCTACTCAGAATTCAAATTTCTGTTTCAAAAATTATGGGATCCAATTCTGACAATTCCTGTAGGCAGTAAGATAAATGTGGTATAGCTGCAGGGTTCCCTCCTCCCACTTTCATCTACCTCAGAGTTTCTGGAGCACAGCCAAAGAAGTGACTCTTGGCTTAGTTTGCAGACAGCCCCGAAGTGTGATTCTGGAAAAAAAAGCTGAAGACTTGGGCAACCTTCCAAGACAAACCAGCATGACAGAGGTGTGCACAGCTCCACTGGAAGTGGCAGGGCCCTTTGCCAGCCTTACCTTTCCAGGCAAGGACTCTGACAAACATTTAGAAGTGCAAAGATTCCCACTATTGAGGAAAAGAGGATGATCTGTATTGCACTTCCTCTTTTACAATTTTTTTCCTCTTTTCCTTTAACAAAATGGGTTGAGACTGTTTGGAGCCTGGGACATCCCTGTTCAATACCAGTCTGAAAGATACAAAACAAGACAAGGTGGCCACAGCTGAGTTTTGATGCGCTCTGGCTATCTGCTGCTGTGGACAATCTCTAGGGGTCTTTGTAGGAGGATATGAAACAGAACAGTCCTGAACTTGTCCTGACATAGCTTATTATCTGAAGTGTGTTGAGGCAAACACATTCCCTAAAGGGAGCTGATCCCACCTCTCAGGCTATCAGGAATGTGGTCTTTGATCCTGACAAGGCACTTGGATGTTCACCTGCTTTGGTTTCCCCTCTGACAGATGTAATAAAAGTCCTTCCCCAATATTGCTATAATATTTTAAGACCTCAGTGTTTGCAGCTATCTGCATTGCTCCTCTGCCAGGATTTTATTACTCAGCAGCAAGAATGACAGAACCAGACAGCTATTCTAGTGCAAAACCTGAGATATTTTATCTTTGGTGGTAAAAGGGAGTGTGGACTTAACAAACTGCTGAAGCACAGGTATACATGAATGAAAGGCAAGGTATATAGGGAGAGCAATATCTTAAATCGAACCAGTAAACTTCAATGAATGATATCTGTTAAAAGCTAAAGTGATCTCTCTGCTACCCATATGCATCCATATGTATCCAGAATAAATACGATACATGAAATTATAATTCAAACACATCAGAAAGTATTTAATTTATCCACCTGCCTAAATTACTTTTAGAAAACATTTGTTATTTTTTTTGGGGGGGAGGTGTTTTGGTTTTTTGTTGTTGTTGTTTTTTATGTTGTGAACATTATTTTTGCAGTTTTCATTAACTAAAAATAGTTGCATACAATGTCATGGTGACTGTACACCACTCATTTTATGTTGCTTCTACACAACTAGTTAAAGAAGTGTTAAGATAGACTGAGTTTCCCAGTCTTCCACTGGACACCTACGTTGCTATTTGCAAAGCAGAAAACATACAACCATTCAGTAAACTACCTTCATTATGCAATAATGAATGACACATAAAATAGTCTAAAACTAAGCTCAGCTATAATAATTCAAGAACATACCAGCTCCAGGAGTTATACAGAAATCCAGATAATCTGGAGCAGGGAACCTGTGTTCACACTGGAGGTATACAAATCGTTGTGGTGAAGAGAAGTAAGACACTTCAGGTGTGTGAAGATTTGCTCTTGAGTTCAGCCACTGTTGTAAGTCTCCTTGCCACCTACGTAAGTAGGAAGACTAAGAAACACTGTCCTACATTGTGGCAATGAGAGGCTACTTACTTAGGGAACCACCCCTTGGCAAGATCTTGATTCTTTTTTTTTCCCCTCCACTCCCTTCAACAATTTTTAAGCCTTTAGAAATCTGAGTCTTGAAGAAACTGTTTTTTACTCCTTGATTTTGCATTAAGTTTTGATAAGGTGTGGACTAATCTGAAAGCAGAACCTTTATTAGCAAATTGAAGATCAGGTTTCTTTCCTGAAGATGTTAGACACCACAGGATTTTTTCGCATTTGTGCAGACGTGTTGTTTTAATTTTGGTTTTGTTTTTCAATATCCAGCCTATTTTAATTGGCCATAAATTAATCTT
The DNA here is from genome assembly GCA_026770055.1 of Myrmophylax atrothorax. Classification (NCBI taxonomy): domain Eukaryota; kingdom Metazoa; phylum Chordata; class Aves; order Passeriformes; family Thamnophilidae; genus Myrmophylax; species Myrmophylax atrothorax. Next base: position 21,006,145 of record JAOXXN010000265.1, on the reverse strand, counting down.
CCATAAGTCTGTTTTGCCCATAATGGTAACTGGTAAGTGGTGCCCCTCTCTTTATGTTGGCCCGCAAGATTTTCCATCTTATTTTATTTTCCTCCTGTTGAGAAGGAGGAGTGGAGAGAGCTGCCAACTGGGTGTCTGACAGCCAACCAAGTTCAACTCACCACAGGATACAGGGGAAAAAACCAGCCTTCAGGAAAAGGAGTCCCTGGCCCTCTTGTTTGGGTTGTCTCATCCTCTTGTTCAGTGTACAAGTAATATTTTCACTACACTTTGTCCCATCTACTGAGACTACTGCTGTTTTTTGTTGTTTTTTTTGTCTGTTTGTTTCTTTGTTTGTGGGGTTTTGGTGGGGTTTTTTGTTGGGTTTTTTTTCCAGAAGTGACCAGTACATAACATTTAGGCTTCTTTTGTCTCTGATTATCTTAGTCATTAGCTTTTCATGGTCATTCCTTATTTTCAGCATCTATAGTTTCTCCTGCTTGAGTTCAGTTTAAACTAAATACTTACAGAACCCTCTAATACTTGGGTACTCCCTAATAGTTCAGCTGATTTAGATTTGCATATTATTTATTTAACTGTCACACAGAAGAAAAGGAGGACCCAATTACTTAACTGAGTTTTCCCTAGCAGATGGAATGACTTATCTTCTTCCTTTACTGCCCACATAAAAATACTACTCTTGGACTATTTCTACTATAATTCTGTTTCATTATAATTAATTTCTCAGATTCTAGATGATTTGTGAAATAAGTAATTTTACAGGCAGAGAAACTAACAGACCAGGACACAAAGCAAACCTGCATCAGAAAGGGAGTTGAGAGTCCAGCTTCATGTCAGCTATCCTTTCCAAAACATTATTATTTCTGAATTTTGTGATGAAATATCTTAACTTAGGGCTTCAGGATTTTTGTGTTTAGATTTGGGGTTTCTCTGATTTTAATTTTGATTCTTCAAAGTTAAATTGCTTTGTCTAAGTTGTGTCATAGAGTTTTTTTTCATTTTCTTATTTTTTCTTAATAAAATTTCATTTGTTTCTATATTTTAAAAATATTTAAAAATCCACTTTTATTTTTCTTACTGATGTTTTTACTCAAAATCCCCTTCATCTTCACTAAATTCTTTTAAGTGGTAGAGAAATGAGCTAGAACTCACAGAAGTCAATACTTCTGATAAATTAAGCGAGCTCTAGTAGAAGTTTTAAAGGCTCACACTTTCCAGACAGAGCTAATATGCTGTCTGGAACAGCTCCCAAACCAGGCATGTTTTAACAAGTACACCTATGATTAAGCTGAATTGTGGAATCAGAAATACGCAGAGCTGGAAGGCCCCTGACAGGTTTTTAACTTTATTCAGAAAGGGATACAAACAGAGACAAGTACCAAATCCTCCTAGAATTTCCTGGGGCCCAGTCCTATTTTGAAAAAAGGACTCCAGCCCTGCTAAAATAAATGATTGGTTGCCTGTCTACAGCCACAGGGCAGTGTGATGTGCAATTGCAGGAGTCTGAGAAGGCATGGGGACTCCAGCAGCCCACATGGCCTTCTGAGGGAGTGTACTGGTGTCTGTGTCCAGGGGTTGGCAGCAGGAGTGGCTTCTGTGAGAACAGGTCAGAGCAGCAGGGTGGGTGTCTGCGAACCAGACAAGGTCAACCCACCCCATGTTGACAGAGAGCAGTTGATTCTCTTGTAAGATGGACTGGCCATTGTCTCCAAAGCCCAGTCCACCTGGCCCCCAGGACAGCTAGAGTTGTAGACGGTTCCTTTCTTTTCCCATTGTCTTTCCCAGCACAGATGTTGCAGGATAAGCCTACACCATCAAGGGCTATAAAATGTGATTTGATCTTTTAATTACAAGGATATCCCAACTCACTGCCTCTGTGGACCTACTTGCCAAAGCATTCATGGTATCATTTTTGTGAGAGAACGTAGAAAGTAAAAGCTCTTCTCCATTAAAAATGCCTTCCCCTTCACCCTGCCATGTGTTATATCATACACAAGCAAACAGCTCTTCTGAAAGAGGCTTATGTCTTCTCTTCTCCAGAGTCCACCCCAAGCAAGCAAGAGTGTCATACTACAATCAGGGCACTGTGAACTTTCCTAGAGTCCACAGGCTCAAGAGAAGGCTGAACAAATTCATGGACTATAACTTTGGTATCCAGAGTTATTAAATACAAATGCAACACTTCTGCCTGAGGAAGTACCTGAGCTCAAATGGTGGAGAATGGGACTAATACTAGGTGCTCACCATACTCATACCAATGCTGGAGATAGGATCCTGAGCTGGGTGGTCTTCTAAAGCTGTTCTTCAGTTCTTATACATCACCATTGTTGAACAAAATACAATTTTGTTCCAAATTTTGTCGAGGCTAGAAAAAAAATCATAAGCAAACTGTCTTCTACAAACCATGTCCTTTGTAATAGCCTTTCTCTCTTCTGGTCATGATCACTTACATGACTATTATGTAAATTTTCAGTTGTCACATTCATGCAACTTGCTTTGAAGGGGGAATTAATAAAACAAGTCCAGTGGTCTCCTGGCAACTAATTTTTCCAAAGAAAATATGCCTTTCTAACACAGGGATTTTGTGAAGATCAAATACATTCTTTGAGGTTCTGAAAAATATTTGAGAAAAATACTACAACGAGGAGACACCTCTGGTAGTTACATGACAGCTTTCCTTTTGTTTTCCAGGTCAGGATTGAACAATTCAGGAGGAATAGTTTCAGACAGCATTTAATTTACCTTTCGGACTGCAAAACAAAAATGTGACGTCCAGAAACAATGGATAGAAACTGTTCTCTGTCTGTCTTTCTGGTGTATCATTCTACTATGACATGGATCAAGATCAGAAAAGTAGAATTTTTCTCATGTGAAAAAGATGTATCAAAGTGCTATTTTGGGGTTTTAACTACTAATTGAATATACACAGTCATAACAAAGTGTTCCAGAATAAATAATAAGGATGATATTTTTAGCATTTTACCATTGCTCTTAGTTCTTTATAACACTCAGTAAATCATTCCATAGTAAATAGCCCAATGAGAAGATCTACTGTCTCTATTAATTGCAGAATAATACAGCACACTGTGAAAGTTTTTGGGCTTCTGGAATCACTGAGGTGATTGTAACATGCTCAGACTTACACAGTAAATTAGCACAGTGGTTGTAATGACTTTATAGAATATCCTTTTTCTTTTTTTTTTTCTATGAACATCATAACTACTCCAAAGATACCTGGAAAAAGGGAGATGTTAAGAAAATTACCTTATCTCTGTTAAGATGCTGTCTGCACTGGCACATTGAATCATAATAGGTTCTGAACTTGAAAAGTTGCATTCATTGCCATGACACAAAACTTCATTTTGTGATCAGTTTGGACAAGAAACCATCTTGCTTAGTAACTCCATCAACTTCCCATGGCTAAAACAAACCTGATTCAGTGTTACTCAACATAATTCTCACAGGTGTAAGCTAATGTTAGAGTGAAGCTAAACCTTCATCTACCCATTTTCCTTTTTGATACCACATCTGAACAAAGTGATGTATTTTGAAAAGAATTCTCAAGACCATTTATTTAGTGACTTATTAGCTTTATTAGTTCTGTACATTTCTGGATGCTTTACTCAAGAGAAAAAATTACAAGACACATTTCAGCCTTCTTAAGATGCAGCATCATCATGACATACTAAAGAGCCTTTAGAGAGACTGGTATTTTCCATATATAGTTTCCCATCAACTAAGTTATTTATCCTTCCCAATTATCTCTGTTGTGATATCCTTTCTTTGCCAATAATAGTTAATCTGAAGGCAGTTTTTAATGGTCTTTCTAATAGCCAGAGAGAGTAATAACCTCTATAGCCTCACTTCAGAACCTTAACACAGACAGCTGTTTAAGAAAGACAGTAATAAAGAGTAGAATTATTATTGTTGCAAGCATAAGGATCATTTTTATATGTAGTTTAATTATCTCTTTCTGCTATGCTATCTTTTTAGGTTACACATATTATGAAGTAAAAAGATTAAAAAATCATAAATATTAGACTAGGAAAAGCCACAGCAGCATTGAGTCAGTCTGTGGCTATTCTGTTTGAGGAACTGACAGAGCTGGACCTTTGGGATCATCAAATCTGTTGTTTGTTGTGAGCTGCATGATCATATGAATTCCGTAAGTCAGAATCCACACTAAAATTATAGATGTTACCAGGCCCATCCAGATTCCAGGAGTGAAAAAACCCGTACAGTCACTTGCATAGGAAAACTGATTGTTTTCAATGTTGAAGCCTTGAAGCTGAAAAAGAAGAAAGGTAGATAAATGAGTGCAAATAAGCTTGGAACATAGTCCCTACTTTCAGAATATATGTGGTAATTAAAAAACCCACACCTTTTAATTACCAATCATACTCTGCCCATTAAAAAGAGTGCAAACAAAATCCTCTTGCGTAACAATTTTCCAGGTGTACTTTTCACCTAGGAAATTAAAGATGCTGAATCCATTTCTTTCTCAAGAAACAGGTTTCCCGCTTCAGAAACTTATACTACTTTTAGAGTAAAGTCCCAAAGTGGAAATGTGATCAGTGTTTTGCATTCATTGTAGTCAGATCAGAATTCTGTGCTCATGCTATAAGTGTATATCACTATTTGTTGACCATCAGCTCAATGACCACTTCAGAACCAGGAAACTCAAAACACTCAAAGGTATGAGAGTTAAGGCCTCCTCAGATCATGAGATTTGCTGAAATACACTGAGAGATTTAACTAATACTTCCTTGACAAACAAAACTTCTGGAAGCTACCTTAATACACACCTAATGAAGATGACATTTTTTGGCTGAGTTTTAGTGAAAGTTCTAGGAGAAAACAGTTGTAAAACCTTTCTTCCTCCCTCCTTAGACATCAAAGACTCAAAACAGGAGGGAGGGCTTACTTTATTGAGGTATGGGGTATGTGTTGCCTACTAACAGATGAAACCTATATAAGGTCTTCCAGCAGTTAGAAAAATCTGTAATCTCTCTGCTTTCACTGAATTCCCAATGTCTGCCACTGACTGAGCTCCTATCATACGTATTTTTCTTCAGAAAAATCAACTAATTTAGAGATACATAGCCATCAATTGTACAAAAAGTATCAACAAACTGAATGCCTTTGAGGCCACTAACTTCCTAGAAATTTTGTTCAAACCAATCAAAGGATTAGAAAATTAATGAAGAAAAGGAAGACAATCCTTTCACTACACACATATACATAAGCACTGATTGCTTCAGAAAGAAGGGAATCTAGTTAGTAGAAGAAGAGGAAGGAAAGAATTAATCTGATATGGTTTTGAGTCTTTCTTAAATAATTTTATAAAAAAAAATGAAGACTGAGATTTTTATGCATTTACAGAATCCTTGAAATGAGTGTGCAAGGAAAGCATTAAACACCATAAACCTACTGGTGAAGAAACAAAACCTTAAAAATTACTATTTTCAATTAAATATTCTAGAATAAAATATAAGGGATTATTGTATTTAAATCATTTCTCTCACTTGGCAATAAGCAAGAAAGCAGAAGATCATGGATTTCTACTTTTATGTTCCCACTCCATGATCATTCTATGATTGACAATAAACTAAATGGAAAGTTTTAGCTTATTCATGGTAATAAAAGAGTTTGCACTTCTTAGGAAAACTGTTGGTACAAACATTAAACAAATCAAGTTGTGGCTTCCATACCAGTTACCACACTACACTAGTAAGCACTTTGGGTTTGAGTTCACCCCTGGCTCAGGTGCCTAAAGTTAATGTGTACATAGTATGTATGTCACGACCAATGTCTGTACTTTCAAGAATGTTGATTAATAAAACTATTATTAAATGCATAACTAAGGGCTCTTTAGGTAATGTGGAGGTGAAGACAATTTTAGCAATTCAACCCTTTCTAGGCCTCATAGAAGAATCTTTCCAAGTCAGATCATGGTAGCTTACTTGCAAAGACTGTCTGTTTTCATCAAAGGTAGTCAGAACTTTTTATTAAGGCAGGATTAGTGAAAATAAGCTTTTGGGCCAGATAATTGTTTGCACAGTTTTAGGGAATGCAGGTGATTGCAAAAGCCTTCACTTGTTAAGCCACTGCTTTGACTAGAAATGAGAATGTGAATGGGAGTCATGAAATGCAACCTGAAGGACTCCTTTACAATAAATACAGAAAGCAGGTTATGATTTACATCATTTGTGTTCAAAAAATGGACAATACACATTTCTTACCACATTTACAAGGAATCTCTGAAGTACTTGACATGTATATTTGCTTAAGAAAGCCTTTGTCACTTCAGATTTAATCAGAAATACTTCATTTTATTATTTCAATCCTATTTTTTTCTAAGCTGGATTATGCTTATTGAACCTTTGAGGTGAAAAATTCAATTATACATTCTTAAAATGCTATGTCTACTTTTAGGCAAGAGATTAAGAATATGCAGGGTTATTTTATTGTTTTTCTGAAGCTTTATCCTTTCTGTGGGGGTGTTAGATCACAGGTGGGAGCTAAAAATGTGACTCCTAGCAGCATTTCTACCTATGGAAAAGTTAAAAATACTTACATGTGGTTCTCTAATTTTTATGAATGTAAAAGCCTTTTAGATACAGGTCTCTGTACTGCAGAAGTTTCGATTTTAGTGCCTGGACTAGAGTCATTTGTCTTGGCTATACAAGTCTGTATTTACTGTTAGTTTCTCTAAAATATTTGTTGAATGGAGTTTTCTCATCATTTGACCCTTGACAAAGCCTTCAACTAAAATATGTTGTTTTCACTAAACTTCATTGACAATTCTCAGATCCTCAAAAGGGTGTGGTAGAACAACCAATAAAAAGCACCACCAAACACAGAGCAGTTTCGGTGCTGTGAATAGCTATGAGTTGTGACATCCAAGGCTATGAGGATGCCCAGACAGCATCCGACAGAGGTTCTTTAGATGGTAGTGAGTGAGCTAGCTGCAGAACTGAAATGACAGGCTGCATCAGTTCAGCCTTGCTTTGGAACAAGCTATGGCTTCCCTATGCTGTTCCCTCTGTTACTGTGATACTCTTCTCAGGACACAGCATTGCAAAGTGCTGGGTACCAATTTGATTGGCATTGGATTCTGGTTTCTAATTCATTGCATTACACTGACATGAAAATCATGCTCCTCAGTTTCAGCAACAGGATTTTGTGCTGGCTGCAACCACTGAGCACATCCCACGTGCTTTTTTCATCATGCAACAGAGTTTGGAGGTTTCTAAACCTCATTCTAGAACAAAGTCTGATACTGAGATCACATTTCGCTATGTATCAATGGAGCATACCTGGAAAAGTATGATCTAGTTCAGACAGAACTTGGAAATGAGCCAAGAATGGTGATTTTCTGTTTTCTCACACAACAATAAAAATCAGAACAGGACCTTCCAGGTTGTGTTATATGCTTAGGAATTGATTAGAGAAAAAAGCATTTCTCAAGAGGAACTGGAAGTTCTGTTGTCAGATCAGTAGAAGCAGTTGCTACTTCAAATCAGTAATGAAGATGGGAAACCTACTACTTGACTCTTCATTAAGACCTCAGTGAAAGGATGCTTAC
>JAOXXN010000265.1:20978880-20998258 GCA_026770055.1 Myrmophylax atrothorax | reverse complement strand
AAGAGAACCTTTGTATTTTCATTGTTCATGTATTTTTATATCCCAGAGATGCAAAAGTCTACCTCCAAAGAGTTGATTAGATTACAACTGCATGAACTTTGGTATTTTCAGCCCTTTCCATAAAAAATACCATCATAAGGAACCTTCACAATATTGATGTGTATTGCTACATTGTCTCTCAAAAAATTGTGAGACTTGGTATGAAATTTGTGCAAAATATATCTCATCATCAATGATGTTCCTTTGAGATTTCCATTATTTAGGCAGAAATATCAAGTCTGGAGCCAGACTACCAAGATTTGGTTTGTTGTCAAAATCATAAATACAATTACATCAGCATTTATATCCAGTCATCATGTGGTTAGCTCATGTTTGACAAATAGACTACAGTTTCAAATTATTCCAATTACTTCCATGATGTCTCTCATGAAAGAGATCCCTTAGTCAATATTGTTTTAAGATATAAATGTTGACATGCTTCTCCTAAGTCAAGAACAAAGCTCAAAATAATAAAGATGTAATCATCTACACCTCACATACGTAGCCTGTACTACTGTACTAAATACAGAGAAAAAGTGTCTCATTCAAAGAAACCTCCTGTTTTCCTTTTGGACTATGCAGAACCTAGTACTGCTCTTAATTGAAGTCCATGGCAAACCTTCCATTAAATCTAATTGCACTAGGCTTTGCTTCTATCTGTACAAGTACAGACAGTGTATGTCAGAAAACAGCAACCACACTAAGCTGAAGTGCCAAGAAATCAAATAAAAACAAAGTAAGCAGCATAAAGCCATCCACCTAAGAGGCCTTTGTTTCCAAGAGCAGCCCAATTCATTAAACAGGCATGAGGACTCAGTCATTCCTTGCCTGATTAAGCACATTTGGTTTAATTGGTTTTTCTTTTCTGTCAACAACTTCATAGTTTTGTTTTTCAAGGCTGTGCTTTCATGTTGTCCTTAAATACAAAGGTTAAGCAACCGGCATCTTTTTTACCCCTGTACTGAATGGCTTACCTGGAGAACAGCTATTTTTTATATTTTCCCTCAGGCTGAAATGAAAGTAGGGGCATTATGAATGTGTGCCATTCAGCACCTACAATAACAAGCAATAGTTCTTGGAGTTATCTCCAAAATGGCAATGCATACTCACTTGTAACCTGGAAATGAAAACATCCCAATTTTTTGCCTCATTGTTGGCAGGAACCAGCCTTGCAGGATAGAAATTGCTTGTTCCCACCAGCTGACAATGAAATGAATACTCTGCAGGAGCAGAGATGGCAGAAACGTTAAATTTAGCGAACTTTTCTCCATCTTGTATGATCTCAACTGAATCTAAAGTGGACCATTGTCTAGCCGAACCTTCATAGAACTTGTTGGTCATTAAAAACCTAGAAAGACAACAGAGGAGAAAAAAAGTCAAAAGGTTAGAAGGAAAAAGTTAATATCCATTCGATAAATTACTAGTGGCAGATAAAGGTTCACTATTGCTGGCTGCAAACATCACAACTGATGATGACAAGGTCTCCTATGTCATTAGTATAGTTCACAAGTGAAGAGATTGAAGAGATTCTTTGTATGTTTTTACTACATCTTAAGAGTTTCATCTCACAAGCACAGCTTTCCATACCTGTGGCAAACAAGGAGCAAATGCAATTTCATTCTTCAAGGGCCTCTGCCAGTGCTGTATGTCATCAGTTACCAACAGTTTATAAGCAGTGGAGGAGAAGCTGAGGGACTGTCAATAAGCCTGCACTGGCTCTGAATAAATATTTTATGGGATTTTTTGAAAATTGCCTTTATGATAGGTACAAGCATGATAGCCAATATGATTTATCATTGCAATTATTTCTTGGCTCAAATGCCTAAAATGGAATTTTCCTTTGCGAAGGTCTGAATTGGATGCAGAAGACAGAGTTTTCTCTCACTGAAGGGTGGAAAAGGTTTTGTCAGCTCTGGTTTCACAATTTGTATTATGTTATAATAAATAAATATTTCTCATTTTGAAAACATCTGTGTATATGTGTGGTATCACAGCGGTTTACAGTAGTTTATAATAATGGAATTTATATGTGTGTTACTACGAATACTGTCTGAACATCTCTCAAATGTTCTGAAACAGAAATAATTGAGAACAAGTAGAAGTACATCCTAATCCTTTACAGACCAGGACGGTGTCCTAATCCTTACCATTTTTTTATTCAGTTCTAGGCATTCAAGCTACCTCATAAGGAAATTATAAACCTTTTGCCTTGTTGTATGTTGCTCAATATTTTAGCCCTACTTGGTCTACACATGTATTCCTCTATATAGCTTGCCAATTATTTCTTTTTTATTATTGGTAACCACAAAGAATTTTGAAGAGGAACCTTTTAGCAATAATTGAAACCCACTACAACATGAAATATTCAAATATGTCTATCCCCAATGAGTAATATTATATTGACTTTAAAACTTGAGGCAATAACTTAGAGAATATTCTTTGTTGTAGAATATTGCTTGTTTGTTCAAATTAATTGCTTTCAGTATCCTGTCATCCACACAACAGTCTAAACCCAAATGAGGCTCTTTAGGGGTAATACACAAAAGGCTAGATTACTACAGTAATTGAACCCTTTCTCTGTTTTGTGGGGTTTTTTGTTGTTTTGTGGTTTTTTTCAATATTGTTAATAATCCGTGGCTTTTGATTTATGTAACTTCAGAAACCTAAAGAGTTTCAAAATGCTTGGAAGGAATCCTAGAACTCAAAGTGTCATTGAAGTGAGAAGAGGATGTTTTGTCATATGGCATTCCTTATATTTTAAGTCTAAACAGCTCCATCTATACAACATTCAGCTGCAGGCATCAGTGAAAAAGAAAAAAAATTGAATTTCATCTAGTATACATTAACAAATATTTATGTAAAAAATTCTACTATTATAAAGTTACAAAATTTAAATAAGTATTAGATCTGATATTAATTGTTAGCAGAAAAGGATCTTTTCCTGATACACAGTACAATCTGAACAGAATTTCCATGATGTCCCAGTAGCACTGTTACAGGCAGTAGCTGAAAGCCATTTATAAACACAGAGAAGTTTACTATAATGTTTACGCTGACCACAGCTGCTGGATGTGTTCTATACTTTTGCTGAGAAGATGAGAAAAGTTGTGAATAAGGCAATTCCTTGTATACTTAACATGTGATCAAACAAATTTTACAAGGCCATGCATGTGAGTACAGTCTAAGGTGATCTCAAAGAGAATGCTCTCTTTATGTTACACCAAAGACTAAACTGTTGTGTTAACTTGCAGATTTATGAGAATTAACATTCTAATAAGTGAACTAGTTGAACACGGTTGACTTACTAATACAGGCTTTTATGCTTAGCATTTCTCCAAACAACTGCTAGTGAACTGCTAGCCTCCAACAAGCATGCACTTAACCCATAACTTACATAATTATGATTCATTAAACTACAAAAAACCCACCCCAAACATTCTAATAACAAAAATCTAGAGATTTGCTTCATTTAGCTTAATATTTTCTCAGATGAGCAGATAAAAAATAGAAAGAGCACATAGCAAATGAATGACAAGGACGAGAGAGAAAAAGGTTTAATCTGCAGAACTGAAAATACCTTGGCTTTTATAGGACATGTTATGTTTGCATTAAATATTTGAGACAACTATGTACATTAGAGACATCATGTACTTGATGTATGGTGGCACAAAAATTCCTGCTCATGGGCCCAGCTCCCTTTGTGCCAGATAACTATAAGAACTCTGAATGCCACCACCTGTTACTGATCATGTGTCACATGGCTAATCATTACAAGCAGAGATAGTTTTGAAAACAAATGCAGCTAGAATTACTACTGTTTTAAAAATTCAAAAAGAAACACAAGTGTTAGGTAAAAGACTTTAAAACATGGAGTTTTGGTCAATTCTATTCTTTACATGCTATTAGCATCAGTAACAGTCAAGTATGTATCAGTAGAAGTGTGGAAAATACAAATGCACTTCACTTTCATCCACTTTGACACTTTTTGCCAGAGAAAATGACAGACAAGTGCTTGAACAGCTGGATATCAGTTTATGAGAGCTGAGATGACTCTTCTTCCAGCAAAAACCTACTGCCCACTGCTCCCACTCCTGCTGCAGCAGTAGCTTACTTTTCTAACACCACATCAACCACTCCCTAACAGCTCACCTCTCAGTAGCAAGTGCAGGAGGATGAGTGGGACTGTAGTTCTTGCTAGAGAGAGGGAGGTGACAGCTGTTTGCACAGGATGAAGCAGCTATCGCAGCTGGTGGTAGGAGGTGGGATATGCCCAGCTGCTCAGTACGTGGGGGTAGACTGGTGGTGGTAAGGGGGCAGGCTCTGTATCTGGCTCATGCTGCTGAACTGAAAGCTTCTTGTTGAAGAATAAATTGAGCCACTTGAGCATGGCCCCCCCTGGAGTCACTTTCTGTCTTCAAGGGATGCTCTCCTACACCTGAAAAAATGGCCTTTACAAGGGAAAAAATGCAGTTATGGCTCTCAGCTCTGTTCCTTTGCTGTAAGCTCTGTTCCTTCCTACCTCTTTGCCCCCTTTATGTCCTGTTTATTAAGGCAGATCATAATCTTACCAAGGTGTAATCTTGAACAAGAAATATAATCAAAGTTTATCAGAAGGGAAAATGGAGGTTGTACTGTATCTCTGTAGATTTTAGAAGCTCTTGAAAAGAGAAATGCTAAACAAGGCCAATAAAGTCTTAGTGAATAATGAAAAAATCAATGGCTTGCTCTGTTTCTGCTGAGAATATCTTATTATTTGCATTATATAACATATAGTATTGTATTATGTTAGCTAATAGATGCCTAAAATGAGACCATTGTCTCACAGATCAAGTGACAATCCAAGAGAAAACAGCACAAATAATCAGGTGAGCCTTTAGTACTATTTTTTAATTTATAAAGGCTTCTGAGGTGGTGTGAGCTAGCACCAGTCAGCAGCCAAGAACCCATGTAGCTTTTTGCTCACTTCCTGTCCTCAACAGGATTAAGGGCGGGAGAATACCACGAGCAAAACTGAGGAAATTTGTGGGTCAAAATAAGAACAGCTCAATAAGTTAAGACGAAAAAAGCAATACAGAAGCAATCACTCCCTATGTCCCACATGCAGGTCAATGCACAGTGAATGCCCAAGCAAGGGCTACTCTAGAAGCTCCCTACATTCCTCCTCTATTCCATTTTTTACTGTGTCACACATAAAAATTTGTGTCTAAATGTCCTGAGGGCCTATTAAAAACCTGGACTGCACATGGCTTCAAGGAATAAATCAAATTCTCCTGCAAAACACAGTCAGCCTATGGTGCTTTTGCTAGGCTTTACCTGAGACTTTACCTGAGCTGTCTTTCCAAGTCCTCAACTATCATGAAGCCTGAGTTTTTTATTCCAGACTCAAGGGCTGTTTGTGCATTTTGGTACTTAGTTATAATGTGTTCAAGTGGAAGCACAGGTCAAGAGAACTTTTGTGATTATTTCTACCTTTACTACCACAGGCTCAATAGTAAAATTAACATGCCTTAAAAAGAGAGCAACCATGAACCATTCAACTTTTGTACTGATATTCTCCTCTAAATTACAGTAGGTGTGTCTGCAGAGTTGCTATAAATTTATTCTTTTCAGATGCACCTCAGATTCTGACCACATTAAAATTTTCATCAAATAATTAATTAAAAGTTTTTAACAAACAGATGACTAAACATAAATCTGAATAATCCTCATTAAGTCTACATGTGTGCACTAACATTACATTTGATCTTATGCCTGCTGCATAAAACAAAATCTAAGATAAATATTTCTACTGCCAAAGAATTCCATTCCTATAGTAGCATCCTAAGGTTTGCAATTTGTTGTTTTAGAGTTAAGCAAAACCTATTGATTGCTTTTAAAAAAACAACACCTTTAAGATCTAGCAGTTAACTAGTCTTGAAGCACAGTGTCATGCTCCATAGAACTCTTTATGACCCATATTATTTTCTTGGAACCGTAATTTTACTAGAAAGCATGATATTATGCTGAGGATGGTTACACTCAGGACAAATGTAGAAAACCACCAGATTCATTCATACAGAAAAAGATTACATAACAGCTGTATGAGCTGATGAACAAAGATGCAGAGTGAGAATCCAGGGCACTGTTTTGGAGGGTCTGTGTCTAACAGAGTGGGACAGGATCAGCAAAGAGTAGACAGCAAAGCACCAGGGCAGCAAAAGAGAAAGTGATATGTTGAGACTTGTAGTAAAAGGAAAAATACACCTTGCACAGAGTCTTCATTTTAGAATAGTATATTTGGAATGGGATCCAAGGAAAATAGTTCCTTAATTTCCTCGCGGTGTTTAGGAAAACACATGTCCCTTTGGTGATTTGCACTATTGAAACCAAGACATGCTTGACACCATCACCAAGGACAAGTCTCAAGGATCCTATACACAATAGTCAGAAAAGTAAAAATACTATACTAACAGCAATCCTATTTGTACATTATGTTCTTTCACATAGCTCTAGATGCTTGAAGGAAGGGAGAGATGTTAAATAACAATGCATGTCTGTTTTTTTGCCACCTGCCATGGCCTCTGATAATGACTACCAGTGTCTCTATGAACTCTATGTACAACTCGAAACACATGACTGACTCTCCTCAACACAAGTTTTTCTGGGGGTTCTTTTACCTAAATGTAGAATGTTCTTCTGTCTCAGATTAAATAATGGTATTTATTTATTCGAGCTTATCATCTTAGTGCCATGTGCCTCTTTGGCTCTTTTACCAAAGGGCTGTTCAAGCTTTTTTTGTCTCCCTCATTATTACTTTATTTTCCTCTCTTTGGTTTCTTTGGATTTCAATTTCCCTTATTCAAAACGTGAAAAATGTTTTAGCTGGCAATAGTAATGTGTCCTGCTGCCCAAGCAAACAGCCAGTTCATAATCTAAAATACACAAATTTAATTCAGTGCAAATTCCCTGTGCCAAATCCTTCCCCAATAATTTAAGCAATTAATTGAGGTACCAAAATGAAAAGAGCAGGCCACATTATCTTTGTCAGAGCTTGAGAAAATAATTTTAACTCCTGTTCCTGCTGCTAAGGAAAGAATTGATGTTTCTTGACCAGCAACTGTATCACTGCACTCAAACACTGGCAGATGCTTTCCGCATCCATAGAATCCACTAGTGGGAACAGCATCTTCAAATTCTCAGGGTGGTGGAGGATGGAGTTAAATCCAGCTGGCAGACAGTCATAGGTGGTGTTCCCCTGGGCTCAGTGATTAATATCCTTATCAGTTGTTTTTACAAGAGGATTGAGGGTACCCTCAGTAAGGCTGCAAATGACACCAGCTGGATGGGAGTGTTGATATGCTGGAGAGTAGGAGGGCTCTGCAAAGGGATCTGGACAGGCTAGATCCATGGGACAAGTCCAATTGTATGAGATTCAGTAAGGCCAAGTACCATGCCAAGCACTTGGGTCATAGCTGCGCAAAGCTACACGCTTGGGGGAAAGTGGCTGGAAAGTGGGCCCAGAGGAAAAGAACCTCAGGTTGACATTCAGCTAGGCATGAGCTAGCAGTGTGCCCAGGTGGCCAAAAATGGAAATGGCATCCTGGCCTGTATCAGAAATAGTGTGTCCAGCAGGACCAGGGCAGTGATTGTCCCCCTGTACTCGGAACTGGTAAATTCACATCTCAGATCTGCTGTTCAGTTCTGGGCACATCAGTGCAAGACAGGCATTGAGCTGCCGGAGCGTGTCCAGAGAAGGCCAGTAGAGCTGGTGAAGGGTCTGGAGCACAAGTCCTATGAGGAGTGACTGAAGGAGCTGGGGATGTTTAGCCTGGAGAAAAGGAGGCTGAGAGGAATCCTTATTGCTCTCTACAACTACCTGAAAGGAGGTTGTAGTGAGGTGGGAATCACTTTCTTCTCCCAGGTAGGCCACAGGACAAGAGGAAGTGGCCGCTAATTGTATCAGGAAGGCTTAGGTTGGATATGAGAAAAAATTTCTTCAGTAAAATGTTTGTCAAGCCTTGGAATAGGTTGCCCAGGCAAGTGACTGAGTCAGCAACCCTAGAGGCATTTAAAAGCTGTGTAGATGTGGCACTTAGGGACATGGTTTAGTGGTGGATCTGGCAGCACTGGGTTAAAGGTTGGCCTCAATGATTTTAGAGGTATTTTTCAACCTAAATGATTCTATGATTCTCCCTTTGATTTTTATTCACAAGTCTTCACATTCCCTAGCATTTCTTCCCCATTCTCATGGTAGGAGAAACATTGTCTTGTTTCTAGAGCAGAAATATTAAGGTTATTGCACCCTTCATTAACCATGAGCTAGAACTAATAGAGTGCACTGGCAATCCACTTTAGGACTAAATACAGCCCTGGCCATGCAAGTAGACTTCAACTCCCAGAATTTTTTACAAATCACAGTTAGATTTACCTGAGATAGGATTGTGGACTGATTCTATTAGTAAAAGAGGATGCTGCATATACCAGTAACTTACAGTATGGATTTTTGCCCACAATATTTTTTCAGAACTTTACCAGAGCATATTCTTGTATTCTATATATAAAGACTGTATGATTGTTCTCCTGCATAGTAACTCCTCAGAAGAGAAAACAAATTATAAATTCAGAAATATTTTCACTTAACTCTTCTTTTTTTGCTCCTAATTTACAAGCAGGTGTTGTAAAAATCTATTTAAGAATAAATCATAAGTTACCTTATCTCTAGGCTGCTGATTCCATTCACTGGCTTTGTGTATTTTAATGACAGTCTAAGAATAAGAAAAAGATTTTTAATGTTAGAGTAGTCAGCTTTAATTAGATCATTGTGGCATTTCAATCGGAGGAAATATTCTAAATCAGTAGGCAATTACAAAAGTCATATAGCAAAGGTTCAGTACACAGAAAAATATGACTAAATATTTCTAGGGTTTTATTTACCCAAGAGCAGGTGGTTTGAAGTAAAGGAAAACAGAGATCATGTTTCATTAATGTACTTCCAGCTGAATTACTACCTAGTAACTGGCAATACTTCCCTTCAAGGGTAAGAAATTATGATTTCATTGTCAATAGAGATTTCTGTAATTGTGAGAGCAGACACAGGGAAACCTATTTGTACCAAATATAAATAAACAAGGAAGTAAAGAACATTAAGGGGAAAAAATGTGAAAATAAGAGGCTGCATCTGAGCAATTTTTGTGGTCCTGACTTAAATTTTTTCTTCTAAGAATATCCTTTTTTTTTTTAATTTTGGATGCTCTAGAAGAAGAAAATAAATTAGCACTAACTGGACATTGAACTATTTCTGATTAGTTTTCAGACTCAGGTGTATTATGATATGAAATTTCTTGTGCTACTCACGTTGTGTTGCTGTCTGAGCACACAGAGGCAGAACTATCCACATTCGGTGTTACAAATGTTGCATTTGTCAAATCTATAAAAACTGAACTGTTGGCTTTGAGGCTGAAATTACCAGCATAAAAAAGGATGCATGTATTATTTCCAGTGGTCATATTCAGAGGAGGATATGATAAACTGTCTTCTTCCTCAGCAGCCATTAATTGACGTCTGAATTCTGCCATCACATCGGTTCTTCTAGAAATCTGGTAAAACAGCACATGAACAATTCATGTCCTTTGTTAGAGTTAATATCAGTTGAACACAGGCCTTCAACATTTTGTGCCATGAGCAGCCATTCTTCTTAAAACTTTAATCAACCTTGATATTTATTATTGTCCATCAGTTTAACTGGCAGTGTGGAGACTAATGAGGCAGTGTTACTCTACGTTCCCATGGCCATGTGTCCACATGTGAAAACAAACACCACTGATACTAAGCAAATGAATGTAAAACCATTTTTCTAGTGTTGCCTTAAGATAGTAGTATGCATTAGTGCTAACAGGTAAAAGAATTATTTTTTTTTCCCCAGAAGAATATACTAAAAGAATTTTTTTTTCTGCACTGAAATCACAAAAAAAATTTTAGCTTGCCAGTTCAATGACGATCATCCCTTAGTAACAATAATAGCTTTTGCATTCCTCATTTTAACAGGCATGAAAGCAGGCTACTTAACTGCAGCAGGGTTCTTTTTGGACTTCTGATTATTTCTGGAAAAAGAAGACCTATGCTCATTTGGCTGATGTGGTGAACTACAAGAGACACATTTGCTTTTAGGAGGCTTCCAGGAATTCCCTTTTGCAGGTAATGCTTTTAAAAAATGTGCCCAGAGCATCCTTGGTAAAACAGGCTCACTGATGCCAACAGTTAAAACTAGCTGACCTTATTAGACACTAACTATCCTGTGGTTCGTATCTTCTCACTTCTTACTCTGTTCATATCTGGGATAGTCCACATATTTTTAAGTCCCATGTCAGCTCTACAACTTCATATGCGACAAGCAGTCGCTACCCTTGTATAACTTTGGGGTACAAGAAATGAAAGGCATCACAGGGGTTATCAGTACTATAATTATGTAGAGCTATTGCCTGGAACTCTTTTAATGGGTTTAAAGACAGCCAAGGACCCTTTCCCAAGTCTGGAACAGAGGCTATAATATCACTTTATAACCTGCCTGTGCAGAGGAGTCCCAGAAGATTTTGTCACCTTAACTGCTGCTCTGTAAATGCTATTGGCCATCTATTATTTATAAAATGCCTTTGCATATATCTAATTCTATGAATAAAGCAGAATGGCTACATTAATACCCTTTGACTAAATGTTCCAGTGAAGATTGCAGTCTTCCTCTCCCTTACATGCATACTTTATGAATTTCTTTTTAATACAGAGTAGTGCCTTTTCAAATACATCAGAACATGCATTATTTTAGATGAATACCATTTTCTTTAAAAGAAGAGGGTACAACAAAAGAAAATATCCAACTTCTGATATAAAACTTTTAATCTTCCCTTAGGCTTTCCTGAAATGTAATCATTTCATTTCAAACTGAGGGGGAAAGCTGAAGTCTAAATTATATCCTGTCTAGCTACTGACTTCACTATGTGGGCCCCGTGTATCGCCTAAAGAGGCTTTAAAAACCACCTGCTGGTAGCTGAAAACAATGCTACATTGGATACTGTCATTGGGAGAACTTGGAGGATTAGGTTTAAGTACCTTAAAATAAAAAGAAAGCTATTAAAATATAATCATAAGACTACAGCATTATTTCTGTTGCTCTCCTGCCAGTACTTTGTCATGAGGTTCTCACGTAGAGATTCCCTTCCATCTCTGAAAAGGCATATAAATCAGAAGAGTGTTTGCCTGGGAAGAGGGGGTTTAAGGGACAAAGAAAACCATTAGTTTTCTGTGATTAAACCTGAAGAAGGGAGGCAACACAGATTCCCAACAAGACTCCTAAAAGGGATTTTGTTTCCTTCGTATTTGTGAATGAAAATATAGGCATCCATGGACTGTGCAGCACAGAGAGTCTCCACTTGCACAGCTATAGGCAAGCAGGACCGCTACACTAAACAGGAACCTGAAAGTATTAGCTCTCTGAAGAAATAGCCCCCAGACACTCACTGACCTATATATTCATCCCTTTAGCCTGGAGATGATGCATTTCTGTGTGTTACGTGTGGGTGAGGTAATTCAGCACACTTGAAATCAAAAAGAGATTCAAGAAAATTTAGTCTTGAGGATGGAAGCAGGATCTCTGAAATGGCCCAGCCTGGGACCCGCTGGAGACCTGAAGACAGCAGTCACTCCTTCCAACTGACCTGCCATGGGAAGCTGAGAGCTCCCCACCACATCCCTCTTTCTCTGTCTCAGGCACATTTTCTTACTCTTTTGTTGCTGCACAAACATAGGCTAACTGAAATAAAATCTTCCTGCCCATGTCATATATTTTATGCTAAACTATAAACTACAAGACATTTTCTTGAGAAATGGATTATATTTACACTGACTTATTGTAAATCAAATGAGGTTATTTAGGAACAATCCATAGTGGAAGTGTTGCCAAACATTAAATCATACTTAATTCTGTTGTTTATTGTGCCCTTTGCCTTTACCTAATCTGAACCATGGGATGTGTAAGTCACTGTCTTGTTCTTTGGATTTATCAAAGGCATTTTTGATCTCAGATGTGCAGTGAACAACCACAAGAAATTATTAAATAAGATACATTTAAATTTTCCTAGACCAGAAGTGAATGCTGTAATTACCAGCTGAACCTGCAATTTAGGTAGCCTGAACAAAATTCTTCCCTTTGATCTGTTTTGCAAGCCTCCTAATTCAGAATCATCTCTCTTGGAAAGGAGAAAGGAAGCTGATCTGGCAACATTTTAATGCACCAACACACTAATCTTTTTCAAACCAAACAGACCTTACATCCAAACTTATTCATTTGTTTTGTTGTTGCCACAGCTTTGTAGGCTGTTCCAACACAGAATAGCTAGAAACAAGAAAAAAAGATGTGGGACCATTTTATACATTTAAAGTTACAACTTAAACCAAATATAAACCAAATTGTTGTAAATACATATGAGAAAAATAAAAAACACTGTGAAAATGAAGCTTTCCTTCATCAAAATGGTGACTAGTAATGAACAGAAACAGACTACCTTTCACACTCGTTTCAACATGGGATTTAGTGCAGTATAAAAAAAAGGTATTGCTTAATAGCATTAATTTCACAAATGAAAAAAGAACTTGGAAATACTTTGGGAATGCACGTATAGGCCAAAGGCCAAAATACATGGTGAAAGAGGAGGCCAAAGAATCCTTTCGGGTGATGGCCTGAATGATGAGGTACAAGATCCAAGAAGGGAGGGCAGGCACTGTGGCTGCTACCACAGCACCTCAAATACCTGGCAACTGAACTGGATTTTGGGCTTAGTAGCTGGAACTGCATCTACATATCATGCACCACCTGTAATTCTTTTAACAGGACACCAAACTGACTGTATGCCTGCACTTTCCCAATTTGCTTTAACAGGTACCATTAAAATCTTCCTTTGCAAGGTATCCTTTAAAAAATGACACTAGGAAGCTTCTATGTGCTCAGTGCAAGGGCACTGCAGAATGGCAGATCATGCTGCTGGCTGCTGTTTGGCTGTGGAACATCAGAAGCCACTCAGCACTCACATCCCAGCCAAGTATCAGCTCACTAAAAATGCTTTTTTCTAAATTACCATTTCAGATTTCCCACACAAACCAGACAGTTTTCCTCCATGTTTTCTAACTGATCATGGCATAATGGCCTCACTATGGATAGCATCACCACCACCCCTCTTAATACATCTATTTTTCTGAAGGGTAGTGTACCACAGATCTGTGATGAAGGCAATGGTTGGTTGTTTCTTACTGTGAAAGGTCAACAATTTGAAAGTCAAGCACTAGAATTTGGTATAACCATAGAAACGTTCTTTGCAGTGTCGTTTATAAAAATCACGCACACAGAAAGCAGAAAGAATGCATTTGACTGCATTTATTTCATTCATGCAAGACTGTAGCATAATAGTGCTTTAAGCTGTCAAAATCTAGAACATTAAGCAAAGAGTTACTAATTATCTCTATTTTTGAAAGCCTGAACTGTTTACATTTTTATGATTTCTAATGTTTTGGGGGTTTTGGTTTTTAATTCACCTCTATGCTGACTTGTGGCTGCCACGTCCTTGGAAGTGGTCAAGGCCACGTTGGACAGGGCTTAGAGCAACCTGATCTGGTGAAAGGTGTCCCCATTCATGGCATGGTGTTTGGAACTGGATGATCTTTAGAGTTCCTTTCAGCCCTATTTCACATATTTCAACAGCAACTGTAATCCTAACCAAGACATCAGAATAAATGTCAATAGCATGACATTTTGTCCAGAAGAATCCTTCATCTCTATTTTCTGTCTTTATTAATATATTGATAAAGCAGGAGAAAAAGTATGCACAAAAATTAGGTACAGCAATCATCGACATCAATCATTTACTAACCATGATTACTATCATTTTAGTGCCTTGTAGTATATATGACCAACCTTACTGTGTCACATTGTTCCCTGTCTAACCACACATACTTCTACCAGAAAGCCAAATGGCTTGGTGACTGTGACACTCAGTTCATACCTGGTGTTCTGCATCTCCCAGGGGTTTTCCCAAAAGCAAGGCTCGGACACAAATGTTAAAGTCAAAATGTACACTTTACTGTAAGAGATAATGATCTCACTGTAAAATATAATGTTCTCTTATAATTGATAGAACTGCTGTAAGTTGTGGAGAGTACCCAAGTCATGACCAAGCACTTCAGGATCCTCTGCTAGAAGGGACAATAAAACTGCAATATTTATTATGCTGCTCAGTTCAGTGACCTGCATAAACACAATCTACAGTGTCAGCTTGCATGTTTATGGCCAGATGTGCTATTTCACAGGCCTGTCCTTTAGCAGCACTGGGCTGTATAAAAGATCTCTTGACTGTCATTTACACATTTACAGAGAATGTGACTCTGTGCCACTAATATTGTGCAAAGACAAGCGTGTTAGCAACAGAACCCAGTGCAGAGGAATGTGGTGCGGTGCAGTGCTTCTGATAACCAATCTGCTTGAACAGCCTTAAAGTAAGGCAAGGAATTTTTGCATGTATGGCACACACAAGCACATTTGCTGTAAATGATATTTCCTGTTAGGGAATGATATTTCCTGATATTTTCTTGCTACAATTTTAATGGATTTTTATATCAAATTTTTTCATCTAACTTAAGACCAAGCTGAAATTGGTCTACAAAAATATCCTGATCTTAGAAAGTAAAACAGAAGGTGTACAACCTGGAGTAGCAGTGGAAGGGCTACTACACTTAATTCTCTACTTTTAATTTCACTTAGGACAAAGAACCTAAACACAAATGTTTCAAGGAAAACAATGTCTTTGCCATCTTCAAGAGTCTTAAAACTCATTTACAGCTTTTAGTTAAATCTGATTTTGCAATGTAATATACAAAAGAGAAAAAATGTATTAAGAGCTTGCCTTGTAAAACAGAATTAATCCTGAAAGGAATCTACCAGATGTATCATTCAAGGAATATTCACTGATGCCAATCTCCTCAGCTTTAGTATTGGATTTTTGGCACTGTTTCAGACAATTCTGCCATAGAGATTAAAGAAGCTACAGATTTTGCATAATTTTTAGTCTGCTAGGGGAATACCCACTTCCACCTGGTTGTTTTCCCCACTTTCTTATGTCCATATGTGGAATTCAAGTTGCCATGGGAGATGCGAAAAAGGATGGAGGAGCGTCTGCTTCAATAAAAGGAAACAGATATGTAGTGAGAGTGGGACAGAGGTTAGATAAGGTCTGGTGGGTTACCTAATGGAAAAATACAGACAGGAACCAAAATGTGTTATAGTGCTGGGAGAGTTGCCAGCACTATTTGTCCCATATGTAGGCTAGTCATAGCAAACTAAAAATGTGAAGACCCCTAAAATTCCTCCTTTCTCCACTTAATATTTGGATCCTGCAGCACTTTGGAAGATTAATCTTCAAAACTGGGGAGCCTGTCTCTCTTTTTTTTCTAACTTGAAGAAAGATGTTTGGAAAGCAAAATAGAATTATATATTACTCTTCAAATTTTTATTGATAATTCAAGGCAATAACTTTTTAACTTTAAAAAAATTACATATAATTCCTACAATTCCTTGGGCTTGTCCATAATACATTACCTGCATGTTTTTCACATTCTCCCCATAAAAATACTGTGTGTGACACCTTTTTTTGCCTTTGGCATCTCTATCTGTGTGACAAATCTTCGAGAAAATAGACAAAGCCAGACCTTGCATTGCAGCAACTTGTCAGAGGGGTCTGGCTCTGTCTTCCAAGTTTTGCCAAATTTTAAAGTAAAGGCCAATAAATTTAACAAATTGGATCTCTTTGACAGGGAAGTTAAAAAAAAGCATTTTTTTCATAGAAAATCTATTAAAGGGTGCTTAACTTCTACTCTGCTTTCTTGCACTCAATATCCATCTAATTTTTCTAAAGTAGTGTATGTAAGATAGAGGGTAAATATATAAATAAAATCCACGTCAGATAGTCTAGACAAAACTGATCTTAGAAATAATATCCATGCTGTTTTGAAGATTACCGTGCTTTCATTTCTCATGATAAGCCTTTCTATTTCTTCCAAGTTTATCTCAAAATAGGCATGTTTCCACCAATGTAGTGGAAAACCTAGCTAAAACTTCCAGCTAACATATCTCAGCCAATGTCATCAATCTCAGTGTCAGAATTTCCTTCATCTCCTACCAGTCTCTAGCCCAACAACCAAACCATAATGAGACCAACGCACGCAACCTTGGCTGGCAGTTAGCTGGAACTGCCACCTCTGTGGCTGCTAGTTACTGAACCTTGTCAAGATGCTTTGATATCAAACTTTAGAAAACAAATACCATCTTTATTGCTGCATTCCTGTAGGATTGCTTTAGCAGCTTGATGCCTATTGCTGTTCCTACACCACAGCCAAGCTTCTCTGCCAGGTAATGGCAAGCCTGGTTGGGGATTTGGCTCAACCACAGTTGCTCCTGATGAAAGTTCAGATCTGGAGAAAAACTGAGGGTCAGGACCAAGGAATACTGTCAGGGTCATGCTGAAATCATGTACTGGGGTGAAGTAAGGAGTTTTAAACAGTGAGGAGGCACAGCAGGATCCAACATTCACCTTGCAAGAATTCTGCTCAACATAAGGCAAGAAACCTGTTGCAAGATTTTGCAAATGATTTGGCTGGGAGCCCCAGAGGCAGAGACATCTAGCTGTAAGAAAAACTGGGGTTTAACTTTCACACTGTAGTGCACTAAAAGTAGAATGCACTTCTCGTGATTCATTAAATATCGATCTAGGAAGTCTCTCAATCACTTGGGCTAAACCAGAAATCCCATCTCAGAACAACAGTTGCAATGTTTCAGTAAAATTGTAAACAGTGAGGTTTTAGTAAAATGGAAAAGGTAGAACAAGAGCAAAATACGCCATGCATTTGATGTCAGGCACCACCTTATGTACAGCTTTTACAACAATGCTTCCATCAACAAATTAAAAAATATCCCTGTGGCATTTTGGCAGGAAAGAGATTAGTTTCCTGCCTTTTTTTTGTGGTCTACCAGGGACACCAAGGACATAATAATAACAGAGATTTCCATGAGAGGTTGGAGAAAGTTGGTAAGCCTGCATGGGTCAGTACAGTGCTATGATATTAGGCTGGACCCAGAATAAACAATGACTAGTTCAATCTCATGCTGGGCTCATTTGCCTCTTCTCTTACAGCATCCCCAGCTAACAGTTCAGCGATCCACTGGCAAGTTCCTGAGCTTTTCCATCATTGTCTTTAGGCTGCTGTAGTTTGACTGCTGCTAGCACAGGTGACTGCACAGGAGTTTGACCATACAGGACTATTTCCTCAAAGCATATTAACACCACCATTTTCTGTAATCAGTCAAATTAGACAGCTTTCTAGAAACAAAGATACCATATATTACTTAACCAAAATCTGATTCTGTTTAGAGTTGCCAGCTACCAGGGATGGGGTAATACTGTCATCAGAAAGAAATAAGATCTGTGTTTCCATATACAAAAGCTACATTAACAGTCTGTTAACATTTTATTAACACACTGGCTAGTTCTGAGGTTTGTATGCTAAAATTCTAACATACAGACTTTGGAAACAGAGAGTTGCATGCGGTTCCGGGTTCACAGATTTTTATGGAAAAGCCTTTAGGATTTAATAAAAAGTAACTTTTAGGGAGACCATTTCAGTAGAACTATCCATCACTAAAGCAAGGATGTATTCCTCTGCTAAAATCACAAATATGTTTGAAAATTACTTTGAAAAGCTTTCATACTCTATCCTAATTTTAGAGGCATATATGCTGCACTTAGGAGTTTAATGGCTGCATAGGTTGATGGTTGGACTTGATGATCTTAAGAGGTTTTTTCCAACCTTAATGATTCCACTTGTATCCATTTTGTATATACAATGGCTATGTATGTATAATGATGCCCCGCTTTTATGTTTCAAGTAGCAGGAAAACATTAGATGGCTTTGAACAGAGTCTAATACTTTAGGGGATCACATGCCAGCTAAGAATTAGAAAGCAGAGAAAGACACAACCAGTACATGCATAAATACAGCAGATCGAGAACTGCACAACAAAATGTCTTCCTACCTAACAAAACATTGAATTTCTAAAATCAAAACTTTCTGTGGCACTTTCTGTAGCACATAAAGTGAGTGAATTGTTTTATAAAGAGAAAAAAAAAATGAAATGCCATTTCAAACTAAAATGAAATAAAACTGATTTCTTTTAATTAGTGTTAACTGTGTTACAGGTTGGATGCACCAAAACTTAGGGGTTTGTTATTCTGCCATCAGATCACACACACCTCCCAGGATAGAGATCTGCATTTTACCAATTAATTTTTGGTTGTTGGTATAGTCCATCTTTGTTTTTCTAACAGCTATTCCTCTAGCACAGACAACAGAGGGTGCAATACAAATCAAATGGTGCAGCTACAAATGGTTTTTTTCCAGTGCATGAGGCATCCCGGTAATTGCACCAGCATGTTCTTTTACCAGGTTTAATTTCAATTCCTACAAAGGGAAGGAAGACAAGAAGTACTGCAGGTAGATACATAGGGCAAGGCTGCTCTGACCACATGCAGAAGCTACCTAGCCACACAGCCACACATTTCTCAGCTCCTGGCTTTTCAGCCCTAGGACTGTCTTCAGAGGATACACACACACTGTGATCCTCTGGGTAGATATGATCATTTCCCATTTCTAACCCTTTGCTTCCTCAAAATGGCAATGTGTGTCTGTCTCTGAAAAGGATCATGCCTATTGGCTTTGTGGTCTGGAGACGGCACTGAAGACACAAGTCTCTGTGCTCACCAATAGCAATGAATAGTGAAAGGATTCAGAGCTCACAGAGGCAATTTGCAGATGCTTAATCGTATGGATCTTGAGAATCCAGCCTGTTTCACTTAAAGTAAGGAAGACTGCATCAAGCTTGAGATGCCACGTACCCCATTTCCAGATGACACAGTCTCTTCTCATTATGGATTTCCAGATTGCCAGCAGAATAATGATTTACTTGCAGCAGGCCTTTTTTTTTTTTTTATGATGGGGCAATTATTTTCATTTTCAAAGGCGGCAGTTCTAAAACAACCTAGCAGGGAAGCACGAGGAGGAAAGTCTGTGCTTTTCTTTTAGTGGAGCTTTACTTAGTCTGTTGGCTGCTTCTTCTGGCTCTTGGCCTTTAGTTAATTAAGTTACATATTACCTTTGACACTCCTCTCCCAGAGAAATGCTACGTCAATATCCCAAACTTCCACTGCCAAGACATGAGAACAGCCAAACTGTGTGAGAGCAAAGGTCCACCCAGCTCACAGCCAGTGCTCCC
>JAOXXN010000265.1:20945257-20966471 GCA_026770055.1 Myrmophylax atrothorax | reverse complement strand
CAGAACTCTACCTTGCTCATGAAGTATTTTCAAATTCTTCAAGGAAAAGGGCCCAGGTTGCCCACCATATTTTAAAGCACCTAAATTATGTTCCTACATGGGAGTAGTGGTGCAGATTTTGCACTTGGCCATGCAAAGTGGCACATCTTCCCCAATCCACACACCCTTTTTCTCATTAACAGCTAGTTAACGCTAATCAAAGTGTTGGCATAGCCTGTTCTTCCATCCTCCCACAGGTTGCCTGTTAACTTCGCTTTTCCAAAACAAAGTGGTCTGAGCCAACAGTGGCATGAGTCAGCAGTGCCCTGGCAGCCAGGAGGGCCAACTGTGTCCTGAGATGCATCAGGCAAAGCATCACCAGCCAGTCAAGGGGGGGGATTGTCCCACTCTGCTCTGCACTGAAGTGGCCTCACCTAAATATTGTCTGCAGTTTTGGGCAACACAATATAAGAAAGATATTAAGCTATTGGAGAACATCCAAAGGAAGGCAATAAAGATGGTGAAGGGTCTTGAGGGGAAGCTGTATGAGTAGCAGCTGAGGGCACTTGGTATGTTCAGATGGAGAAGAGGAGACTGAGGGGAGACCTCATTGCAGTCTACAACTTCCTTGTGAGGGGAAGAAGAGGAGCAGGCACTGATCTCTTCTCTGTGGTGGCCCGTGATGGGACCTGAGGAAATGGCCTGAAGTTGTGTCAGGGGAGGTTTTGGTCCGATATTAGAAAAAGGTTCTTCACCCAAAGGGTGATTGGGTGATGGAACAGGCTCCCCAGGGAAGTGGTCACAGCACGAATCCTGACAGAGTTCAAGGAATGTTGGGATGATACTCTCAGTCACATGATGTCACTCTTAGTGTTGGTCCTGTGCAGGGCCAGGAGTTGGACTTGATGATCCTTTGGGTCCCCTCCAACTCAGCAAATTCTATGATTCTATGGTTTGGGAAGCTGATTCTTGAGTCTGTGCAGCTTGTGAAAGGAACGTTCCATAATGAAAAAGGCAATGTTTAACCAAGGCCAACATTAAGTCAAGGCTCTCCTACCTAATATGCTCTGGGAATAAAAGAGAACAAAATAACTCCTCTGCAATTCAGAGATGTAAGTCCAGCTGCTTGTTCGAGTATAAAACCCACTCATTTTGGAGTAGTGCTAACACAAAGAGAAAAGGTCACACTAATGATTTCAGTTCTAATGTATTTTCTCCTGATTTTCAAATCTTCTTCTGATTTTACATCCCCAGCTCTGAGCAGAAACAGTCATAGGCACTAATAACACTTTAATTATCAGCTCACTACACTATACTACAGTGTATACCCCCAAAACTACCACTTCAGTGATTTGCATACTTTATAACTCAGTCTCTAATTGAGATAAGTAAAAATGAGATGCCTCTCATTGCCTCTGGTGTATGGTACTTCTTTTTCAACCAGATGCTAGGCAAGAGAAAGTTTTTTTTATAGTGTTATATCGGGAGAGTCAACTCTAACAAGTAGCCTTTAATAACTGCAAACCCAATAAAAGACTCTGACATCAAAGGCAATAAAGACCGTAAGTATTGTTTTACAAAGATTAGAAAAACATTTCCTATTCATGCAGACACCCTCTGTTGAGACCAAGGCCTTGGAACTGCTGGATGAGCCTGGCCCCTCCAGCTCCCAACGTGCAAGGTGAGAATCAAGGAGGCAGTCCAAGCTGCATGGAGACCCAGGGCTCATAGTCAGAGCATAAGCAAAGGCCCACGCCTGAAGAAGAGATTAATTGTCATTACATTTCAGGTCACAGAGCTGTACCCACTTTGGTAGATACTGAATCAGACACTCAGTATTCCACCACTATGATAACCATCTGGTTTACAAGTATTATAGACGGGGGGAAATAAAATCTTTAAATAGCAAAAAGCAAAGACCAGGAACTAGAGAATACAATCTGTTCCAGTGACAGCACAGATTTAAAAGATGAAATGTTAGTTCTGTCTTGGTCATATTACTTACCATTTTCAGCAATTGCTTCCAGGGTGGAAATCTCTTTTAAACCACTAGAGAAAAAGTGGAAGAAAAATAATTAAACATCTTTTCTAGCAAGAACAATGTGAACCAGAAATGTATGAAGGTACTGACAAGTAAAAGGATTACTGTCAGTCCCTCCATCATTCTCTCATCTCCTCCTTTTCTTCTGCAAAGCCATTAAAATACGAGGACCACATCTTCAGCTGATCCTTAAACCCCTTAAACTTCCTAGGCTACAGGGAAGCCAGACTACTGATGTTATTTTGATCAATCTTTGGGCAGCTTTCTTTTCATTTGGTATTGGTTCCTTGTCTGGTATTTGTACATGAGCTCCTTAAAACAGGTATCATGCCTGTAGCAGTAGTGTGACAGGTAGAACTGCACTTCTTTAGGACACATTGATATATGCTCCTTACACTGACATGTACAAATGTCCAAATAACAGGCTGGGAAGGAAGAGCAGAAGCAGCTGAGCAACCACACCTTATATTTTCTAAATATACATTCACCTGAAAGAACAGTCTCACTGTACCTCTGTCAGATCACATCCTCATAGAGCTGGAAACATGAAGAATTACAGCCCTGCTTTTTCTTCCAGAGTGATGAAAATCAGTCCCTTTATTCATATTAGCTCCAGCTTTGCCTGCGTGTTTATTTGCTTGCTTATTTTTCCTGCTAGGTTTTTTTGGCCCCTGGAACACCTTGTAGCAATTAATTCTGCAGGTTAATCATGTGTTGAGTAAAATAATTGAGCCTTTCTGCTAAAAGTGTGTTGCCATTTAGTTTTATTAGCTGTCCCTTTGCTTTCATATAATGAGGCAGACAAAACAGAAATGCCTAACTGCCTTTCTCAACATAATTCATCTATTACACCTGGTAAGCTCATCAGGGGACTTTGAAACTGAATTCACCCTTGTAAGAGCTCTACAAGCTTCCACTTTGTTTTTTTTTAATTTCCTGAATACAATGGACATTTTCAAAAGCTTTACAAATCATGCACACATGTAGGTCACTTTTGTTTATAAGCTCCTACCTGACAAGTGGTTGTAGTGGAACCACCAGTAAGTTTCCTTCAGATGCATTCACTTGCAGCTGAGAGACATTAAGATCAGTTACATTTGTTAACTTCCAATCTCCCGATTCCTGAAGAAAGCTCAGAAGATACCTGGTAGCCTCACAGTCCACAGCTGGCAAGGCTAAAGATGAAGGAGAAGTCTGAAGAAATTCCTGTAATATATTTATGAACATTTTATTTACTTGCTTAATATTTAGTTAATTAAACACAAACCTTTTTTTTGGTGTCCTTAATTTAATATTCAAGGAGGAACCATCATAGTAAACAGCACATGAATTCTCAGCAGCCTGGTGCTGGCTGCAGGCTGCTCCTGGAAAGGGGCACTGGAGAGACAGAGACACTTGTGTTGCTCTTATTCCTGACCATTCTTGCAGCAAGCTTAAGTACTCAATAACACCAGATTTGCACTGTCCTTTCCACAAATGTAGTGGAACGGGAGAGAAAGATGATGTAGAAGCTCCCAGGCTAGGAGTGTACTGGAGCTACAGGTAATGAACACTGCTAGAAGCAAACCTCACATGACCCTCTAACTAAACGGTCTCGGAGGTGACGAGCATCAATGTCAAACACCTTCTGTCCAGCAGCTCCATTCAGTAAAGAATCATACTTTGCATAATAAACACCCTGTACCCAGGATGTACAGAGCCTCCAGACACACACAAAGGAACCTCAGGTCATACACTTTCTGTCTTTCTACTCAAAGTACAAATTACAAAGCTCAGTCTGAATTGGTTCAGACGATAAAGCATTGGGGTATCTATTACTTTATTTACAACTCTCATAGCTGAGTTTCTGTTAAAAATACATGAATGAAAGGAACTAAAGACATTCTCATTCTATAAATTTGAAACCTGCATAGTCAAAAAACATCTTTCCAAAGATTTTTCTTGATAGGAAAATTAACTTGAAATATTTGGGGAAACAAAATGCAAGTTGAAGACTTGAAAATTATCAAAATTAATATACCCCAAATTTAATGTTGTGGTGGGTTGACCCTAGGCTGATGCCAGGTGCCAAACAAAGCTGTTCTGTCACTGCTCTCTTCAACTATACAAGGAAGAGAGAATAAAACAAAAGGCTCATGGGTCAGGGAGAAGTCACTCACCAACTACTATCACAAGAAAAACAGATTTGGGGAAATTAATTAAATTTATTAACAATCAAATCAGAGTAGGATAATGAAAAATAAAATCAAATCTTAAAACCACCTTCCACTCACCCTGCCTTCTTCCCAGGCATAACCTTACTCATAATTCTCTACCTGCTCTCCTGCAGTGGTGAAGGGTTACAAGGAATGGGCTCTGCAGTCATTTCACCACACATTGTCTCTACTGCTTCTTCCTCCTCACTGGGAGGACTCCTCATACTCTCCCTTTGCTCCAGCATGGGGTCCCTCCCATTGGAATCAGTCCTCCATGAACTTCTCCAAGGTGAGTCCTTCTCATGGGCTGCAGTTCTTTATGAACTGCTCCAGTGCAGGTCCCTCCCATGGGGTGCAGTCGTTCAGGGACAGAAAGCTTCAGCATGGGCCTCCTGCAGGGTCACAGGTCCTGCTAGCAATCCTGCTCCAGCCTGGGCTTCTCTCAGGAGCACAGACTCCTTTGGGCATCCACCTCCCCTGGTGTGGGGTCCCCCACAGACTGCAGATGGATCTCAGCAGCAGGGGCACAGCTGCCTCACCATGGGCTGCACCATGGGCTGCTGGGGAATCTCTGCTCCAGTGCCTCAAGCACTTCCTCCCCCTCCTTCTTCACTGACCTTGGTGTCTGCAGGGCTGTTTCTCTCATACATTCCCACTCCTCTCTTCTCTGGACACAATTACTTCTGTGCAATACTTTTCACCTTCTTAGAAATGTTACCACCCTTGCTGATGGGGTCGGCCTTGGCCAGTGGCAGGTCTGTGTTGGAGCTGGCTGGCATTGGCCCTGTCAGACATGGGGGAGCTTCTGGCAGCTTCTCACAAAAGTCATTCCTGTAGCCCCTGCTATCAGTCTTGCCATGCAAACCCAATACAAATATGAATACTAGAATATGTTTTTTCCACTGAGTCCTAATTTGCAACTTGTTAACTTTTTCTTTCCCATTTTCTACATTTAAGTCTAGATTTAAGTCTATCACTTAATTCAACATTTTGATATTTGGGTTGTTAACAGACTCTTCTCTCCCTCTGATGCAAGTGTTGTGATGTTGCCAACACTTTTCTCCTGCAATTCTTTTTTCCTTTTCATCAGTTCTTTGACTGCCTACCACTTTTTTGACCTGCTTTGGTTCTTTCTAATTGCTCATATGTTTTCCTTCCTAGGAAAGGCTAGTTACTTTCAAATTTCTATAGATGATCATAAGGGAGGATTATGCAGTATTGTCTGATAAAAAAATAACTGCAGAAATTAAAATAGACCAGAAAGCACTGATCTTGTTCACAGGTCTTTGAGCAGCATTTTTAGGACTGTCTGGAAGGAAAAGATGAAACATTTAATTTTGCTTTGTTTACAGATACGAATTTAGAGCTGAAATTCTGAGAAATTCACTAATTTTGGTTTAGTTTCAGTATTTTAATCCCTTGTCCCATAGCAGCAGCCAGAATGACAGCAGCCACTTTTTCCAAGGATACGTATTAAGCAGATTACTCATTTATTGTAGAATAAGATATAAAATGCATCATTACTGAGTAACATCTGAATTGTGCCTCTGCTTCTAACCAATCCTGCACTGCCATCTGTCTCAGCTTCCAGCCACTGGTATTCAACTGTTTTTTGTCTGAAGGGTAGACACAGCTGGATGTCCATTCATTAGCCTCAGACAGCCATTCTGATCATATGCCTCTTGTTTGTCATTCTTGACATTTGGCAATGGTGCACTTTTCTTTACAATATCCATATGTTGCTTTACACATTTTAGGATTTCAGCTACCATGCTTGTTCAAAATATGAGAATTCCCAAAGAGGATGGAGAATCAAGAGGACCATTGAGAAACACCTCTATTTTGCATTTTGCTAAAGGAAAGAGTTACAACCACGTAGTATCTAGGAACAGAAGAGGGAGGGGGAGAAAGGCAGGGAGAGGGGGAAAGGGAGGGAAAAGGGAAAGAGAAAGGAAGGGGAAAAGGGAAAAGGGAAAAGGGAAAGGGAGAGGGATAGGGAAATGTTAAATCTTTGTATTTTATTATTTGATTTAGAAGTTGTTTAAGAGTTGAAGAAATATTATCTACTTGTAAGATTCCTTTTGTATTAACTGGAAATAGAATTTATTTTACTGCATATGAACCCATTTATACCAAAAGCTCAAAACAGCTGCTAATGCAGCTGAACAGATCTAATATCTACAAATGTCTCTGCGGTTTACAAACCTATATCTTGTTTACAAATAACACTTTCTTCTTGTAGTACACATGCTGCTACATGCATGTATACATTCTAAATGACATCTCCACTTTAGGTTTATTTGCATTTGCATTTCTGAAGTGCAAAAGGAGAAACATGGAAGTTTTATTACAGCTTAACAGATCACTTGTACAATATAGACTGTGAAGGTAAAAAAAGTGATTATGCAACATCAAAGACTCTACTTTCCCCAGTGAGAAAATTCAGGCCTGACCTTCATTTTTTCCTGTGTTGTTTTCAATATTTTGACAACTTTTCTTAGCAAGATTAAGAATGGATTTCTCACCCAAAGTATCTCAAGTGCAGTGCAACTAATACAATACTAACTGAGCAAATCTTTGTAAACTCTCTTCCATCCAATACGGAACTCGATTATAAAGATCCTTTTCTGGCCCTAAAAACTAAATTCTTATACAATAAAAACTAAATGCTATGCAACAGATATTGACAAAACTCTCTGTATGGACACCTAGGTGAAAAAGAAATATGCTATTTATACACCTCATTTTCTTTCACTCGTGTTACAGCACCTCACCTCCACCAAACTACACTACAAAAGCATCAAGATTGCAAAGTCCAATGGAAAAAATCTAGGAAGTGCTAGAGTTAGGGTGAGCAATTTGTCAAAAAAAAACCTTTCCAGTTTTAAAGAAGCCACAATGAGAAAAAAATTCTCAGCTCCAAGACAGAGGGAACAGAGGCAAGGTCAAAAAGCAAACAGTTGCTGATATTTATTCAGGTTGTTGAAAACTTGGGTTTAAATCTTTGCTCTGCCAGATACAGACCAAAGATTTACTTCAACATGAGCTTTTGTTTAGCTGAGGACCTCCTCACCAGCCCTTAGTAAGTCTCCAATCCACTCAGCATACTGCATGATTTCTAAACCGTCAGTCTCTGGCCTCATCTCTAGCCTTTAGAGCCTCTAACCTCTATCTACAGTACTGATGGAGTCCTGATTACAAGGCAGAAGAAGAGAGTTATAAATACTTTGATATCCCTCCTCTTAAACATCCAAGGCCTAATTAAATAAGACTGCCACATCATTAGGAACTTGCAATGCCATGCATTGCAATGCCTTTCACACAGCTTCTGAAATTAAACCAGTTTTGCAGTCAGGCAGCAACAAAGGTTTGCTCCAGACAGAGCCTTGCAGAGAAGCTAAACTCCGAGAAGATAAGGTATACCAGAGAAGTACCATTGCCTGTGTCTGCAGACACAACCCCTGATCCTTACACTTGTGACTCCCATTCATTCCTCAGAAAACCCATGTACATACTCGGAATAGTTGTCACCAGTGTTAAAATGCTGTTACATGGCAAAGAGATGAAGATCTCCAGTTTCAGTGATGCAAGGAAGATGTGATATTCTTAGTATAGGTGTAGACAGAGGTAATATGTGAATATTTATATATTTAATTATACATAGTGCTTGCTTTGTGGTGCTTGGGAATTTACACTTCCTTGTGTGCTCTGATATCATTTACATTACTAATATCCTGCACTGCCTCCAGGAATATCTTTATGACTTCCACGTGTGAACATTTTGTCTAATTACACTTCAATAAACTGTCATATAAGTACAACCATAGATGCTGTGCATAAAATCCTTAAGCTTTCTGAGTGAGGAAAAAAGCTGAAGTTGCTGACTGACTCAGGAGGACTCCATCTTAAATTCTGTGCCTGGAGTTTATTTCAAATTAATCAAGTAGCATTATTTTTTCATGAAGATTAAAACAATATAGTATCTAGAGATATATTAATTCAAATATGAAACAGTTAACTCCCTGCATGAGCTTCAATGTCTTTGAAAATAAAATAAGTATTAAATTCTGAAAATCAGGAGTAAACTGTTTTCCTATAGCTTCAAAACAGAATTTCAGGATGTTGGTCTTGAAGTTTATATTGTTTTTTACAACAGAAAATTGCAGCATGTTTAAGAATAATTTTATCAGTTATGATCAATTCTGAAAATTTGATCTTTAGAAATAAACTAGCTACTAAGCACACATCTATAAACTCAGTTGATTTCCTTTAACACATCTGCTTAAACTGCAATAATCTCAATAAATAATTCTGCAACTCATTTCCATTTTCCCAATTATTGTCTGTTTGCATATTTCTTACTTGGTTTTCTCTTTTAATTTTGAATACAGCATATAAAGAAATAAAAGAGAGAAATGCTTGCCTGAACATTTTGAAATGGATTCTTGTTGCCATAGGATTCACTGAGGTATGTGAAATCATCTATGCTAAGCTGAAAAACAAAGAGAGTAGATTGGTGAGAAGGAGCCATGGCATCTCGTTGAAGTTACAGGCTTGTGCTCAGCATGTAAGAGAGAAAAGGAATTGATGTTACATACCCTATCTTGCAGGAACAAGATGATGTTCCTGGAGTTCTGGGTAAAAAGAGGTTGCAAGAGTACTGTCAGCTCCTGTGCTGAGATAATGTGTCCTTCGTGCATAGTGGCGTCTGGATTCCACTGTGATCTGCAAAGGAATATTTTTCTCTGTAAAATTTGCTGCCAACGATGACACCTCTTTTTCTTTAAATACGCAACAGCAGATAATGAGATCCTCATCTTTAGATTGGGATCAAGTTTACAGTTCAGTTTACTTCCATTCTACTCAATAGAAAATGAACTTGCCCATTTATTCCTGTATCACAGTGACTGTGTTAAAGCAGGATTGAATTTCGTCCAACAAGGTAACGTCTTTCTCTATTTTCTTGTTTGTGTACAACAGCACAGTTGCATCTTTCCAAAAAAACCTTAATTACTAAGTAGAATGAAGAAGAGTATGTTGAAAACCTTCAGAGAGAATTCCCAGAGGGAATCCCAACTCCCCAAACTCTTTGCAGTGCCAGGAGACAGCTGGTGTTCAAGAGGAGTAGAATTCAGACTAGACCACAAGTTTTCATAAGATAGTACTTTTTAATAAAAACTTTTGTTAAGTAGAAGTGTCTTTTCAGTGTTATTGTAAACACGTTCTCCCCTAAGGTTTTCATGATGAAGGAACCTTTCTACTGAAGCTGCTCAGAAAAGCCACCTTTCCAGCAGCAGAAGCTACTCTGAATGGAATGGCTCAAGACACCAAGAAAATCTTACAATTCTTTTGCCAACTTGGCTAGCTGGGAGAAAAGACCAACCTCCACCTGACTACAGCCTGTCAGGTAGTTGTAGAAAGCAGTAAGATCTCTCCTTTGCCCCCTTTTCTCCAGACTAAACAACCTCAGCTCCCTTGGCCACTCCTCGTAAGGCTTGTGCTCCAGCCCCTTCACCTGTTTTGTTGCCCAGTCAGTGTGTTTTACTGAACTGCAGGGTGAAGCAGAGGTAGGTGACTGCCACAGATCATGGATACACTGATGATGTGCTTTACTGAATGCAATCAGCCAGTCCATCTCTTTGAACTCTTCAACTCAAGTGATCAGCAAGAGATCAGTAAGGGATGACATGGAGTGAAACAGGCAGTTGGTCAACACACATATTGATTGCTATTATTGATTGCTCACACAAAATTTTATTTCCAAAGATGCACAGCCTTGTGCAGTCATCCACATGGCAGGTGCATCAGATTCACCAGCACAGAACCATCCAGGGGTCCTTAGCCATGGGGGCTCATGATGACAAGCATCTCTGCTAATATATGTGTTTTCCTGCACATAAGTTTGAGGAAACTTAAAGAAACTTTAAGGACACTTAAAATGCAACCACTCTAGTCTTTCCACCAGACAATTGCTCTAAAGAAAGAGAGGAAAGCAAGATTAGCTTGCTATGTTGCTTCTTTCTTGTACCTCACAGCTCTGACATGACAACATGAAGCCTGCAGACTCTTCTTGGAACAGTGTTCTTTCTGGAATTTGAGTAACTATGTTTGGAAGCAAAGATTTAAAGATTTCCTGTATCTGGACTGAATAGAAGGGCCAATGGCAAGATAATAAGATTTTTATCACTCTAACCTATGAACTTGCATTTTTGCTTTGTAGCTGGCTTCTGAACTCTTTCCTGCAAGTTATTCTTGCCAGTTGTCTCTTTCAGTCACCTTGTGATTACCATATAAGAAATCATATTTTCTCCTGCACAGCAGAACTAAACTGGCATTCATGCTGGCATGCAGTGTCTCCACAGTTGTCCAATAAAGTTACACCTGAAAAAAATGTTCCCTTTTTGTTACACCTTCTTCCAACAGATTATGCAGTAAATTCCTTGTGGTTTGAGGAAACAGTGCAAATGTACTAATTGGCACTAATGCCTTTTCAAAGTCACTTATAATCTGCGTTTGCTGTAAAAGGATTAATTTTCCTATATAAGCATAGCATAAATGAAGGTAGTAATGTATTTTCAATGACTGTAGGTAAAAATCATTCCCAAAACAAACACATGGGGGGGCAATTGCAAAAGCTAATTTTAATGCATTTATTTCCTCAAACTCTCTTATTTATGGAGGGAAGAAAATTCTTTTAAATATCGGTTCAAAATGGCTAAACCAAATTTCTTCTGTGTATCATATGCAACAAGAATTTTTCAATCTCCTCTGCTTCAAAAAGCAACCAAGGAATATTAGCTTAAAGGCTGATTTTGGATACAGGCAATTTTTTCCATGCCAAAGTTATTTTGAGACTACCCAGTCTATTAGTATTCCTTTGTGAAAAGCAGGACATTGTGACTCTTTGAGTTATTCTCAAGCTGAATGGAAAAAGATTGTTGTTTTTTAAAAACCACCTACTTTTCTCCAAGTGGAGATCTGCATTTTTCTTTATAGAGGAAAGAGCTATTTGATTTACTAATGTCTCTGTGAGGACTGATACCACACTTCCCTTATGCTTTGTGCATTACATGTATTTTTCAGCTGCAGGTTTCATCTCTATCTGGCATCTAACATAATCTTTAATAGCATGATTAGAGTACAATAATAATGCATAAAAAAGACTTTGAAGTGTTATATTCACTAATACAGCAGAGATATGGCTTTACAAATTGACTATTTCTAAATAAGAACAAAACGTAGTATCCTTCAACTATTCAATATCAAATCCTAACAGATAATGTGGGAAAGGGTGATAGAATAGATCAGTGAATCTCAACTTCTGTTGATCAACAAAGCACAAAACTTTTAAAATGGTGGGACATGTTCCTACAAAATAAATAGAAATCCATTGATAATTGCTGTACTTCTGTACTTCACTTTCCTAAAACTCTTAATAATAATTTCCACATTTCAGAGGCCTGTAGATCACACACTGCAAACCTTCCATCACTGCAAAGTACCAAGGTGTTAAGCATGGAGTTAAGGGTTAGCAACCAAAAACTTCTGTTAGTGTTACTTTATTTTACAAAATTAAAAAAACAAAACTTTTTTACAGTTGCATCATTGACCTTCACTAGAACTAATTTCAGCTCCATAAGAACTTCTTTCAAAATGCAAATGTCATGGTAGGAGGAACACTTCTTCCAGAAAATGTTCTATTCCTGGAAACATGAAACTGGCTTAACCAGTCCACTATCCTGATTTTCTTACTCTAGATTTGTATAAACCAGAAAAATCTGCAGTAGAACAAGCTGATAATTGCATCTTGATGGCAAGTTTGCTTTTATGACCATGAGGGATTAACTGATAAGATTTTGTTTATATTGACAACAGGTGTGTTGTTTATATAAGCTAGGAAGTAGGACAAAGCAAGCACTGATCTTTTCTCAGACCCTTAGGATCACTTTTATCCTAAGAACAGCTCTTTCCAACATTTACTTTGCTTTTAAATACAGAGGTTTATTATTCAGACATGTGCCTGTCTTAGATAGGGGTGAATCACTAAGTATTTTGAATACTAAAAAACCGCCTTAATATTGAGACATTCATTTATTTTTTTTTCAGGGAACAAAATGTCAAAGCTACCAAATCAAACTTTTTCAAATTTTCAGAGTTCTGTATGCAGTGGCTCCCCAAGGACCACGGTTTCAGCTTTTGGAAATGCATGAGATGAGTAGACATATGTCAAAGTTGGTAAATGAGTGGCCAAAGTCTTCTGACAATTTTATATATCCAGTATCGACCTGAAGCTACTGCATTGCCCAACTTGCCATATTTTCAGAAATACCAAGTAATTACACAAAATCCTTAAAGCTTGAATAAAATTCCTGGCTGAAAAAAGAGGGGTCTATATCTGGTTCTTTCAAGGCAGATTAGGCCTTATTTTTTAAGTATATGCAAACCTCTGAATTTCATGTGTCTCTTTGGATCTGTCAAGACTCTGCAATTGTTCTAACAATGGATGTATATACATATAGCAGTGTATTTAAAAACATGTATTAAAAACAACATAAAAGTGAAAAGTCACGGTTCAGGAGTTAGGAAATGCAAAGATTAAAGTTTCCCATACATTTTTGGTCAGCTCCTTTTTATGACACTGCCTTATGGTGTGACTTTGAGTCACGATGTCTCTAACAGTCATGAGACAGATGTCTCAAGGATGCCTTAGGGTGAATAAAGCACATCTACTTCAGATTTTTGGACTATGGGCTTTATTTCCTTATTTTTGCCCAGCTTGGAATAAAATTATAAATAAAAAATGAGTAAAATCATCTATTGGGTTGTTTGATGGCCAAGAGGCAAATTTATTTATTGGATAATTTTACTGCCCGGAGCTGATTTACCAGAATCGATGGCACACAAAATATTCTATGCACACACACACAGAGCGATAGCATTAGCAGGGATCCACTTCCATTAGGTTTCTTACCTCTGAGTTGACCAAAGCAGCATCGGCACATGGTGCAGAGCCAGAGCCGTTCTGCACAGCACAGCCAGGGTGCCCAGCAGCAGGGCTGCAGCAGCGGCGCAGAGCTGTGCCATGGCTCCGGGCAGTGCATACGGAACCGGCAGCAGCAAGAGAAAGTCCTGAGCGTGTGCACAGCTGCACTTCCCGGTTGGGGTGCTGTTATCCGGCTTCAGCCAGGCTGCAGGGTGACGTTGCTCTCTAACAGCAGGGGGAATTTTCAAAACATGAACTTCCTTCACTTGAACTTGGGAGTTACTCATATTTTTAATACTTTCAGGTTTATGATTTAAGCAGCTCATAAAACTCTGCAGTAAAAGCATAGACTTTTTCCTCTAATGTTCTAATGCAAAGGAGAGTCTTGAAGCCCAAACTCCTGTGCTACACAGGCTGATAAGAGAGTTGTGCAACTTCAAAATGGAGTTTATTGAGAAGTTTTCTGTGCTGCACAAAATGTATTCTGCAGAACTTCTATCTTCTTCCCCTGCTACATATTATCATGTCCCTCAGCTTAGTTCTCTCACATGTATTGAGAGCTGGTGTCACACATTTGGGTGTTGACAGGTTTGAAATCTGCAACAAATCTATCCGTTGCAGACAAGAGGGAAGAGAGAGAAAAAAATGCCACGTTCAGAGCATATCCACTGAAATATGGGATTTTTAAGTCCCAGAAATCAAAACTATCTAAAGTCAGGGGCAAATTATAGTCATTTCTGAACCTGACATGATTTCAATATTTCACAAGCCTCAAGCAAGATCAAAATAGTCAGAGAGAATTCCTTCATGCCAGGAAGCAAATTCCTTTGGCACACATTTTTGCGCCTGCCAAACAGTGAGCTGTTTCTACACCCCGTGACTACATTAGGCAGCAGCAGTTTCAAGACGTGTTTGGCACAGGGAATTGATGCCTCTTCACCATCAGAATAGGATGTTAGAGATCATACATAAAAGAAATTCTGAGCTATGTTGAGAACAAATAAAATTGTGATAAGGGAAAAATAAGGAAGCACAATGAAAATTGTACAAGAAGACACAAACAGATGTCAGAAGACATGCACATCTGAGTCTGAGCACACATAACAGGATCAATCAAATCCATTTACCTTAACCTAAGGCATACTGTTATAGTAAGGTTGTCTAATGTAAAGCAATTTGTTCATCAGCTCAATCTGAAATCAGATTTCTGAGACAAAAATAATAATTATGAGGGAAGCAATAAAACAAACATCTACACGTTCCTTTTCCATGTTGGTAACACAGAATTTAGCTCTTTAACTACCCTTTTCCTTCTTTTTCCTCCTCCGAGTTACATTACAAATTCTATCTCTTGCCTTTAACATGCCGGTGTTTGTCTGTTTAAGGGTGCATATAGATAAGACAACAATCCAGGGTAGAAAGACAAACGTAGAAATGGAACTGTCTAGAGAAAATAAAGGAATCACAGAATTTCCAACAAAACTTTCAATTTTGCAGAACCTGCTAGATTTGCATTGCAGTTGGCAGTCTAGAGACATAGTGCCTTACTACTAGCTTTTATTCCATTAAGTCCATGCCTTCTCACACCATAACTCCTTTCATTCTTTACCTTGCAATACAGAGATCCTTGCTTTGTGAAATAGAGCAAGAAAGCAGAATGCATTACTATTCTTCTAACATGAACCAAAGAACAATAGCTTCTATAGGGTCTCTTCTGTTACTAATTAGTAATTACTCATAAAGTTGATAAATATGACCAACACTGCCAAGAATTGCACATTAGAATAAACCTTCAGCAATCTGATCTGAATGTAGAGAAACCGACGCCAACAAATATACAGCATTGTACAAATACATATTGTATTCTGACAGGAACCTCACTACAAAAGAAAATATTTCATTACTAAATATTTGACAATTCTATACCTCTTAAATGGTGAATAGCTCTCAACACTATTATTACAGAGCATTTTCATAGTGCTAAAGCATTTAGTGCATTTAAAAAATCCTACTGCTGGCACATGCAACTTCTTTTACAAGTTCATACTCAATGCTGGCATGCTGGATGAAAAGCTTAAGTCATATAAGAGATTCCCAGTTTCTTGCATCTAAAATGGCTTACTTAAAGTAGGATAATGAAAATAAAAGAAAAGCTAACACAAGGGAGAGAATTATGAAGGAAAGGTATGTTGTCCCTGTATTTTCCAGCTGATAATATCTCAAAACCTAGATTATCACTTGATTTGAGCAATATAATTTGGAGGGTATTTGCACACACTAACCAATTCACAGACTGTTGCAGAAGTGTAACTATAGGCTGGACACCAAATGCACAAATAGTCCACAGGTCGAGTCACATTCAGAAGAGCCAACTGGGTTCACAAACAGCATTATTGAATGCAACATTTATAGTTGTTCTGGATTGCTGGTGACAGAAACATTCACTGCAGAATAGCTATGTATAAATGTAGTCATTTAGGAATGGTATTTTCCAATTTAGTGTGCCTACCGAAACCCTCCAAACCACACACTGCACCCTCACTTCCCCTCCACCTCTCTCTGTGGCAAGCTGGAGAAGAGAGTTGGAAGCACAAAAGGTAAAGAACATGGGTTGAGATAAGAATGATTTGTTTGAAACAGCAATGAGACAAGAAAATGAACAGTAACAACTGTTTTATACCTTCTGTTTTTTGTATCACAGAATCACAGAATGTGATGTGATGAGTTGGAAGGGACCCACAAAGATCATCAAGTCCAACTCCTGCTGGCCCTGCACAGGACTATCCCCAAGTCATACCATGTGCCTAAGAGTATCATCCAAATGCTTCTTGACCTCTGTCAGGCTTGTGCCCAACTCTGGATGAAGAACCTCTTTCTAACATCCAACCTAAATATCCAACTTCAGGCCATTCCCTCAGGTCCTGTCACTGATCACCACAGAAAAGAGATCAGTGCCTGCCCCTCCTCTTCCCCTCATGAGGAAGTTGTAACTGCAATGAGGTCTCCACTCAGTCTCCTCTTCTCCAGCTGAATAGACCAAGTGCTCTCAGCCACTCCTCATACAGCTTCCCCTCAAGGCCCTTCACCATCTTTGCTGCCCTTCTTTGGATGCTCTCTAAGAGCTTAATATCTTTCTTACAGTGAGGTCTCCAAAACTGTATACTTGGTTTGTACACAATATTTGTGGGCAACAAGTAGAAGAACGAGACCACGTGGTTCCTGCCGTGCTTCCTGTTCCTTCCCAGTACCATGGCAACACAAACCACAGGACCTCCATCCAGTTTCCGTATATGCTCTGATCACTGTGGGCCTCACCATTGCATACTGAGCTTTGCATTTTCTTCACTCTTTTATGCTTCCAACACATACAGGTGAGATGCACAGTTGGTGGGTATACTCTCCATATTGTGCCTTATAAAAGCAGTCTTAAAAC
Organism: Myrmophylax atrothorax; assembly: GCA_026770055.1. Lineage (NCBI taxonomy): Eukaryota > Metazoa > Chordata > Aves > Passeriformes > Thamnophilidae > Myrmophylax > Myrmophylax atrothorax. The sequence goes on along the minus strand of JAOXXN010000265.1, from coordinate 20,949,840 downwards.
TTCTTGAAACAAAATCAGGTTGTTTTCTCTGATTACCATATTACTTCTGAACAAACTTGTAATGAAAACAAAACTGACTTCATTTTTAATATTTCTTCACAAACCACTGTTTGGACAACTGAAGTGAAGAAAAGTTTGAAAAAAAGGAATGAAAAGAACCTATTAAGGAGGATTTTAATTTGCTTCCCTCAGTAAATTTAGCTTGCCAATGTATCTGCTTATATTTTCTCCTCTTTTTCTTCACTCCTATACATAAAGGGAGGTTTTTTCTCTAAATAATAAGAAAAAATATACCTATTGCAAAGAGTTTTTCGAAAATATTCCTTTCACTCATTTAATTAAAATTAGATGCGATCACAGTTCTTTTATATGTGAGCAGTAACCTAAAACCACTTGTGACTAGTGTCAAAAAGCACACACAGTTTACTTTTGCATTTTCCACAGGTCTTTTTCCTTGAAAACCCATGTGATCTTGAGTCAAGGTTTAGAACTGCTTTAACATGAAGATTTTTTAGAATGCAACACAGATTCAAAATACTGAAAATAAGACTACTGTGAAATCATTAATCATAGAATCATAGAATCATAGAATCAATGGCAATGAAGAAAAAAATTACCTCCATTACCATGCATCCCCCCTTAACTTAAATAATTTTATTAAGAGAAGCAATAATATTGACATACTGTGTATTTACATTCTACTCCTACCCATTTTTCTGGATTTTCACACGCTTTTACAATTGTATGCCTATCACACATCCTTATCCTGCCAAAGCTTAGTTATAGACTCATAAAAATAATTTGAGTGAAAAGATCAAGATGATGGAGACCTAATGTCTTTTGCTCATGAACTGCTCTTTAAAAACCCAAAAAATGCAAAACTCTCAACTGCAGAATTCTACATTCCTGATGTAAAAAAATTGGATTCAAAAAGAAGTGTGAATGACGAAGGTAAATTCAGGCCTGTAAATCAGACTCCAGGGCATGACTGTTGTAACAAGGACAACTGGCAGTACAAGATAAGCCAGAAGAACTATGCATACACAGGTGTCAGAAATAAATCCCATCCCTTTTGCATGCAAATTCAATCCTTAAGCAATAGGTTTGGGAGCTAAAAAGGCACTACAGCAGGATATTAAAGAATTTCTTCTCTCAGCTCAGATAACAGACATATTCAAATTTAGGTTCTGTAAAAACTATATTTAAAAGAATCCAAGATTTGGATGTTGTTTTTTGTCTAGTATCAGTTACTATTCGTATAATTTTCCTATTGAAAAGCTATTTTCCATATGCCAAATAGGAGTCAGCAATGACTTTGCTACCTGACATACTTAATTTATAATCTTGCTTTGTCATTGTTTACAATAATTTTATTTTCTAAGATGGGAACTAGTATTTTGTTCATTGTGACATCTTTTGGGGGCAAGGAGGTGGGGAAAACAATTACTCTGAGTTCTTTTTCCTCTGAGATATAGAGAAATTTACATCCAGGAAAAAGCATGGATTTTCCTCTTGGACTGGGAAGACAAAACACTTGTGTTTCCTTCCAAATTACCATTTTACCCACTTGTGCATGTGGGAAGAAAGCTAGAATTTTTCCCTCTGGAAATGGATTGCCAGTGGTGTTGGAGGAGGGTAGAAGGTAGATTTTGCTTCTTACTCCAAAACTCTTGCTCATAAGAGTCCTGTGAGGAAAACAGTAGGTGTTGATTGGCCTCATGTCTCTGCTAGTGCAGAAGGAGCAGTGCGTGCCATATGGGCCAGCCCCTTTGCCTGGGATTGACTGTGTCTGGGAAACCAACTGGGTTAAACACAGCATCTCTCACCAGCCTTTCAGAAGCAATATCAGGAAGTGTGAATTCCTCCTAAGCTCTACCTCTAAGCTATGATTTAAGAGACTTGATAAGCTTATCCCTTCAGCCACTTATCAGAAGTGAATGGAGAAGGTTAGAATTTCACCTCACAGTCTATTCTCCCTTGAAGAGGCACTGATGCTTTGCAGTCATTTGTTCTCATTCTCCTACAAGTACCTATGCTCTAAAGTAGAAGCCTTTTACCAACAGATCCCAAAACCATCTTGTGAGTAACTCTGAAATTCAAGCAACAATGATCAGCGGTGCTTTTAAAGAATTTTATTGGTTCTATTAGAAACCAGCAGGTCTGACCCTTTTTCTGAACAGTTTTCATTATAAAATTCAAAGACTTCTCCTAGAAATGCTGTACCTTTACTCTGTCTCTGATCTTTTCAGTCACCTTTCCCACCATTCTCCACTATCTGATACAGAGAACACTTTAATTCTGCATACTTGTCCAGTACCATTTTAATATCATATATAAGCTACCTAAACAGGTGAAGCAATAGAGTAACTATTGGAGAAAAGTTTTAAATTAATCCCTTTCCAAAATGCAATACAATTATAAATGCTATGGACAAAAAGTGGTAAAAAAATAATGGGCTTTATTGCTACTGTTACTGAATTTAAAACATTTCTAATGATCAAAATTAGCAACTAAAGATAACTAACATGAAAAATTTTATGATGATTTCAATTATGATACATTTAAAAAAAAAATACTACTCTAATTGTGTTGGCTTTACTTGCATTTGCCCTAGGAAAATAACTCAGATATCCAAAGTATTTTAAATACTTTTTCCATCTTGCAACCACTCTCTTTACATATATCATGTTCTCCAAAACTTTCAATTTCTATTTTTTCAAAAGCCATTTTTTGCAACTAATTTGAAGGACAAAATTGGTATTCATTTTTACAGGTAGACACTTATTTTGTGGATAGCCATGTCCAAAATATTAGTCAAGTATCCAATTCACTATAATAGCAACACAAATTTTTAACTATTTACACAAGAGCTTTCACAGTGTAATTAAATGGCACTGCCATTGTTAGGAACTACCCCAATGGTGGTGGCGATGAATGGAGTTACATCCAGTTGGCAGAGTCACAAGTAGTGTTCCCCACGACTCAGCACTGGGGCCAGTCCTGTTTATTGTCTTTATCAATGATCTGGATGAGAGGGTGGACTGAGGGCACCCTCAGCAACTTTGCAGACAACACCAAGCTGGGTGGCAGTGTTGATCTGCTGGAGTAGGAAGGCTCTGCAGAGGGATCTAGACAGGCTGGATCAATGGGCTGAGGCCAACTACAGGAGAATTAAAAAGGCCAAGTGCCAGGTCCTGCACTTGGGTTGCAACAACCCCATGCAAAGCTGCACCCATGGGGAAAAGTGGCTGGAAAGCAGTCCAGTGGAAAAGGACCTCGGGGTGTGGCTGACAGTCAGCTGAACGAGAGCCAGCAGCGTGCCCAGGTGGCCAAAAAGGTCATAGGCATCCTGGCCCGTATCAGAGATAGGGTGTCCAGCAGGACCAGGGCAGAAATTGTCCCTCTATACTCGGCCCTGGTGAATACTGTTCAGTATTAAACTGCCCCTCAAATACGGTTTTGGGCCCCCCTCTACAAGAAAGACATTGAGGTGCTGGAGCTTGTCCAGAGGACAATGAAGCTGGTGAAGGGTCCAGAGGGACAAAAGGAAATAGCCTGAAGTTGCACCAGAGGAGGTTTAGGTAAGATAATTAGAAAAATTCCTTCACCAAAAGAGCTGTCAAGCATTGAAAGAGGTTGCCCAGGGAAGTGGTGGAGTCACCAGCCCTGGAGGAATTGAAAACATGTGTAGATGCAGAACTTAAGAGACATGGTGTAGTGGTGGACTTGTCAGTGTTAGATTAACAGCTGGACTCCATGGTAAAGGTCCTTGCAACTTTAACAATTCAAAAAAATTCCAACACCACATGGCATTGAAAACAATGAACTACTGGCTTCTTGCAGTTCTTGGAATTAATTCCTTACTGTTTATTTAAGTCATCCTTCTGGGGTTGTAAAGTACGTTTTTTAAAATGTGTTTAAGAAGAAAGGTGGCAAAGTTATAAAGAGTCAGATTACTATCTATGTGGCTCATGTTTTTCCTATTACCATTCAGCCCATAATTTTGTTCAAAGCTCCTTTTATCACTCTGGAGGAAACTCAGTATTAGAAGCTATTCCTATCTTAAGGCTTAGATCTTGGAAAGCACATAAGTCAACTGTAATGCTCATGTGCTGCAATTCTACAATTAGTTCAGTAGTGAACTAAAATTCAGAATCTCAATTTCAGGGCAAAATCAGTGGAAAGGCTCCACTGATGTTAAAATGCACTGGTCAGTCTGACACTGGTTCTGCAGTTCATGTTCTGTTGAGGGAGTCAATATAGTTTCAGCTGTTTGCAGACAAATATATGCTTATTTGCTGTTTGTAAATGCGACTGCTTTTTCCTAAACACTTTTTATTTGTCACAGCAAAAGGCTGGGTCAAAAGCACAACTACAAGAGAGGTTTCAAGCACAACCTTGCAACTTTCTGTAAGACTTTTTGAATTTAAACCATATCATGCTTTTCTCTGTAAATACAATTAAACAGTTATGGAGGGTATTTAGTTCTTCAAATAACACAAGCTCCTCAAAAATAAACATGTTCCAAACAGTCTGCATTGTGTACTTAAAATTATAAGTCCGATTAACAATCATTTCAAGAT
>JAOXXN010000265.1:20914369-20925567 GCA_026770055.1 Myrmophylax atrothorax | reverse complement strand
TCCAAGCTCGCTCAGCCGTGGCAGATGAACCTCAGGAGTTAAAGGGTGGGGCCAGTTCTGCGCACGCTGTGCCTCACCTAAACAATCCACAGCGCAGGCTCAAAGGGCACACCCATGTGGGGAGAGCCCTGCCCAAATATTCGTTCATGAAGCCTATCCATGATGAATACAGTTTATATCAAAATTTGGGGTTTGTGCTTCCCCATTTCTGCATGCTATTTCAGATTCCATGAGAGAGACGTGGGGTTTCTTTCCAAAGCACAGCGACTCTCTTATCAAAATGATGGTCTTTAAAAGTTTCTGCATTTTTTTTATTAGGTCATCCCTGTATTTTCCCCCTCTCTCTGATGTTCAGCTAGAGGATCTATCTTGTGATTGCAGTAACTGACCACAGCACAAATTGGTCTGTGCCAGGCAATCATTTAGCTCATCGTTCAAACAGTAGTTCTGACTGTCTCTTCAGACAGCCCAAGTGTGTAGGTGTCCTTGCGACATCCTAGTACAAAAGGTAAAAAACAGTAGGCCTTGTTGATGGAAATGTTCATAAAATCAATCCCGAAGTGATACTGTAGGAAGTTGCCCAAATTATCAAGCCCTGTTTCAATACATAATTTAGTTTAAAACTTAACAAAGCCAAGACCTAAGAAGTATTGTCAGTGTACATTCAATAAGTACGTACATACAGTGAAGCCTTGCAAATTGCCATATGATTTGGTATCTGGACAAAAGTCTTATTTGCTCTGCGTGGAACATAAATGATTTAAGAGTGGAACCACATGCTTTATGTAGCAATGCAGAATGTTATTAAAAATAAATGAAAAATCAAAGCAATCCCAGGTTTCTAATGTGGATATGCACTAGTTCTGATAATGTCTTGGTTATGTAAATGAAATTAAAGAACTCAAGGTAAATAATTAAAATATTTGTGTTCTATGTATTATATACTGTTTAATTCAATAAGAATATATTTCTCTCCATGTAACCTTTTAGCCAACAATAGAGCAAGATCTCATCACTGTTTCTGTCTGCTTCTGTTGTGTTGGGTTTTTCTAGGAGCATGCCACGCTTATTTAGGTCACACTGACAAAAGAAATTGCAATGAATATTATTTATCATTAAATGTTTTTTATTATCTTGTGTTCAGAGATTGAAATGCATGTAGTGCCTTAGTTAAGCTTACAGTTTTATGGTTCTGTAAGTGCAAGTGAATCAAGGGACACTGAAGAGTTCAGAGTATACAATTTCATTTCATTATAACAATAAAAGAGAAGTTGGAAGTTTGTTATGTACCCTTATTGTCTGTTCCTTTTGGTAAAGATGGTAACTAATTGGTTAAAACCAAAGCAAGACAGAGGTTTTGAATCAGTGATGTGTTTCCAACTTCTTCCTCATCCCAGGCCTGGGATTTAACTTGCTGGGTACTGCTGTTTGTGACGTTACTCTGGGGTTATTCCATTTTTGCATCACTGCTGTCTATGGTGCCATGCTTTCTTCTTTGTCCAATTTCAGGTTATTAAATCTAGTTAAATGAGTACTGTAATTGTCTGTCATTGACTCTATAAAGCTTTGCATCATGTCAGCCTCAGAGAGAGAGATTACTGTTTGATGGTGTAAAATGGTGGAATCTACAACTAGTTAAAGGCTCAACCTTCTCAGATTTGTTGTGATTTATATAAATATGCTGCCAGGTTTTCTTAATGTAGCCCTTGAAAACAATTGGCAAGTAATTTATTTTCTTAATGGGAATTGTTTAACCAATGGGGGCACAGATAATCTTCTTTTACCTCCCAGACCTCGTGTAACATTTGATGAGATTTTAGAGAAGTCATATGTAATACTTTCCTGTGGGTCGAGTCAGCTTATGTTACAGTTGCACAAGGTCAGACCTTAATTTATCTAGCAACTGCTTATTTAATTTTAGAAGTATCACAGGACACCTCAGCTTGCAGGGCACCATTCCTGGCTGTTCAAAATGCAGGCCCCAGACTAACAGTGGCAAGATAATGGTTTGAAAAGGTGAGAATATGGTATGCTCGCCCATTAGACTAACACAGAAGTAGTTTAAAACTGTAATTTTTAATAGACTGAGTCCAAATTTAGATTGCTATTAATTATTTTATTGCCATGAATAACCCCTTTGCATGCCTATAAGGACCTTCTATTTGTAGAGTGCAGCCAAGATTGTCTAGTTTATTTTAAGGATAAGAAATTAGAATAACATTAACTCTCACTTAACTTACGTGTTTAAAAGCAATGAACTCTTGATACACTTCTTTTCAGGGAAAGGTGCAATTTCCATGATTAGCAAGTAGTTCATATTTTTCCCAATGAAAAAAGAGTAATTTAGAGAGCAAAACTTTTTTCTTTACTAAGGAAAACATCAAGAAGTAATAGCTAGTTTTTCAGGCATGAATGTAAAAAAAAACCAGAAAAACATCAGGCTACTCAAAATGTTCTTTAAGGAAAATATTCTTGGTAATACAAAAAAGTAAAACTCATTTAGAGTAAGCATTTGCAGTTGCTTGTGACGACCTAGTGCATGGGTCCAGCAATTGATAAACAGCCAAGGGTAAATGGAAGAAAACTTTGCTGAGCTTTTTAGCCTTTTCATTGCCATGTAATGTAGCAGGGATGTCTCTGCTCGGTGTACCAGCCATGCTGTTACGTTCCCCTGTGATCCTTGTGGAACATCCACACTTCAGTCAGACCTTGTCATCTCAGCACAGTGTATTATCAGCACTGATATAGCAAATCAGGCTCTCGAAGCGCGTATAGACCCCTGGCAATGTGTCCAGCACTTCTGCTGGGTGAGCTGTTTGCCTTATACTCACTCTACCCTGTCACAGTCACTTGCTACCTTCCCTACTTTCTTGTTTTACAGTATGTTAATTTTTGTGAGATAAGATAATTTGAATACAGTACACGCAACTATTCTGAAACACTGCTCATCCAAGTCCTTTCTGGTTAAGTTTGTGTTCAAGAAGATCTTTATGTTGCCTGTGACATAGTCAGGGGAGTATAGCAAAGTAGGACATAGCTGACCACGTGGGTATGGAAGTTACATGACCAGAGAAAAGTTTCTGTGATGGCCTCTAAACTGATTTATTCCTCTTATCTTTCAGAGAAAAGGGAGTAGAAAGGCAATATATTTTTCTAAAAATAAGAGGATTTTCTTACTAAACGACTATAATGCTCAGTGCTCCTAACTCTTCTTGGAATCACCAATGTTAGAGGGTACTGATTATCTCAGAGGACTGAACCATATGTGAACAACATTATAAGGATACTGTAATATACTAAAACATACTTTTTTTCAGGGAGTTTGCAATGCAAGTCTTCAGGAGCCTTTTTGGCTCAGGCTCTAGGGTAAATATAATATGATGGGCTGCAATATAATAATTGTCAGTCTCAATCTCCTAACAAAAGCAACTTCAGTAAGGCTGGCAGGGCATGAAGGTCCATTCATGTGGATCCAATAGGGTGATCATGACTCCTTAAAAAGATGCTTCAAAAATTTCATCAATGATATGATGTCTTCAAATGTAGTGTTTTCAAAATTAAAGGTGTGAAGAAAGGGAAGGTAACTTTTGTTTGCCTTAAAGCTGTTGTGCAGGAAATTAAATTATAGATGGTACAAATTTTTCCTTAATAAAGTATCTTGTATAAATTAACTGTTCAGTTTCATTAGGAACACCTCTTAGCTGCCAATGAAATGTTAATACATTCTAAAATGTACTTTCCTTTTAAGCTGATGGCAGGCTGAGATTGTAGATATGCTTATTGACATATACTTCTAAAACTTCTTGTCCAAGAAAGATGTTATCTTTGCTGTCTAAAGGGTTTGTGAGTCTTTAGAACAGTGTTTATTTGTGGGTTAAATGATGGAAGCTTTAAGGTACCATCAGAATTAGAAAATTGCTTGTGAAAATGAGAGGATAAATACATAAAAGAATTGACTCAGAATTCTCCTGCCTGTAAACAGAGTCCATAGCCCACAAGAGATAAGGGAGAGTGGTACATGTGTCTGCATTGTGGTGACCAGTTCATCAGTCTAAATTATGTGTTAGATCTTCTTTTGGACTGTTATGCTGCAGCATATGCTGATTAGAGACACAATAGGAAGAAAAAGAAAACCCCTGAGAAAAGCAATGCCTTTTATGAACAACATAAAGGTCTGTTCTAAGCACCAAATGAAAATGTTTCTGTGACTATCCTGTTATTATTATTTGGGGGCTCCTTTTCTTTGTGTGTTCAGAGATGGCACTCAGGACCAAAGCTGAATATTTTTTCCTTCAGAGAAAATAGGATTGAAGTGCACATTTTTTCTGCTTCCCTTCAGATTTCCTTCCATGCAGGTAAAAATCATGTCATGGTTCCAGCACATATTTAACAAGGTGGGAAAGTGTATTATGTGGGAGTCTGAATCCAAGAGTGTCTGCGTCAATCTGACTGTAAGCCCTTACTAATTTAATTTTTATTTGCAAACTTTATCATAATATACTAAGTAGTAAAGTATTTGTGGATGGGATTATAATATTGGTTGTGATACTTTGATTGACTTACTGCTTATGAGAGCAATGGAGAAATTAGTCTAAAAATAAAGCTGGTTAGCACTTTCCCTTGAAGATAATTTTTGGAAAATATCCTCCAAATAACATTTCCAATGTTACTTCTCTATTTGCAGAATGACTAGAACAGACTACAATAATTGTTCTGTGAGAAACATACAACATGTACTTAGTACAATGTTTAATGTTTGTGCAACACTCTGATGATGATGGTAAGTGTTCAGTGTGGTAGATACAGCAAATGACTGTACAACCTGTGGAAGTAGTAGTTTAAATTAAAAAAAAAATCAACATCTGGTGTCCTCAGTCTGATTAAAGGACAAATGCATTAAGCCACTATGATTGAATCAAACAGAGAAGCTGTCAAAACCCGAAGCTCACTTGGAAAAACCTAAGTAGGTACACCTAGGCATATATTAATTTTTTTTCTTATATATCTTTTACCATACATAAAGACTACATTTTGCACTTCAGAATCGTAGAAGATATTGTAAAAAGCAACATTCCTGACCTTCCAATTATAGTCAGAATTTGCTGATTGGACAGTTGGTTGATATAATATCACTAGTAAAAAGCATAGTGAACATAATCCATAGTTAAAATTGGCGTTAGGAGCAGACTGAATTTAAGTTGATGTCTATAGTTGAAAGGTTTGACATAGTCTATTAGCAATCCACTGAGCATTTCAGTGACTCTCACACCTTGAAAATAATAGTTGGCATAGCTTGACCATCCCCAGGGCATGTGTGCTGAACTCCTGTGAGTGTCCATTAAACTTCATGACTGCAGAAGCAGTGCAGGGACTCCAAAGTTCTTGGTATTTCTTGATAGACCATGCCTTGGCAGTACAAAGATAAAACCATATTTCTGAGTGTTTCTCGTTTGTTTTGGGTTTTTAACATATTAAGGATCATTAAAAATTACAGTTAATGACATGGGATGGGACCATTTTAGTGTACCCCCTATTGAGAAGAATAGGAAAATTGTAACATCCATGAAGCAAGGTAAATACCCTAAAATAAAATAGTCCCCTTGCAAATCTGAGCTTTCAGTATATTATTTTTTCAACTGCATCTTGTTTATCTGTTGGAGTTTTTAAGGTCAAGTGTCTGGACTTCAAGAACTTGTGAATCTGACATGCTTTGGAGGAAACAGATCAAAGAAGGGGGTTTCAACTGCACCAGGCTGCAGCTTGGCCAGTTCTACAAATTACGGCAAGTAAGGTAGAAGTGTCCCACCAGATGAGGGGAGTAGCAAAGAAACACAACAACAGGCTAGAACCGTTTCCTAAAATAGTATGGTCAAGTGCTCCAAGGAGCACCCTGCTTATGTTGTTTAAATGTTCAGGCAAATTTTCTGGTTTTGGAAAAATTGCATCAGTTTACACCAGCAAATAATTTGGACCATTTTTAATGTTTTGTTTAGAAACCTACAGATAAAGCAAAAATTACTATTTGATACTCAATGTGTTTGACAGTACTAGCTAGGGTAGGATAATTCCAAGTACTTTTCATAAAGACTTAGCATTTAAGGATTTCTGGTATATGTCTTCACAGCCTTGTGGTTTAATTTTATCTTTTTTCACTTTGTTACCTCTAGCATCTTATGGCACAATGTTGGAATCCAAAACATGCAATGAAGAAAAAGTATTAACTTTGGCAGCAAAATCTGCCTTTCTGGAAAATGTATAAATGTTACTGGAAAAGGGTGTTTGTCCCAATTACCACAAATTACCAAAGAGAAACTCCACTTCTTATTGGTAATTGCCTCCTCTCTCGAGGTTTAAGCAACATGGACAGCAGTGCTTCCTTTCTGTTCAATACACACCCCAGTACTCCTCTTGGCTTGCGTGGTTTAGATCCTGATCATCTCTTTAGGTAAAACTAAATGCCCAGCACCTGGTGAAATGTACTCAGTGTTCAGTTTAGCACTCACCATTCTTTAGGTGATCACCAAGCTGATCTTAAAGTTGCTCCTTATGTTTTAGGTGTTTGCTGAGCTGCTTCTAAGAAAATGGGACCTATTTTTTTGTTCAAGGTACTTTCTCTGTTATCTTCAGATATTGTCAGACATTAACTAACTTGATCCTATTTTACCATCTTAAGGTACAATTACAATACAAGAATAAGGCATTGTACTTATTCTGCAGATCTGGAGGTTAGTGAAGGTTTTTACTTTTATCATATGATTTCTTCAGGAGTAGGCAGGTATTTTTAAAAACATCTCTTCTCATTTTCATCCTTTCTTGTGCTGAAAACAAGCTTCAACTGCATTTCTAAGTAATACCTCAATCTAAAAAAAGGTGATTTCTTTGGAAGATTTTATGCTATTGGTAGAATTAAATGAGCATTATTATTTATGAGTAATTTAGCTGTATTAACTTCCAGTTTTTGTTAAATGTCCAAACAACTTCATGCTTCTGAAGAGAATCAAACTGTGAAATTAATATGAGAAAATACGATATATAATACAATTATCAGTGTTAAAATATTGAGTTATCTTAATTTTTGTCAACTTTCATCAGATACTTGTGGTCCAATGCAACAAAAGGATCGACTCCAGTCAAGGGTTCAGGCAGGCTGAGCCTCTGGAGCTGAACTGAACTTTATTGAAATGGTGGTGAACTTTTATAGATTAGGGCCGGTTTGTGGGCAGAGCCTGGGCGGGGTATGTAAAACAAGGCGCTGGAGCAACTGCATATGGGGCAACGCACCAAAAAGGAACCAGTCAGGGGACAAGAAGGGAAAGCCATAGGATAACATGAGGGAAGGTTCTAGAAATAACTGGGGAATTACAATCCATATAACAATTAACATTGATAATTGTAAATGTCTTTTAAAGTAATGTACCTAGGCATCAGTTTATGACTGTTGAAGGTCATTGCTAAAACTTTGTTTAAATTGTCTTGTGTAGTTGCTTAAAAATGTGTTATTTTGTCATTCTCCTGCACAGATTTTGAAGTAATGTCTTGGTGTGTTTTCTCTTTCAGTTCTGTGAGTTTATTGCTGTTTCTTGATGGAAAAATTTAGCAGGAAAAATGGTTTGTGTTTTTATAGATTATATGGATCATGTTCCTCTATGCACAAAAATTAAGGTTTTTTTCTAGAAATACAGGAAGAATGGACAGAGATACATCAGATTGGGTAAATATCTAACTTCAAGTTAATAATATTATGATTTATTATAGGAAACTTTAATTGCTTATGTCAGCTTACATTCATCTAAAGTGTTTAATAGTCCAAATAGGTACTAACTAAGAACCACGTTGTGCCTGTCATCCAGTCCTTTGACTGAGACGGATCTTCACCTATTACCACTGATCATAAATTACCTTATTGGACTGAAATATGGCAAATGTGCACCTGGTGAGAATTAATCTGACAAGGAATTTAGGGACATGATTTAGTGATGGACTTGACAGTTTTATGTTTATGGTTGGAGTTGATCTTATAGGTCTTTTCCACCCTAAAGGATTCTATGATTCTATGAATGTCGCTATTGTATGGGAAGCCCTTTTAGTTAAGCAGGACCATTGATGTACTTCTCAAACTCCTTATTAACTGACATAACATTAGTCATTGCACAGCTATAGGGCACAACATTTTTTCATTGAAGATTATTGCTCACACTTCCATCCTTCTTTTTGCTCTCTCGATCTCTCAAGTCTATTAATCATACCAGAATTATCACAAGGCGTATTTTAGATCCCATTATGTTCGAGGTGGTAGATGGTGACAATGAGTGTGCTATCACAATCTGTGTACCATAATTTCCTAGCTCTGATTTACACAGTATACAATCTAGAGTTGCCATTATTAATACTGCAATTGACTATTTCTACTGGGTGCTTTAATTTTGAATCATCCACCATTGGTGGCATCAGAGATAGATTTCACCCACTTTAACTTTAAAAATGTGTTGGGGAATGTACTAAATATTCTATTTGCACAAATTGATTTTGACTTTTTAAATAATTTTAAATGGAATTTGATTTAACATCAGCTGTTAAAAAATGTATTTGGGTTTAAAACTGGTACTCTGTATTTAGTTTTTCCTTCAGTATTTTGCATTGCCATGCAGAGGAACTTTTTTTTTGTTTCTCAGAAACATCCACAGTATTTAGTAGCTTTAACTGCTGATATTTCATATACGATGCAAGGGGTTTTTTTTCCATTCAGGAAAACAAAGTTAAGCTGAGGTCTTTGACTGATTCCCGTTATGATAAGAAGTGTTTGTTGAGAATACTCAGCAGGCCCAAGCATGGTAAGGTCTAATCCTGCTGCCTTATTGATACAGCAGAAATAGAAGTGCCATGCCTAGGGAAATAAGAGATTGTTCACCAGTGTTCATATATCCAAAAGTGACACAATTGTGTTGAGGAGATATCTGACAGAAGTTTGATTAATATGGGCATTGTGTGGAATTACAATTCTGAAGCTGAGTGGTATTTCATTCAGAAGAAACAAAATAATAATGCCTCAAGGTAATAAATTTTTATGTTAATTTTATAAGAGCGTATTTTGAGGTTGTGAACTGGCTTACAATCATTGTCAGTGGCATTGATTTTTCCACTATTTTTCTCTCACTTCTTTAGGTAATCCTTGCTCTTTGAAACATCTGTGTCATCTGAAAATATATAAACTCTTGGGGTTAATAAGACTTCAGAAACTGTCATCCATGAAGAAATTTCCACTTCCACCAGTTCTCAAGAACTTAATCCTGTATGAAAAATATGATCCATAGGAAAAAAGGATGTATTCAGAACAGTTTCTAAAAATAACTGTATGTGGTCTGTAATTTGACTGATTTCCTCATTTTTTTACGAACTCTTTAGAGCTGTTTGGTGTTTCATGTATCTTCACAACAGTCTGATATTTGTTGTTAATTGTTCTTTTATGGGAACAAATTTTCTTTCAAAACCTGTATGTTAAAGCTCATGTTTTAACACAATACTCTGCTATCCAAATATAGGCTAAATAAGAATTCAAGTACTATAATAATTATGTAAAACTGTACATTTTAAATGGGAATGCAGATGAATAAAGGACAAAAGAAGAACTTCCATGGTGGACTTCCAAATGTAAATTGATATGGTTGCTGCTCTTAGTTAGTGACATTAGTTTATCTGTAACACAAAACAAATGTCTCATTTATCTTGGGAAAAAAAATTAAATCACTAAATGCATATTTCTGTCATGTAATTGGCTTGAAATGTAGCACATTTTGTACTTTGAAGATCATGATCCTATAAAAAATTCTTTAAACCTTTAAAAGATTATTTTTAGATATTTTTGCAAAGTGCTTGCTCCCAGGTACAACTGCTGTGTATGCATGATTCAAGGCTCAGAAAAATTTGAGGGACTTTAAGTAGGCTCTTTTAAAGAAAGAGTAGGTTTTGATGCCCAAATAAACCAGGAAATCAAGTAGCGTATCCCCTTGGTTAAAAAATACTGTAACTTTAATAATGGTTCCTTCAGAGTTTTGGCAGATCCTTTCTTGACCAGACTAAACAACACCCTCAGTCATGCTGTGGTACACTTCACAATATGCTTCTGCACATCCAGAGAAAAAAAATATGATCAAATAAATTTAAAGAATATTTAATAAAAAATTGATTGCAGTTGCTCCCTTTGTTATTCTACCATCCCTTTCATCTTGAGGAAAGAAAAGAATCCAGACCCTCTAAAATAAGAAAATATTTCAGTTGGTGGATGTCAGGATTACACAAAGCAGTCAGTTTAGCTAAACACAGAATCATCAAGCGGTTTGGTTGGAATGGACCTTAAAGATCATCCAGTTCCAATCACCCTACCATGGCCAGAGACACCTTGCACTAGACCAGGTTTGTCAAAGCCCTGTCCAAGCTGGCCTTGAACAGATTCAGGGATGGGGCAGCCACAACATCTCTGGGCAACCTGTTACTTAAGAGGTATGCTGGTTATCACACACATACATGCGTTCTGACAACCCAAAGGTCAGCTCCAGTATGCTTCTGCTGTGCTCCCTACACTGGCTCTCCCTCTTCTTCAGAGCTTCTCCTTATTTGCTGGATGTCATTGTCCTATAAAACTTACTAACTTCTGAGTCAGAAATATAAATTCTGCTTCCAAAGACAGCTGTATCATTCTTTTGTGTGTCTGTCCTTTCTCATAATAGATTTACTGGAGCAAATAGAAGGAGTGAAAATTACTAGTCTGGGACATATAGAAGGTTGAACAGAAAGCTGAATTCTGGCTTCTGCTGCTGCTGGTAGGGCTTCTATTCATATGGCTTTTCAAAACATATCCTCTATTTTTTTTTTCCTAGAAATTTTGACCAGGATGAAAAAGATAAACTTGGTCACTTGTGAAAAATTTCTAGGAATCTGGCATCTGGGCCAGGCCCCTGACAGGAGGATGCCCTGGGTGACTGGTGACTGTAGGCATGGCCTGAGCGCACAGTGCCCAGTGAAACCAATGCACCTGGTTCCAAGTCAAGGCTCCACTGACCAATGCATCCTGGACATACAAGGCTAAAGGCTTGCATGCTTCATAACCTATAAACTGATATTTTTGTGTAGCATTCCTAAACAGGAATAGAGGCTTAATGATAATTGTGGTAATTTTAATGAATACAGTGACCACAACGCAA